>CM021781.1:1464298-1484526 GCA_011076525.1 Nettapus auritus
TCCTCGGGGCGATGCCCGCGGGGAAGCGGCCCCCGGCAGGGACGTGCGGGCTCGGTGCGGGCTCTGCCCGGCCCGACAGGAGCCGGGCTCTGCCCTGAGGTCTCCGCGCCCCGTCCCCGGGTTTGGCAGCGGGGTCACTGCGGTGTGTGAGGCGTCCGGGGGAGCGCGGAGCCTGCCGCCAGCTGGCCTCGTCGCGCAGGGAGCCGAGGGTTTGTACCCAGCCGGCCGGGATTTCACCGGAATCGGCCGATTTTACGGCTGCCCGGTTTCGGTAGTCACGTCTCTGTAAGGCTCCTCTCAGGGGCTGCCCAACGCCCCGTGGGGATGGGGCGAGCGGCGCCGCCGTGCCTGCTGCTGGAGATGCTGCAGGGCCCTTGCTCCGTGGGGATGGCACTGCGGTGTCGGAACAGCCTCAGCTATGGGTTATTTAGAAAAAAAAAATCAGTATAAAATATTTTTTGATTTCTTTTAAGCAGTGCACGTGGAGGGAAGGGAGGACAGGAGATTTGCCAATGCAAAATTTGGTCTTTTGAGGTGTAGCGTTATACCAGCCCCTTGCTGCGGGGTCCCTGAGTGCAGCACGGTGCTATGAAGAGCTTTGTGATTGACCAAGTTCACAATAAATGGGTAGGAAACCCTGCCAAGCAATAAAACCTGGGATGCACATCCTGCCAAAGAACTACTCTTCGTTCATTCAGGGGTCAGAAAAGTCTGCTCGTTCCCGCAGGAGGCAGAATGCAGTTAGACACCACAAGGCTCCCGCTGCCCCCGGAGCCCCCTGGTCACCAGCAGCTCTGCTTCCACCCCGTCTGGGTCGAGATGAAGTCAGGGTAGGAAGGGGTGTGAGGCTGGAAAGCTGACCCCAGGCATGGGGAAACTGATTCCCCAGCGCAGGTGCAGTGATGGAGTCAGTGGGGTTATTACGGCACGCTAACAAACAGAATCTGACTTCTCAGACTTTTGGAAGCATTGTGCATTATTATTGCTATTGCTAGGCACTGAATTGGGGTGCCTCGTATGAGTCAAACACAGTAAAAAAAAAAAAAAAAAAAAGAAAAGCAGTTCATGAATCAAAGCATTCGCAGTTGTTCTCTTGTGAAAATATGAAAATATGTTGCATTTGCATGCAAATCATGGTAAAAGACACTTCTGACTCTGTGTCATTCCTGCTGGCTTACACAGCTGATTTTACTGTCTTGCAATATCAGCATAACTTTAAAAAATCAGAATTTAAGTCTTAGATTTTTCCTGAAATTTTATTTTGCGGGAGAAACAAATTCCAATGTTCTCCTATTATCACAGAAAAATCAGGTTTGTTCCTAATGTACAGTAACGCTCTAGAAACGCAGTCTGATCAGAAGAAAATTATCAAATTACCGCTGCCCCTGAGCTGTGGGATTTATTGTTCTTTGCATCTTTTGATGCAAACTCATGGATAAAACAGGCGGAGATTAACTGGGTGTTACTAATTGCTAATCACAGAGGCTCTCAGGATAAAATTAGAAGGGGAATGTACCATATAAAACCAACCCCTCTTGCTTAGTGCTTCCAGCATTTGGTTCTCAAGATTTTGTGGGAGAGACTTGAAGCGTGTATTTTCTTCACTAGATCAAGCAGATAGGGTGTTTTTGTTTTTTTCTTGTATTTTATTAGCAAAATAGTACTTGTCCAGAAGATAGGAGTGTTAGCGTACACCTAGTGCAGACTAAATCCCATTAATACGTCTTGATCTAAGAAGAATCCAATTACTGTACTTGGTAATTCACTGTCATTGAAACAGGTTCGTTGGTGACTGCCCTTCATCTGTGACCGTAGCTGGTGTCTTTAATCAGTGGGGGTTGTGTCATACCCAAGCCAGACGATTTCCCAGAACATGACCCTTGAGGATAAGTGGTGGAGACTGGGATCTCCAGGGAACATGGAAGTCTCTGTACTGGAGTAAGAGGAGGAGTAAGGCGCAAAAAGAAGTATAAGCAGCAGTTCTGTCTCTATCGTGGCCTCACCATGCTTGGGTATTCTTAAAGCTCAGCTGAAAGGCCCCAGTAACCACATCTCTGCAGCTGGCCCTGCTCTAAGCAAAAGGTTGGACTGGGGAGCTCCAGATTCCTTTATGCTGAGATTTTTTTTCTCTTATTCTAAACAAAGTTAAGATGTAGATACCATGTTACCTGCACTTTATCCTGTGTGTGTAAGAAGCTGAAATCTCTCTGTATTCCTGGTAATGCTGTGTCTCCTCACCCTCAGGTCATGTCCCAGCAGCGAGCACCTGAGATGATGTAGTGATGCTCAGTGCTGCTGGCCATAGTTGAAGCCGTGTTCTTCAGCAGTGGGATGGGGAAACTGCAGAGTAAAATCAGCTTCCACTCCACCAAATACAGGTAAAGCAATGTCAGGTGATCACATCTTAATAAACCATGTATATGAATGGAGAATATAGCAAGCATGTGGTTCATTAGCTTCATTAATGAATTTATGAATTAGAATTTATTTTTGACCCTTGCTTCTAAATTCTGCCTAGCTTATTTGGGGGACTAAAATCCAAAATACAGCTCACAGGAGTGGCTGAACCTGTAAATGTGACCAGGGGTTATGCTCTGTGATTGCTAAGGCAGAGCTCTGAAGGCTAAAAGGTCTAGGAGTGGCTGTTTAGCCGAAATATCCAAACTGCTTCATCGTCTCTTCAGACTGCCATCAGTTTTAATCAGTAAGATGCTATAATTAAGTATCTGGCAGCAAAAGTGACGATCTTTGCCTGGAGGATCAGCTGAGAGCGCAGGGTGGCGGGGAACTAGAAGCACCTGGCAAGGCTGGTTTCAAAGAGCCAAGGTGCTGGGCCTGCCAGGACAGCCTGAAAGGCATTAATGGAAGTGGAGACTGGAAAAACTGAAATGTAGTGTTCTTCAGTTCTTTGTGCTGGCGTGGAGTGAGTAAACATACAAATATTTAGCAACTCGAGATATAGAGTGACACACTCCATCTCACCTAGTCCAGGAGACACATTTGTCTGTTGACAGCTTCCCTTCAGCTTTTTAAAGTCAGGTGTTGCCATTCTGCAGTCCAGCCAGTGGCACAATCTCCTAAACCTCAGCCCAAGTGGGTAACATCACCCTGACCTTGCCTTAAAATGCACTTCAGCTCCCACCACTGTCCCTCTGCCTGTTACAGGGCTGATGGCTCCGTGGAAAAGACAGGACCTGGGAGAGGCGTTCAGCAGCACAACCCTGTGCACGCCGATGCGGTCACTTCTGTGGCTGCTCTCAAAGCAGACCTGTGTGTGTCAGGAGGAAAGGATAAGGTATGGTGCTGGCCCACCACGGGGCACAAAACGCAGTCACAGGCAGGAAAATATATTGGCAGAGATGTTAGAAAAATAAGGGGATGTGGTTTAAATGTGAGTTTTACATGTTTCTGTGATTGCTACCAATTTGTCAATGATCTGTCCGAAATGAGGGAAAAAAAAGATGAGCTTAGAATGAGGGCACACACTGAAGCACACTGGATCAAATTTCATAACATTCTCCAGGGGTCAGGTCATGTCAAATACTTTCACCCAAGCTTAGAACCAGTGAGCTGACCTTTCTCTGATGTTACCTGACAAAAGACAGGCTCCAAAGGCAGTTGTATTGGCTGTAGGAGCTCAAAACCAAAAGAATCTGTTCCCTCTTCAATCTTGGTCTGTGCACAAGTCTGAGTATAAAATAAACCAAGATTGTGCATGAGCCTTCTTTGTCCTGTTTTGCTGATGATGATTTCCTACCCCTGGTTCTCTGCAGAGCGTGGTCGTTTGTAACTGGAGATCTGGAGCCGTGCTGAGGCGGTTCGTTGGCCATGAGCACGAGGTCACCAAGGTGAGTGTCAGCTGAGTCTGGTTGGGGTCTTCTGCACCTGCCAAAAACTGGGAAAACAGGAATGATAGAGTACGGTTTGTCATCCACGGAGGGCTCACTTTGCTCTGTTGGAGTTAGCTGGCTATCAGAATGTGTTAGGTTTTTCCCAAGCTACCAGCTGATACTTTGCTGTCCAGGAAAGAAGCACTGGTTGCAGCCAGAGCAAACAGGGCATCAGGACACTTGGCTATTTGCTTATCTCCCCTTCAAGAGACTGTGTGACAAAAACTCAGGATTAATTACTAGGTCAGGTGTTTGACTCAGAGATGCTCTTCGCTTTTCTTCAGGTCTCATCCCACTAGACTTGTTATTCTACAAAACAGCTGTGCCCAGGAACAACGGGGCTTTAACTTTCCATCCAGCATCATGATTACAAAACGAAATATGCTGCTCTGAGAACAAGCATGCAAAGGTGCATACGTGCTGTGCATGGCTTGGCCGGTGTGCCTCCCGGCTGGGAGTAGCCAGGTATTCCCTTGTGCTCTGGGAAGCTGATGGGATGAAGAGTGCTGGTGGTGCTGCCCTAGGAAGAACTCAGAATTCACACTTCATTCATCCCACTGCTCAAAGTGACTGTGCACTGGGCTCAATTGGTTGTTTTTTGTGTTTTGTGTTTTTTCTTTCTTTTTTTTTTTTAAGGAAGTTTTTCCCATAAAATTAATTGTTTCTGAAAACAGGATGGGGGGAAAAGGCTTATTTTGCAACATTACATTGATTCCACTATCCTCTTTCAGAAGCTTTAGCACATGTGAGCTTCAAAGAATTCAAATTTAGCAGCAAGGTGCCTTTGTGTCAGGAACGTGCTTTTCCTTACTCCTGTGAGAATACATCAAAAATTGGAGCAATTTTTTACTTGTAGGAACAACAATTTGTATATGTTGATAGCAGCCCCCCTCCTACAGCCGGTATCTGTGCAGGTGCCCTTCCCGCAGAGCTGACACGATTTGCTGGAGTCAGGCTTTCCTGGTGATTGCACCTTTCCATCAGGTGCCAGAACCCACATCAGAAAATTGGTCTTCTGCATTTCCTTTTCTCCCTGTGCTCACCAGGAGGCTCCTTCAATGCCCAGCTCAAATGGCTGTGGAGACTGGGAACTCCCTTTGCCACTCAAAGTGGAGGAGAATGTGTGTGACTGTTAACCCAGCAGATCTCACCATCGCTCACTGTTTGATTGTGGAAAGATGAAGAAGAAATGAAGAAAACGACCAAGAAGCATTTATTACCATCCTGCCTACTCACAAAGGCACTGCACAGAAATGCCTGGCTCAGCCTCCCGTTGCTTTCCTTACTTTCCTAACAACCTGAAAAGGAAGCTCACCCGCCGCAGCCAGCGACTGCCACAGAGCCCGTCTGCAGCCTGGGCTTGCTGTCCCTGTGTCATCCCTGACCTCCTGCTGTGCAGGAGCTGGGAAATTCTGCCAGCTTCTGCACTTGCTCTGGGGAAAGCAGGTTAATCCCTGTGTCGCCTGTAGCTGTGGTCACAGGAAAGGTGATCAGAAACCGTCCGCGTTTGTTACAGAGCCAACAACCTGTGCTGTTCCCCGGGACTTGCCCTTGTGCTGGAGGAGGTAGCAGGAGGAGAGGAGGCATTTAGCTGTCATGGCACAAGTGCCTCCAGACAGCATGCAGCTGGGCTCCATGACCAACCTCAGCACCAACCACTGCTTTTCAGGAGCATCTGTTGTCACTGTGCTACAGGGGTCAGGAAAACAGACCATCCTCGAGGACAGGAGAGGTCTTCTCCTCTGTCAGCCACAGATTTTCCTTGGCGATGCTCCTGTTGCTCAGTGTGACATCACTCTGCCTCTGTGGCTCCGCTGCACCTTTGGGGCCTAAGAATCCATTCTCAGTGCTTCACTGCTTCTTTCCCCTCTGAAATTTTGGCTGATGTTTGGCTGGAAGCCTTCTTCAGCCACTTCCTGGGACAGTCCTGCACCCTTGTCTGCTTCTGGTGGGTCTGTCTGGGAGGTGAGGCCCACTCAGGTGCACAGGTTGTGCAGTGCCAGGTGGGCAGAGTGACCCTGAGCACCCTGGGAGCTTTATCCCCTCACAAGTGGGAAAAGCTGGGGTCCATCATGAAAACAGTTCCCCTGAAACTCCTGGGAGCGAAATTTACACCTGTGAACCCAAGAGCCAGTGTGTATTCAGTCTTTCTCATCTGAGACAGCCCTTCAGTGCTGCACAAGGGATCTGCACCGAGCTGAGATCTGGCATTCATCCGCCTGGGCCAAGAACAGGCAGGCATTTTTCCCTTTAAGTGTCACAGGCGAGTACCAAGATGTTCTCCAGCCCATGTCTCCAGTTCAGGGCATCCCTGGGGACAAAGGGGGATGCTGAGGGCTTTTCCTTTCACAGCTCTTAAATCCTGATGTCTTGACTACTGTCTGTGCAGAAAGTGCGAGTAGTGATAGCTCTGTTGGTGTTCATGAAGGTGCCAGTTCAGGGTGGGAATGGAGATAACGAATCAAGTTAATGAGCTAACCTCTCCTTGCAAAATTCCTTTTGAAGGGGTGGGGGATGCAAAACACCCTGGAAATCTCTGAGCCTGGGGTTCAGGGCAAGAGAGACGCAGCCTGTCAGTGTCATTATTGCTATTACCCCAGAACTAAAGGTGAAAAATAGCCAAGTGCTCTGACGTTCTTCTTGTACCAGAAATCTAAAACAAGGTCCATCATGGGGCAAAATCCTCGTTCCTCTGCTGCATGTTGCTGGGAGCCACAGTTGCTGCCTGCCCTCTCCAGTCTGGGGCTCACAGCAAGGCAAGGCAGAGCCCCAGGCCCCGCTGCACGGGGCTTTGTCTGTAGCCAGGATCTGGCAGAGCAGGAGCAAGCAGGAGTCACAGGTCCTCCACGTGAGCACTGGGCAATCCAGCATTTGCAAAACAGCGTGGAGGTGAGGCTCTTCCCTATCACATCTATGCATGTCTTAGACTTTGACATGAAGGAGCAGCGTTGTGCTTTCCCTGCACGCGGCTGGGCTGGCAGAAGGCTAACCTACTTCTCCCATCTGGTCCTTGGCAGGTCACCTGTGCCCTCGACTCAAATAGAATCTTCAGTGCATCCCGGGACAAGACGGTAATGATGTGGGAGCTTCACAGGACTTCAGGGCCAAGCCAGCACTTCCCAGGACATGACCTGGTTGTTACTGGACTGGCTGTGAGCCCAGGTGAGGACCAGCACACTCCTATTCCCCAAACAATGATTTCTTCACAGTTTATCTTGACAATTTCTGTATGTTAACGTGTGATTGCAGATGCCACTCAGCTGTGCACAGGCTCGCGAGACAACACCGTTTGCAAGTGGGACATAGAGACCGGAGAGTGTCTGGGCAGAGCTGCTGTCTCCAGGAACCTGGTAGGAGCCGCTGGTTGCTTGCATCCTGTAATGGCAACTCGCTGCCTACTCGGGTACTTTACGAGTAAAGCCACGTACAGTGAATTTGCCTGGAGCTTGGCACTACAATAAGCCCTCGAGGCACTGCACGGATTGCCTTTATGTTTGGGGAGATCAAAGCTAGATACCCTCTCTTCCAGGAAACAGCACCTCTCATAGCACAAAGATACCAAGAGACGTGTGGTGATTTATTAATTCCCTCTTGTACCAGCGAGGCAGTGGAGTTGTATCTTCTGGTGCCTGAGGTACCTTTATTCCCATGGCACTGTGCCCCGTTGAGCTGCTGGTGCCTTGCTGCCTGCTAATAAACCCCAGTCACCTCTCTGGGATCAGACCAGCCGTGGTCCCAACAGCACTGGTGGGAAGCAGAAAAACCTTCATCCGTCATTTCCTGCTCACTGCCCAGCAGGAGGAGAGCGAGGACGGGGGAGCTTTGTGGTTGTGTATCGACAGGCGGACGCCTGCCTGGGCTGCACGCAGAGGTGGGCAGCATGCTGCTCATCCCTTCTCCTCCACAGGTAACACATCTGTGCTGGGTTCCTGGGGAGCCCTATGTCATCCAGACGTCAGAGGATAAAACTGTCAGGTAAGTCTTACAGGTGGCCACAGAGAAGGGAGTTACAACCTGGGGCACGTGGCAATGGATTATAGAAAGTGTCGGTACACAAGGGGTGGGTTGGTTGCTTTTCATGAAGTCCTGGTGTAGCCAGAAGCCACCTTCCAGCTCACCTGGGTCGTGGAGGGTGGTCTCTTGCTGGGGAAGGACAGCATGGGGACACCGTGGCTGTAAGCAGCACCGGGCATCATCTATATGTAAAAAGAAAAGTGGTTCGGAGCTCCACAGAGCTGCTCTGGCTAAATATTGATTTAGGACTCGGGGTGTGGGACAGACAAATGCAAGTATGTGGTGACAGCATTGGGAGGAAGGAGGGAGACTGTCCCGTGATGGATGAGATCGAAGGCAAAGTGAGGGCATGGTGAGGGCACCGAGGGAAGTCCTTCATGGCAGTAAAGCCTCGTCCTCCTTCCCCACTCTCGTTGCTTCCAGGGTGTGGGACAGCCGGGAGCTGCGGGTGGCACACACGTTTCCAGGCAAGCAGCACATCCAGATGTGCTGCGACGTGAGCCAGGACGGGCGGCACGTCCTCAGCAGCAGCAGCGGCTTTGCTGGGGAGGGCTGCGAAGCAACCGTGAGTTGGCTGGGCAGCAAGTCCTGCTTTTTTTCTGATTTTTCTCTAATCTCCACCGCGTACAGCAGAGGGCAGCCGATCAGTGCTCCAAGGGTCTGCCTGCAGCACAGCACAGATCCCACTGCTTTGGCCTTACTCTGGTGTCACCAGCAAGGCCTGAGCTTAGTTCCTTCCTGCCTGCCTCTTTGGTGAGTCTTCTGCAGTAAGAGGTCTTTTTCCTCATTAAAGCACTGGGATCTTGTTTCAGTTTGCAGGGACGTGTTTGAATAAAAAAATGGTGAAAATCGTTTGGGGTCTAAAATGCTCTAGGGCTGTGAGCATAAGCAGGGGATAGAGGCGGTAGATGTTGCACTCTGAGGACTGGCAAGGAGCTCTTTAGCCTCCTCCCTTTCTTCATAAAACAGCTCCATGTTGGCAAGTGACAGTAACGGAGCCTGAGCTCTAAGCACTGCCTGTTGCCTTGCAGCTGTGGGACCTGCGGCAGACAAGGAGCCGAGTACGTGAGTACAAAGGGCATTTCCAGACCACAACCTCATGCGTCTTCCTTCCACGGGGCCCTGCTCTCGCCCCCAGCATTGCCACATCCTCGTACGACAGCAAAGTGAAGGTCTGGGACCAAGACACTGCAGGTAAGGGAGGGTGCTGCCCACTGACTGTGTGCTACCCTGGGAAAACAAAACTGCTTCTCTGGCTTCTGACTCCCTGGGGTGACGAGAACACACCTGTGTGTGCCTGTAACCTCTGGATCTTAATCAAATGCAGCTACGCAGCAGGGTGGAGATGAGCAGCAGAGCAACTGGTGTCGTGCCAGGGGCTTCTGTCTGCCCTCTGGCACGGGAGGGCGTTTGGGTGCATGAGGTTGGAGGTGGTGGGTGTCCTCCTCTAACTCAAAGGAAGCAATGACAAGCTGGTTTTGAAAGGTGCCCAAGTTCAGCAACGAAATGCAAATGATAAAAATGAAAACGGGCAGTGGAGCTCCAGGGCTTCCCTCAGATACAGGTGGAAAGTTGCAAAGCACAGACTGTGCTGGAGTGTGGGGGGCTGCTCAGCAGCTGCCCTCACTGTGATCATCCTCTGAGGGGGAACTGCAGGCATTTCGGGGTTCGCCTGCTTGCTGGAGGACTTGGTGAGGGCTAAGTCCTGTGAGCTGGACACAAAGGCTGGTTACCTGCCAAGCCCCGAGACAGCAGCAGGTTTGTTATCTAATGCTTTGTGCAGGGGGCAGTCTTTTGGGAAGCTGTTTGGGTTCACAGACGTGTGCTGGGTCCAGCAAACATCATTAGCATTAGACACTGTGCTAAGCACCTCTTCACACACATTTTTTTAATATAGAATAAAAGTAGAAAACTGATGATCTCCCACAGTAAAACTCTCACCTTTTCTTTTCACTCACCTCGCCTTTTACCCTGGTGCCTGTGCGCGCTGAGACAGCCATGGGGTCGGCAGCAGCTCTGTGCTTCGATCCTTTTGACCTTCAGCTGTCAGCTCTTGTTCAGGTGCTGTCTGAAAGGTGTACGTCGCTGTGAGGGGCAGTTGCCTGCATGTCCTTGTCACACGGCTCTGCGACCAGCTCAGCATGGGGCTGGTGCCCCCATAAATACCACGTCAGGATTTTTTAATAACCGACACAAACAGAAAGGCTGATGTGGCTCTGAATACTCTAAATCTTACTTTTGTTTGTCTTTTAGACGTTTATCAAAACTGTGTGAGGGGTTTATCAAAACCCTTGGAAAGAATTTTTCTTGATCATAAGCAATTTGGGAGAAAAAGGCATGTTGTAATGCCTTCACAGGAGCCCTGCGGCTCTGTCTGTCCATCCATATTGGTTTTCTCTCCAGGGGAGGTGCCTGGCCTCAGCCCGGATCCCTGTTCTGGCCGCTGCCCGGCAGAGCCCGCAGTGACCCTGTGGGGGCTCACCCAGCACAGCCCTGGGCATGGCTCCCCTCCCTCTCTGCTGACTGAGGGGTGAGCAGATGGGCAGATGGACACACAGGGGCAGAGCCAGGAGGTGGGAGCTTGAGGTGGTCGTTCCTTATCTTGGAAAACCACACGTCCTGAGTGACTTCTCTCTCACCTCCCCAGCCTGCCTGGCCACTGCGTGCCTCGACGGAGCGGGACCACTGGCCTCGCTGGCCGTCTGCGACAGCTCCACGCTGCTCTGCGCCACTTTTAACTCAGGGATCCACTTGCTGCGGATGAGAAACGGTGCCCACCTGGAGCTGGAGGAGCTGGCAGCATTTTGACCATAAGAACCTTTCCAGCAGAGACTGCCCCACAGGGAGCCAGGTTCCTCGTCAGCTTCCCCTGACTGCAGGCACAGGACAACGCCGCACCTGCAGAGCAGTGACGCAGCTGGGGGGCGGCACGGGGTGTACTGCTTACAGCTTGTAGGTGGTGGGAAGCAATTAGAGCTGTCTAGGATAAAAGCCACATCATAGATGCATTCCGGCCAAGTTCTTGCTCCTGTTTAATTTGCAAAACCTCCATGCAGGCTAACTGTACATGAAGGGGTTAGCAGATGAGGTGAGAGAAGCTATGAAAAACCATGTACCATCCCTGCAGTGTTTCTCAGGTCTCATCAGAGCACTGCTGCCCTACAGCAGGAAAGCTTTTTTTTTAATGGGAGGAAGAAGAGCAACCACCTCAGACCTTGTCAGTGTGAGAAGAAATCAGGGATCTCCGTCTCCTTCCCTGGATGAGTTTTAAATCAGCATCGCTGTTCTGTTTCCTTGAGCCAGCTCATGGCAGTGCCTCCAGAGGCTGAATAATCTATGTATTTACATTGCTGTGATGCAGCGGGCTCTCAGGACGCATCTGGCTCCCATTTGTGGAGCAGATGGCTCATGTCCGGCCAGTTTGGTCCCTGGCTAAGCCAACGTGCAGCACCGCAGGCTGCCACGGCATCAAGTAGGGAACGTGCCGTCCTTCTTACTGCTCCAGCTCCTTGTCCTGTGTGGTGGAGCCAAACACCATGGGACAGAAATCTTGCAGTGGCATTTATACCCCAGGGACACTGTGTGTGTAAATGCAGAATGTTCATGTGTCCAAAATTTCATCCTAACATGCTGCTGCCTCAAGGGGGAGCAGGCTGGCTAAGTGTTGGGCAAGGGCTGGCCCATCAGGGGCAACCTGATGGAGGTACGTCCTTGGGGAGCTTGTCCTTACGGACAGGGACATCCCTGGCTGTGCAGCTGGGAGATTGTGCTTCTGGGCTCGGACAGGCCCTTTAGCAGACCCTTCGAGAGGTGCTTGAGCACACATAGCTGCGTATCTAGGCTTATACAAGAGGAGATCTCAAATATTTTTCTGTGCTATTTCCTGGCCTCCAGCCTGTTAACATGGTCGCTGGGAGCAAACAAGAGAGCACCCAGCACATGGCAGGTGCCAGCACATTGCTGGAAGGGGGAGCAGGCACACAGCTCTCTGCTAGAAAAATAACCCATGAGTAGGTTACTGGTGTTGAAACAGCGTGGTCCCGAGTACACTGCATTGAAAACAACGCTGTGTCTGCGTTCCTGAGGAACACGGACAGCTCCGGGTGACAGAGGGGAGATGAATGTCTTCTTTTTTCCCCTGAAGCTTTTTTCCATTTCTTAGCCAGACACAGAGGTCAGGGTGCACATTCAAATTAGCTTTTGATTTTTCCAGACCACATTTGCAAAACTTCAGCTTAAGGAATAAACAACAAATAAGAAGTTTCCTCACAGCGTTAAGTTAGAACAAGAAAATCCTGCACTGAAGTAGCCTTCTTTGTATCACTCCTAGTGACACACAGCAAAAACTTCAGCAGGAGAAAACGTCCATGGATTTGAAAGACCCAATTTGGGAGACAGCTCAGGGAGCCAGGACATGAGATAACCTGCGATGGCGCACGGAAAAGAAAAACCCTTGGCCTTTAACATCTACTGCAAGCAGATACAGGCCTCTATGTTCAAACTAACTTGCAGAGGAACATTTTTCCTCCAGCAACTGACAACTCTTTATTTTTTTAATGTAAGTGAGCTTTGAAGCCATGGCCTCCTATCCAAGCATTCTGGAAAATGGAAGGTAAGAACGGTGTCGAGGCTGTACAGCACACCATCCCTGAAGTGCTGTGTGGCTACCCACAGATGTGTAAAACAGGCTGGAGAAAACTTGTGAGCCTAGCTTGGAAGGGAAGGGGAACCAGGTGGTTCATTTCCAAATTACGTCAGAGAAACAGTATCTGCAGCATAAAACAGGAGTCCTAAAAAGTAGAACATCATCCAAGCTTTGACTCCAACCAAGCCCTGACAAATAAATGCTTCAAAACCACCTCAAGAGACACAGCCAGTGATTACAGCCATTCTAAGGAATGTTACAACAGCCATTTTTTAAAAATTTAATATTAAAAAAAAAAAACAAGTCTTAGTTCAAAGCCATTAACATCTCTGTCCCAGCTGACCATGAGCACCTGAGCTACTCTGCTGTCCACAACTTGAAGGTTCTGTCGTAGGAGCACGTCGCTATCAGCTGACCATCAAGGGAGATATCCAGTCCCATCACCTTGCCCTCATGACCCGCCAGTGTCTTCAGAGGGGACCAGCCAGGGTGAGTCCAGATCTTCGCCGTGTTATCGTAAGCGCCGGTCAGCAGGAAGTTGCCGTGATTGGCTGCAGTGAAGGACGAGAAAAAGGGAGAAGTGAGATTTGCAAAGAAAACTGTGACAGATCATCTACCACTACCCAGTACAGATCCTCCTGATCTGAGGATGTGCTTTGGAATTGCCCCATCCCGTGGCACCTCAGCTCAGGAAAGGCAGGGATGAGGAGCAGACAGGAGGTACTCACGTTCAAATTTCACCCCAGTCACCAGGTTCTGATGGGCAGGAATGGTGTAGATGCACTTCCTCTGGCGGAGGTCCCATACCTTGCAAGTATTGTCACCACTGCCAGTTGCGACGTGGTATCTGCCAAGGGGCCAAGCAGAAATGTGTTGAAAGCTCAGCTTTGTACTCAGAGCTCCCACGTAAACCACGCAAACTCCTTTCTTACCCATTTGGGGAGAAATTAAGTCCGTAGATCTCCTTCAGATGACCTTCCAGAAACATGATACAGCGTCCCGTGCGCAAGTCCCACACGCGACCAAATGCGTCCAGCCCACTGAAAAGAGAGAACCCGACCAACATCCCCCGTCAGATTCAGCAGCTGCCGGAACACACTCAGCCTCACCCACACTGGGACATTTGGCATCAGTCAGCACCAAAACCTCGGTAACGTTTCACACACAGTCTTGATGCAAAGCAAACTCACCCGGTCCCAGCAAGAGACCCATCCGTGTGAAAGGCAATGTCATAGACGCCTTTGCTGTGCCCCTCCTGATGGAGAATCTCTTCCTGAGCTTCCAAGTCCCACAAGCGCCACGAGTGATCGTAGCTACAAAAACAGAGCATTTGTCCAACTAAATGTACTTTCCACATTCCCGATCCGAGCACATGATCCTGTTTGAACTGGGCACACGCAGAACAGCTGACAGCACATTCACACCGCCTGCTTCAAAACCGTTTCTTGTGCATAGGACAACATGCCAGGAATGAGACTGTCAGACCTCAGAAATCCCCTCAGAGCTTCCCTAGGTCCACCTACACGTGGCATCCTTCAGCCCCAAAGGCATCACACAACGGGCGATGCTGAGCTGTTGGTGTGTTAGGAGATGCGCTGTACAAAAACCACATGCCCTGTTCAGGGGCTGTTCCTTTCTGAGTCGACAGTGTGGAGTCCAGATGGCCTCAGAAAGCCACACAAAAGGGAAGAGGAAAAAACAGTTATTAGTAGCTGCCACAGGATGATTAATACAAGAACAGAGACTGTTTGGTTAACTTTGTAAAGCTTTTAAAACCAAATTTGAAGGAAGAGAGAATAGAGCGGAACAGAGCTTACAATCATCCTGACTGCCAGAACACAGCTATCTCACTGAAATCCCCCTAGCAGTATCCATTTCTGCTTCTGGAATGAGATTTTCAGACAACCTGCGCACCATTCAGCTCCAGGGCAGTTTGGTGTCTGCCCACCACCATCCCACTCAGCACGTCCCCATCCCACGCTCACGAGCCAGCAGCAGCCAGCGGGCTGCTCCTCTGGCAGCTGGAAGTCTCCAAGGAGAACAAGGGGTTATTTCACTAACTTTGTGGATACTTTACTTCAAACTGGAGACCAGCTGGGTCTCATGTGAGAAAGGAGGTCTTTCAGGAATCACACTGACAGCAAACAGTAATATCTTAAAGCAAAAAAAATCTCCATACCAGGTAGTACCCAGGAACCTCCCAGAGGGGTGCCACATCACACGTGCCACTCTCATGCTGTGACCTTCAATGTCTGCCACTGGCTCATCACTGGAAAAGAGAAACAGAAGTCAGCAGACGCTGGTCAGGGTGGCTGGCTCTAGCCAGGCCTTTGCAGCTATGATCTCCAGAACGCTGGTACTTCAGCACAGCCCAGACAGGAAAGTCAAGAGTTTTGACTATAGTGACTCTAAATTCTGCCTTTCGTTCACACAGCTAAAGCTCTAAGTCTAATCCCTTTATACACGCTCTCCTCAGTTACAAATTCTCCTGGGATAACTGGTTTCAAAAATTATCGAGGTCCTTGTTATTAGCAATTTGAAAGTCTCAACAGCAGAAACTAAGCCCAGGCTGCACAGCAGGGAGCTCTGCTGTGACTACACAGAACACATCCCGTGCCACCGTCCCAACCCTGCTGTTCTGATGAAACCCAGGGCAGGCAGGGGAGACAAACATTTATTTTCCCAGAATTACAGGCAGCAGCTCGGCAGCCTTTAGCGGAAGATCTGAACAGCACTCAGAGTGTCTTTCCAACAGACCAAACAGAGATGTGGTCACGTGGGACCGACAAACAGCTGTTGCTTGGCACAAGTATGCTTCTGCAATTAGAAACAGTGGCTCTCAGGTAAGGATAACGAACTAAGGACCTCAGAGCTCCCTGCCTCTACCTGAGGCACTGCAGGACTCCACTTTTCAAACACAGCAGATGCTACGGCTCACAACACGATTCTCTTCTCAGGCTTGAGACGGATGCTGTGCATTTTCTAAAACTACGCTGTGCAATGACACAGAGCCAAAGGTTTTTCTTACAGGAAGAACTTTTGGGCATGGCTTTGTATTTGGCTAGTCACTCTCTGCACACCGGTGCTTTCCAATAACCCAGAGGTTCATGTAATATCAAAGAGGGGAAATTCCCTCCCACATGAAAGGTTAGAATGAAAAACACTCCAGATCTTCCATCCATCACCCAAAGCAGTTTGCTAATGCCCAACAGCCATTCTGACTTGATTCTTTCCAGACAAATTCCCCTCGCCTTGATTCCCCATCTCTTTTCCTGCCACAGAAGATGGCATATTCCAAGGCCAGGGACTGCACTGGTATAACTACAAGAAAAGGTTATATTTGCAGGAGGATGGTACACGTCCAGTGTTTAATAACTCAACCCCCAGAGCAACCATGCTGCAACTGTGCGTGGCCAGTGTCATTCTAACCTTTCAAGGCTCCAGAGTTTGACAGAACCATCAGCTGCACACGAGGCCAGGTTAACGTCCTTCTTGTCCAGGGAGACAGTGGCTTTGGGGTGGAAGACTATTGCTCCTACATTGGTGTTATGTCCTTAGAAAAAAAAGGAAAAATCAAAATTCATAATCTGCCACAGGATCGTGTTAGGCAGGTACCAGAGCATACTCTCACCGTGTCCTCCTATTTTGGGTGCAGTCACAAAGCTCAACTGCAATTCCAGTAGCGCCCACTTAAAGAGTATCAGACACCAAGATCTGCAACCCTCAAAACGCAGTGAAAATTCAGCATACGAATGAAGAGGTTGTATTTACTCAAACCTCAGGTCACTGTTCAAAGAACCTCACTCTTACTACCTTGTCTGGCCAAGAATGCTAGTACTTGGCTCAAAATAATTCAAACCAGGTTTTTAAACAAGGTGAAACAAAAACATCACCCAGAAAGAGAAATAACAAACTGGTCTTTTCTCTAAGAGAAAGGTCAGGACTTCCTCTGGATTATCTGACACGTGTCCATGCTCTGCAAGCCTGAGTAATGCTCTCGTCAGAATAAAATATGCCCAAGGAACACAACTTTTTGAGTTACAAAACAATTCAGGTATGGGAATTTGGCCCAGAGAGGAACAGAACCATGCAAAGAATTTCCTGAAAGTCGCTCTACCTCGCAAGGTGTGAACAAGGTTGCAGTCAGGCACAGACCAGAGCTTACAAAGTCCGCTCCTGTTGAACACAAGAAATAGAAGTCAGTGCAGACAGGAATATCAAACAAGTTATCTATCTTGTTCTGCAAGAACACAATGAGGGGTTCTGCAGTGGGTATAACACCAGCATGCCTTGGGACTAATGGACTCAGATTCAAATCCCTCCAAAGCTCTAAAGTGGAGTGAAGATGCAGCTCAGAGTAGAAAGAAAATGCATTTCTGAATTCTTGCAATTCAGGCCTACAATAACATCCCTCTCCTTCACTCCTGCTGTGCTGCCTCATCCCCTGAAGTAAATGCTTTAAAAAAAACACAACACTTACCAACAGGCAGTAGCCAAGAGTTTGGAATTGGGGCTGAAGTGGCAGTAGGACAGTGGGCGATCATCTCCAATCTGACTGCAGAAGTTATTCAAGGACTGCAACCAAATGCAGAGACAACAATAAATAAGTAAACTACAAGTGACCTAGGGAAAGCCCTGGCCAGAAACTGAGGTGAAGACAGACATGCAGAGGAGCAGACGGAGCCCTTTGGAAAGTCTCTTCCACAAGGAGGAGCTACCTCAGAGCAGGAGGGCCACGGAGCCAGTCTGACCGATGGAAGTGAGCACGGCTCGGTGGCACAGCTTCGTGCTCACCGTGCCACCGATAACCCTGCAGGCCTGCTTTGCGACTACAGCTGGACAGAGAACTCACTGCAGTTTGGGCCTCCTTCTACATCTCAGCCAAGGAACATAACCAGAAAGAGCAGGGCAGGCAGCGTGGTGCTCACAGGGGAGAGGCAAATCCTCTGGCAGCTAACGCATCTGGGGATAAACAGGATCAGAGCGGCAACACGCTGGGTGCTTGAGCCATTCTGTTAAGTTAGGAACCAGGCTTAACGTGCTTGAAAAGGACATCTCAGAATCATTCTAAAAGACATTTTCCATGACCACGTTGGCTATTATTTCCCATGTTTTTATGGAAGAGTGACCATGGCACATGAAAAAAAAAACAAGCAGTCCCTTCCTAGCCAACTAAACCTGTGACAAACCCGGGAAGCAATCTCTCTAGCTTCACAGGCAAGTGACAAGGCAACACAGGGACGTCTGTCCATCCCTCTGCGACGTCAGGGTATAACAAAAGCAGGTCTCTGAATCACTGAAGAAACAGAGGTAGAACATGCATATCATCAGAAAAGAGAAAATGCAGAGATCTGCAACAGAGACGGGCAAAGCACAGCCAACTACATGCAGGCACGCAGCACCGCCAGGCAGCTGATCTTTCTCTGATCTCTTTGGAGATCAGCACAGTCTTAAAAACGGCAGCAGAGCAGATGCCAAACCTACTCGCAGGGATTTGTGCAGCTCCTGTCTCTGTGAGGTCCTGGTTGCTTCTGGAATCTCTTTGAGCAGTCGCGCTTCTTCTAGCCGCTTCACCGCCCTGCGAAGAGCAAAGATGGACTAACAAGCCCTACATCTTCCCTGCCCTGCTGCTGGAAACCCTCACTTCCCCCATACTGGGCTAACACAGGGTCAGTCACTAACAGGATTTAATCTCACCAGATTTGACTACCAGTGTCTGTTCCCCGCTCTTCTGATCTCACATTTCCTGCACTACCCACTGCGGGATTAGCAGTTAGATCTCACAAAAGGCTGCATCTCTCCTTCATTCGCGTTGCTTTTCTTTACCTGGGAAGTGAGTAGTTAGCAAGCCACAGCCTTGCTGTTTTCAGACTGCGTGGTCCTTCATGGTACCAGGTTTGCTGATACTGTAAGACAAGGAACAAAGCCAAAGAAAAAGCTCCCATGATACTGCTCTTCCATTCGGTTATCTTCAGTGACTTCCTCTTACATCAACCCCAAAAACAATAAGGGAAAAATGGACTCAGAAAAGAGAAAGGAGAAGCAGAAAGACGGACAAGTCAAAGCCAGAAACAGATGCAGTATAGCAGAAACAGTTTTCTGTTCCTGAGTACAAAGACAAACAATAACAGACTTGCTATACTATGTAACAGTCCAGCCATCTAATCTCCTGATTTATGTGCTGTACACAACATAGAGCTTGGTCTGGAGTTCAAGCCAGAGTTCACGTTCCCTATTCAGATAATACACTACCAGTTTTGCTAGAATGGGCGACACAGAAGAAGGAGCAAGAAGGGATGTGAGAATCCACAGACCGACCAAACCCAAGAGCCTTGGTCATATTGGAGACCATCAGAATACGGTATCCAAAAGGTTGTCATACACATCTCCCTCAGCACTGCGAAAACGTTACCTCTTCTTTGGATTTTTTTGACCTGTCGTCATCTTTTCTAGTCTTCTTTAACGCATCTGTGCCAACCACCGAAAGGATATTTCTTAATCTGAAAAGGAAGATATTACGTCACATTCACTCGGCGAATTCTCATCCAATCTGACACTCCCTGAGTGCCATTCTTTCCTCACAATCCCTGCCATGTAGCAATGTCACATCACTGACTGGCAGCGCTCATCGCGTGCCGACTACAAGGAAAACATCAGGAATTTGATAAACCGGGTACAGCCAAGTGCTCCCAGTTTGCAACAGACCAGGGTGGGCACAGCACCTCTCCCTCCTTTCGGCAGGGCCTTCTCCGAAGAGCGTGATGGGCTCCCCGAGTGCTCGCAAGCAGGCTTTCACTTCAGAGTCGTCGGTGGACACATTGATTTGCCGGGCTCTCTTCCTGCGCTCAAACTCAGCCAACACTTCTGCCTGCCGCTCGCTCATATGATCTTCCAGATCAAAAACCTCACCTGAACCAAAAACAGAACCGTCAGATTGAAAATAGCAGCCGGACAAGAGAACTCTCTCCAGCAGACAGACCCAAACAAAAAGACAGTCAAGGCTGAGGTCTCACCTTCACAACTCGAAATTATGCTCACACTTGATCAGAGAGACTTCTGGCTACGTCAAGTTCAAGAGCAAGGGGAAAAAAAGCGTTTAAGCATTCTCACCGCTACTTATGTTAATGTTGCCAGCCTCGATCGCGGCTTTCATCCCTTCTTTCCCCAGCAGACCCGATTCCCCTTTCGCCAGACGCTCCCTCTCCTTCTCCTCCAAGCTGCCATAGAAGATGGGCGCTCTCTTGGCGGGCGGCGCATCGCTCTCTTCGGAGGGTTTGCTCTTTGTGGCCTGCGAGAGAAAGGCAGAGCTTTAGGGCCCCTTGGGCACATTTTGGCTGAGCAGCAGGCAGGGAGCAGCTGTGTGGGAGCTCTCCCAGAGGCCATGAGCGCCCCGAGGAGCCCCTGGCATGGCTGGAGGGGCTGGCTGCGGGC
The DNA here is from genome assembly GCA_011076525.1 of Nettapus auritus. NCBI lineage: Eukaryota > Metazoa > Chordata > Aves > Anseriformes > Anatidae > Nettapus > Nettapus auritus. Next base: position 1,484,279 of record CM021781.1, read on the forward strand.
AGCAAGGCCACTGCCGTGCCTCGGGTGCTGGGATCAGAAGAACACCACGAGGCACAACTCGCTCGGGTCGCATCGCGCCCCCTTTTTTCTCCCCAGGACCTCTCCGGACCAAGCCTTTAAGGCTCCGTTTCTGTGCTTGTAACTTCAAACGCGAAGCTCTCCCTGCCCCTGCCCCTGCCCCTGCCCCAGCCCCTGCCCCAGCCCCAGCCGAGACGTGGGAGCCGCCGCTGCCCAGCGCCCTCCCGGGG
>CM021781.1:1484926-1801595 GCA_011076525.1 Nettapus auritus
CGGGAGGAGCGGCGGCGGCGTCGGGGCGGCGGCGGCGGCCATGCTGCGGCGGAAGCCGACGCGGCTGGAGCTGAAGCTGGACGACATCGAGGAGTTCGAGGGCGTCCGCAAGGACCTGGAGGTGCGAGCGGGGCCGCGCAGGGGGCGGCCGGCACGGGACGGGCCCGGGTCTCCGATCCCGGCCCCCTGATCCCGGCCCGCCCTGACGCGGCCCCCCCCCCGCCCCGCAGGGCCGCAAGAAGCAGCGGGAGGAGGCGGAGGCGGCGGCCGGCGAGGAGGCGGCGGCGGCGGCCACGGCGCTGGCGCTGGGCGCGGAGCACAAGAGCCGCGAGCAGCTCATCAACGACCGCATCGGCTACAAGCCCCAGCCCAAGGCCGGCGGCCGCGCCGCGCACTTCGGCACCTTCGAGTTCTAGCGGCCGGCCCCGGGCCGGGGGCTGCCCGAGGCTCTCCTCAGCTCGCCCGTGAGCGCCGCTCGGCTGCTTCGTGTTAAATAAATGCGTCTTTTTTTATTAGTAGGCCAACAAGTCCCGCACGCCGCTGTGGAGGCTGGGCTGGAGGCAGCGGGAATCCGGCCCCGGGGTGTCGCGGCCGCCCCCGAGCCGCTCCTCGGGGCCCGGACCCTTCAGCCCCGCCGGGGCACGGGGCAGCGTCTGGCGGCTTACGGCCTCTGAATAAAGGCCCCGGTCGCGAATCTGGGTCCCCCGGGCTAAGCTTCTTGTAGGCGCTGCGCTGTTTTTTCCTGCGAAGGCCGTGGAGGCAGCCCCCGCCCGTGAAACGCCGCTCAGCCCAAATGACCCCGGCCCAAATGACCCCGTGCCACGGCCGGGCCGGTGGGAGGGCAGCATCCCGCATCTGCGGCTGGGATGGTGCTGGCACTAACGTCACCCTTCTCGCGTAGGTGTGCCAAATTTCAGGCCGGGTTGGGGAAACGTACGGAGCCTAAAACTTCTCACACTGTTCCTCAGGCTGGAAAGCCGCAGCCTGGACTAGCAGTCCTAACACCACGTAGAATTACCAGGGGTTACTCTGCCATTCAGGCATCCTTTGGATGCAACGGGGAAGAAAAACCAACCCAGAACCTCATTTCTCGTGAGTGAATGAAAACGGTCAGTAAAAGTATTGGGGGGGTGAGACTGCTATCCCTTGCTGCACAGACACCTGCCACGCACCAAGCAGGCTCGTTTTACAGCTCCCTCAAGTTCACATCATTTGACCCCCTCTGCACCAGAAAGCAGATATAAGGGACATCAATTCCCCCTTTCTAGCTCAGCTTTCCCCACACTCTGCTAAGTTTAACTGGACTGAAACAACTGGATTACCCTCACACCAGCAGCTTCCCACATTGCCATTGTAGCAGCCTCAGGGCTTACTGAGCATGGCAGGGGCAGGCTCAGGGGATGCTGCTCCTTTCTCTGCTCCCCAGACACAGTAAGATGGGCCCTGTCACAGCCGGCATAGAAGAGTCGTGCCAGAGAAAAGGGACTGGGGCAGTCCAGGCCACCTTTTTCTGGCTGCTGGGTCTTTCGCTGGTAAAAGCAGACACTCTTGGAGCTGCTCTCCGAATGTTTCGGTAAAAGCTGCTGGCCTTCACCTCAGCTGCAGTCTCTGCCTTGAAGATTGTTTCGAAAGCACACATCCACCACAGTAAAATGCAATCTATTTTATTGGTTAATTATATACAGGAGACTCTTGATAGAACATTAGACAAGTTACCTCCACAAAAAGCAAGAGTAAAATCAAAAGTGACAGTCCACTGTAAACAAAACTATACATCCTGTTGGATCTGTTGGGACTGGCTCCAGACCAACTGAAAAGGCACTCCAAGAAAAACAACAGAAGCCAGCTGATGAACGCAGCCGATACTTTGTGCACTTCTTCCAAGATGATAATCCAGAGGCACAGCGTGTGGAGACTGAACATCAGGGTGCGATCAGACAGACACAGGACATCACATTCTAAGCATGCTACATGTGTTGACATACGAATTTAATGTACTCAAGTCTAATAATCATTAGAGTCCTCACCTCCCTCCCAGCACTGCTCGATGCGAGTTTAGTGTTAACATCAGGACAACTTAAATACAGCCAGCATAAAGGCTGGGACTGCAGCAAAAGCAGTCAGCGCAAGTCATGGCCGGGAGGCCGGGTTTTGCTTGGTGTGGGAAGGCAAACAGCAGCCTGGGCCAAGAGCACGGCAGCTGCTGGCAGCTGGAGGACCAGAGGGAGGCTGGGACACGGGGAGGTAGGTGGCTTGTCTGGATTGTCAACATTTAACCAAAGAAAGCATGGCAGAGCTGGGATTAGATGTCCCTCTCCCAGCTGTGCCTCCCTGCATCAGCAAGCTCAGCAGCACGGAGGGCACAGCTCTGCACTGGGTGCCAAGGGGGCAGAGCTACGGGCAGCAGTCCCCACTGCAGACAGCACACTGCCTAAGGGCGCCATCTCCTCTCCTCAACCCCCTCCTCTTCAGGCCTTCCCTTGTGCACCTCTCCCCAAAGCCCCTGATGTTCACGCTGTGAGGCTCACGAGCCGCTGGAAGGCAGCGGGGGCACCTGTGGGGCTTCGGAGGCTTCAGCCCAGTTTCCTGCTAAGTCAGCGTCACCTCCCTCTGCGCGCTGGAGAAGCCGTGCGCTCTCCTGTACGGGGTGGGCAGGGATGACTCTTGGAAAACAGAGGTGTTCATCCACAAGGGAGAAACAATTCAAGGGAGGTTACATGTACAGTGATGCAGAACTGAATTTGTATCGTAAAAGCCACAGCAACTGCATGATCCTCAAGTCACCTATCTGATCGTTTCGATCAGAGAATTCACATCTGGTCACCTGAATGCGAAAGGTGGCTAAAAAGCTTCAGTGACATCAAGATCAGGCCAAGCACAGGCTTTATTTTAGAGAAAGAATTAGCAAGAGGTATATGAATTACCTAGTGTCAACACACAACGCCACTGTACCCCATAATCACACATCCCTGTAACGGCAACAGCTCCAGCCTGTTCACAAGACCAAACGGGGCGGTGTTGGGAACATCGACTGAAACCCTTCAGGGATGAGGTCTCTGCAGCATAAAGCTTTCAAAACACAGACAGCCAACTCCAGCACGTAACTGCTTCACGTTTCTCTGACAAGCACTAAGATGTCCTCGCAGCTCTCCCGTAGGGATCGAAGGGTCTGTCTTCCCCTCTCACAGGGAAACATGACTCTCCAAAGGGCACAGAAGATCTTTACGTCATGACTGATGCAGAGAGAGGGCATCATTCTACCTGTGACTTCTGCAGCCTGCTACGGACACAACTCCCTCCAGACACCTGACTGGGGAAGAGCTTAGCCTGCCTCTCATCAGGAGATTGCCACAATTTTTCCATGAAAATAGCTTTACTTCTTTCACCCGGAAGCAAATTTGTTACTGAAAGAAGCTATTTAGAAGCCTGAGCTTGCTTTTAATTCATCTCCTTCTGCTCTGTATTTGCACTGCCCAAAGAACACAAGATGACCAAACAAATACCTGGCGTCATCCTCAGGAAGGCTGACTTTAGGTGGTGCAATTCCAGACCCGGCAGGACGCCAGGCAGCGGCAGTAGCAGGCTTCCTGCGGCCGTTCAGAGGGTGAGCTCTGCTGCTGGTAGCATCAGCACACTGAGGAATCCACACACAAAGGAATGGGCTGTGCTCCGTAAGGCATACAGGACAGAGAAACCTCTTCGCAAAGATCAGCTTTCCTTACGTAGCTACTCTTAAAGCTTTCCTTACGTAGCTACTCTTAACAGCGCGACCAGTAGCATCTTTGGAGGGGAAAAACACCCAACAAACCGCTACCGAGTGTACCCTGGCACTTTCGTCTCAAAAGCACTCCCTGTTGACGTGGCACATCCTAGTCATCTGCCTGAAAGCGGTGTCTGTTTTTCAGTGGCCTTCTGGAAATCTCACCGTCTTCCCTTTCAGCCAGTTGCAGGCACAAAGAGGATCCTGGGCAGAACAGCTCCAGCCCCGGGCCATATTCTCACTGCACTACATTCCCTACAACAAGGAGCAGCGTAATAAAAGTGCTAAACCAAAACCGCTCCTTGGAAAACCCAAAGTGTTTTCTGCACATCACCCACCCAGGAAGCTGTCCTGTTTTGCCCATTAAATGTGAAAAGCTCATAGCACCAAATGGGAAGTTCTTCACTGTGCTACATGTGCCGCTGGCACTCTCAACTCCTGCACTTCCAAGCTGACAAAGTCACAGCATGATTAAGACAAAGAGGAGTCATTTGCATGAGGAATATTTTTTAAATCAGCCCAAGCTGCTCCAAATGTCACCTGAGAATTAACTGCTGTAATCCTATCTTTTTTGTTCTTCACTTCCCTAGATCTCTCTTGTACAGAAACAAGGTTGTTTTCTTTTTTCATTTCACTCAAGGAACAACCTGTCAGATACGTTAGCCTTTAGTGTCAAGAAATCATTTAGCTCTTGCTTCATTTACAGAATTAGGTTTAGTAAGCCAGAAGTCTAGCTCTAGACCCATCCAACACTCAGTATGGGTTTCATTGGTCTATTTAAAATCTTTTTGCCCCGGGAATACACAATTCTTGTTCTGCATCTACCCCATACATCTCCATGATTGGGACGTGGAAGCAGCCAAACTGAAATATTATCACTTGAAGCTGAGTAAAACCACGGGATGTATCAGACTAGCAACACTCGTCATACTCTGATGGGCTTGGAGGACAGACTCACCTAGACCCCCTGAAGCACTGGGGTCATGGTACTCTCTTGCCAGGACAGACCTGCGTGTGTCTGATGTGCGGCACCAAGTCTTCCTCAGAGGCCGAGTCCTATGGAACTCTGCATTAGAAGGTGCCATTGGCCCCAAAAGCCACAATGCCAGGCAGATCTCCTCTCCTGGCATTATGTACATATTAAAAAAAAATAATTAAAATAGCCATTCACACATGTAGGCTCCGCTGGAAACTCTGATCTTTACCTACTGCTACTGTTCATAAAACCTTCACAGATGTGCATTTACATTAAAAAAAAAAAAAAAAAGAAAAGAATAACCTCTACATTTCTGTCAGCCAACTAATTTCAATCATGGCATAATCTAAGACTAAAGCAAATCCTAGCCAACGGCTACCACGGGACCCTCAAGAGTCAACCCAGCTGCCAGCCTGCAGCATGGGGGAGCAGCGTATTCCAGCTCCTGACATCCCTGCACCCCAGCTAGGAACTTGTGAATTCCAGTTGATTTTCTTTCTATCTTTCAGCTTAGGAATGATCCAGTCTTCATGATGGCTGCATTTTAAGAGAGCAGTGGGATGGAGGGGCTTCTGGGCAGCATCCAGTGTTAATGGCAGTGCTCAGTGATATCCACAACAACTGCCTTCTTCCAGCTGAAGAAGAAATAGCCCATCCCTGCCCCTGCCGCCACAGCTATGCAGAGGTATCCGTTGTACGTCATGAAGATCAGCATAAGGAAGTAACTGACCACCACTTGAATGATGTGCAGTACTGTCTGCAGGAGGTGAGGGAAGCTCAGCATCTGCTGCCTGACAACACAAAACCCAAAGAACAGTCAGCATCCGTGAGACGCAGATGGGAAAATGCACATTCCTTACAAGAAAACAGCTCAGGCTGGTCAGATGCCAAGGTGGGCATGGAATGGCAGAGGAGATAAAGCAGGCTGGACATTAACTTTTGCATGCATTTGTCATTTGGAACTGTTTTTCCAGAGCTGACTAACAGCAAATGAAATACGGTATTTGCTGGGAAGACAAAAGTTTTAGATGAGAAATAAAACTGAAGTTTATTTTCACTCCATTAATAAGCAGAATGGCCTTTTTTTTCTTTTTCCTCTGAGAAGAGGCTCTGACTAGCTGTCAACAGGATGATTCTAAGTATTTTGGGTCAGGGTGGCTGGCGGTAACACCCAAATTCTGTTTCTGGAAACTCCCCAGATGTGTTCTTTACTGCTTTGTAAAGAAATAATGAAAATAAAAGCTCATCTGCCTCCTTGCTGCTTTCCCTCTTTTGTCCTCCATCCTGAAGGCTGGCCAAGTGATTCAAGTGTCAAGCAGTGTCTAAATCTGCAATAACCGTAACTTTATAAAGAGTGATACTAACTGCAGAAAGTTCTTTCTGTCCCAATTTTTGCCTTTCTCAGGTGCTGAAGAGATTTGTCTTATAAGGAAGCGAGATTCTTACCCAACGGTTTTGTGTGTCTCCATCAAGATAGTGCCATTGGGACCCGGCACTGGCATGGAGTTGTAGCGAATGCTGACTTGGGATTTACGAAGCAGACATTCTCGGGCAATCTTAAGGCCTTCATAAAACATGGCGAGGAAGAAGACAGCCACAAAAGCACCAGCCATTTCTGACAAAAGAGGAAATGTTACTCTCTGAAACACGAGATGTTTGCTTTAAAACATGTCAGAAGAGACATCGTGGGATTTAACAATGTCACACTGCATGGCCTACAGCAGGGCGCTCGTGCACACACATACAGGTGGTAAATGTGAATTTAACTCACACCAACTGGGATTTCATACGTGAAATGAAACCATCAGTCACTTTAGCTAGTAAGACCAGTAAAACTCTGAAACAACACGAACATCTTCCTCTTTCTTTCACCCCACAGATGCCATTTAAAACAGATTCGCTGTGGCGTGTCTGGATATTTTGGGCATAATAAAAGGTAATACCAGCAACAGTCATCAGCTGCAAACATTTTATTTGGAATGGACGAGACAGTGTTACTAACCTCCAGGAGTATTGATTGTAAGTCCAGAAAACAGCAATGGCACATTCTCATAGCTGAAGTGGAAAGTCATGGCCTGTCCAAGACATAAAGAACATCGAAATGAGCCTGAATTGCCCATGCTGAGACACAGCTCACAGAAGATTTATCAAAGGCTGTTGTATTATACCAAGAATTGAGATATTTTCAGTCAGTCACAAGACAGACAAAAAAACCCTCTAGTTTAACAGACACAAGCTAGCCATGGCTGAAGCTGCTCCAGTTTCCAACTCTAGCTCTTTTAGGTAGTGCCCCTAGTCAAAAGGCATATTCCTTCAAGGTCCCTGCAGAGGAAAGTGCCTTCTCTTTGCTTTTGGAGCTCGTTTTCTCCTCAGCATCAGTATCAGCAGTAGTCAGGGAATGGGGATGTCTCTATGGAGCTCACCCTTGTCTCCCCGTGACTACTCGTGGGTTGGGGTACAAGGCACTTACTTCTCCTCCCCGACCTTGTATGAGCTCACACGGGGAAGGGCTTGTATAGCTGAATCCTCTGGCCCAATCCTGCACTGTGCCAGCAGACTGTCGTCTCCCTGCAGAACCCCCTAATACTCCATGGGAGAAGGAGAGGCCTAAATACGTGTACAATAACTGGTATTACACAGAGAGCTGGTCCAGAGCTCCCCCTGGGTGAAAACACGGGCTTCTGGACTTAGCGAATGCTGTGGGAAGAGGAGACACCAGGGATCCCAGCTCAGCTGCAGCTCATGTCATCTTCCCATCCAGGTAAATACGGTGCAGCTTAGCATGTTCTGAGCACAACAAACATTCATGGCCCCAGAGCACAGTGACTATAAACCACCAGTTTTTACAATGAATTTAGTATCTTTACATTTAAGCCAAAAAAAAACACAAAACATAAAGAGTGTTACAGCCTAATTCCATAAACCACAGCTGAAACAGGCATTGGTACTTGGTGCAAGTGAGGAATGGGAATATGCATTCATCAGCATGTGTCCAGTTTATTATCCAGGATGCTTTACCTATTTCCTTCCTTCCCTGACCATTGTATGAGCAACGTCAACTCAAAATGTCGTGCACTTGATCAGACTTTTCAGGTGCAGGATAAGGCATGGCCCTGTAATTATCCGTTAAGATAAGCAACTGGCACTTGAAACAGTAATTATACAGAAAGTAACAGATTGGAGAATGTCACTGCTTAGCTGTGAGATTATATGAAGAGCTTCATGAGGAGCTCTTGAGACGCTTTTCCAGAGATGCCATCGGTGATAAGGCAGGACTGTAAGCTCCACCGGCACTCCTGGGCTCTGTACGGGGCCATGTTCACCAAGGGGAAGGGTTCTCCAACCCTCTCCTCTCCTGCTGCGTTACTGTGTGCAATAGAAGCAGCAGCAGTGCTGCTATTTGGGGGTATGGCTGCCAGGCAAACTTTAACTGAAGGCTTACAAAATGCATTTCTGAGTACATCCCCATTTCAGACTGAAATGCACACTCTCCCCTCCCCTAAAAGCTTAAGCTACATTTTAATAATCTCAAACTCACTCCAAAAGTTATTTAGACAAAGGAGAAAGAGCAGATAAAGGCCCTAGAAGAGGGCTACTCACAATGACACAGATCCTACGGTCATCATGGTAACTACAAAGCTTCAGTGATGCCAGCGTGCACAAGCCTGAGCTTGCTTAAATCAAAGCCAGCTGGAGCAGCAGGACTTGGGACCAGCCCACCCTCACTGCCAGTGTGGCAAAGAGCCCTGGTAGCAGTTTGCTCCCCAAACCCAGCCTGTGCCTGAAGTTCAGGAGAAAAAGGGCACAGAGTTTGCTTGCCTGCAGGTCAGCACAGCCCACTCCAATAGCATGCGTTCCTCTCCGTGCCAGTTACGGTTTTAGCTAACAACCCAGGCAAACTGCATCCACCTCCTTTTCTTGCAGGAAAATGCTCACTTTGGATTCCTGCCTTTAGCTTGCCAGAGAGCTGACGCCAGGCTGGCTGCTAGAGAGGCTTTTGCAGGGAAGACCTCTTTGCCATAGGATCCCCAGCTCTGAAATACATTTGATTATCACCTCCTACCGCTCTCACCACAGGAGAGCACAGTAGGGCCTGGGTTTAACTGGACCGATTCATGCCTTCCAAAGCTAAGCTAAACTGCCAGTTCTGAAGACCACAGTCTCCAAGATGACAAGTTACTCTGAACCACAGACAAGGAAAACCACTCCACTTCATGCTGACTGTGCTACTTACCATCATCATCATCCCAGATCCATGATCATGTCCCGAGGCTGCTGTAGTGTGGTGATGATCAGGATGCATGGTTGGCAACACGGAGCTGTTCACGTGGGAATCGTGAGACATCCTTACTGCAGAGATGATCAAAAGGGCATGTGGAAAAATGAGACAAAGGGGAAAAATTATATGAAACGCTCCTTTAAACAGAGGATGGTTTCTCTACTGCTGCTGCAAGAGAAAATACTCTAAGCCACCAAGGTGTCGCCTGAGAGTAACTGTCTCTGGATAAACTTCTGCAGCATCCTCATGGTCCTGCACTGACTGCAAAGAACATACTGCAAAGCAAGCAGGAACATTGAAAGGAGGAGCGTCCCTCTCAGCTCTACATCGTGGTGTGGCTGCACCATCCTAAACATTCTTGCCAGAAGGGCAGCGTAATGTGATTGAGGTAGCACATGGGGCCAAGTGCTCAGCGCAGAGGAACATTTCTTATCTGTAAGAAGAAAAAGTCTCTTCCCAATTGCAGGCATGCAAGAGGCAAAAATATCTCATGCCCCTTTTTAAATTGCATATACTAAAAGATCAGATTACAGTATTTCTCTTAATTGACAGTTATGCATTTTATTGGGAACATGTTAACCAAGAAACGACGTTAGGTGGTACAAGACCTATCGCCAGGCAAAGGTCTACAATAGCCACAGGCAACCCAATTTCATTTCCATGAGCTTTACTTTGTCACATCTGCCCTCTAATCACATTACACACAATGAGAAAAACATTGAGAAGGCTGCCAGTCTAAATCCCTAATCAGGTTACTGCAAATCAGGTATGTCTGGACAGGCTACGTTCAAAATAAAAATGCACCCAGTGGTCAGATGTGCCCATGGCCTCTGCACTCCGCACCCAGCACAACCTGGGATGGAACCCGAAACAATTCTTGGTGTGCACTGAAACTTCACCAGGTGGAAGAGCATCAGGAGAGAAAGCGACCCGGGAACACCAGTCAGCCCCGAAACAACAGGATTCATCAGGGTGATGATCCAGGCAAAGACAACCCCAGCACCGTCCAGGTGGGATACCACTGAAGATAAGCACTGATGCTGCTGTACTAGTTCCTGCCTGGAGCGCTCTGTACCCTCCTGGTCCAGTCCACAAGCAAAATAAAGTGAAATCAAATCAACGTACAGACACTTTGTCTGATTAAATTATTAAAAAGAGAGGGCTTCCTGCACCAGGAGCGTTTATAACAGAGAAAAGAGCTTAAAAGGCTCTAAAAAACGAAACTATTAAAAAGCTCTAAAAAACTAAACCAACTATTTTAGCTTAGAAAACTAAAATACATTCGGTGTTTGAACAGAGAGGTGTGAATATATTTAGATCGGAAATTTAGAAGTGAAACTCCAGAAAAGCTCTCCCAGCTGGAAGCAGAACTAGCAAGCTCACACCCACACGGCAACCAGCTGATGGTGGAGCTGGTCCGGTTTGTGACGGTGACCTTACGGCAGGGCTGTGCAGGGACCACCGCTGGCCCGGGACGTGACGGTCAGCGTGTCCTTGTGCACATCAGTGGTCTCAGAAGGCTTTGGAGTCAAAGCAGAAGGGCAATGAGAGAAGTTACAGATTTGTGGGAGATAAGGAAGCTAAGTTAGTGCCGGGGAGGAAAGCAAGAGAAAGAATTAACGCTCCTTGCAAACACTGAAGTCAAGGAATGTCAGCACGCGCCCGTCTGCGCTGCCGTCAGCTGCTGTTAGCCACACCAAGACACAGCTCAGGTGTTCTCTGCTTCTCTGTGCGGGTAGTCTGTAGCATACCTCTCACTGCACCAGACTCCTTCACAATAACTTGCTTGGAAAATAACTCAGAGTGTAAGCTGCTGGCACTGGCTTAAAGCAGAATGTGTTCCCTGCCCATGGTTCTAGTATTTCGTAGCTATTCCATTTGCCTCCCCCTCCGATTTTTGCTTAAATTCTGAGACCAGGAAAAGAGCTTTGAAAAATGTTCAAGGAAAAAAAAAAAAAAAAAAAAGAAGAGTCAGAGACTAATGCAAGAAGCAGCTCACCTGACACGGACAGGCATTACTGAAGAAGCCTGCGGAGCAACCAGCGTGATTTTCACATAGTACAGCTTTAAAGCTCACTGTCTCTGAAAGTAAGTGTTCAAGAGCTAGAACTGAAGTCCCAAAATACAACCACTCGGAAAGGAAGCCTGTGCCCAGACACACAAGCTTCAAAATATCTTTTGCAGCAGAGAAGGAAGAGCAGCCAAGGTGTTTTATACCATGGGATCAAAGAGAAGCGTGCCGCAAGAGGAATGAAGTAACCTAAGAACTGCCCCTCTCCCCTGGCCAAAAAAATCTCCTCTCCTCCTCCTTTTAGTTGACTGATCCTCAGCCTTTGCTCTGTCTCTGCATTCTCGCCAGTGACCGCAGCCCACCCTCACCGCTCCCTCACTTCCAGCACCACGCTGCCGCCAGGCTCTGCAGGTCCCAACGCACCCCACAGAAGCCCCGGCTCTTTACCAGGTCAAAACTCCCTTCGTGGCTGGTTTGGGTCCATTTTTTCACTGATTTACTGCCACTGGTCTTCACAAAGGGTGAAACAGCATACGTCTTCGCTAGGTATTTACTGCGTGTTACCCTTGCAAACAACAAGGCCAGTACTTAAAGCAGTGCGTGTGGCTGGGCAGCCGTCGCGCGACGTACGGAGCGTGCTGGCTGCTCACCTACCTGCGTGGCTCCTTGCCCCCAGCCCACCGGTGCTCTGACACCGAGCCCGCCTCCCACCGCAGCTCCCCAACACTGGAAGATGTTTGTGAGATCCTGAAAAGCATGGGGGATTAAGTTACTCAAGAGAAAATAGCCAAGACCGACCCTTCAGCCATCTTTCTGTTACTAAAGATAAGCGCCGTGCGGACGCAACGCTGGTTAAAAATAAATCACTTCCAGCGGAACAACCCTGTACAGTCAGCCTCTGGGTTTCACATCCTAGCAGGTCTGTTTACCTTTGTCTCAGGGTAAAAAATGGTATCTAGATAGCGGGAGCCATAGATTAATGGTAATATTTCAAGCTGCAAATCTCTGGTTTGCTTTTTGCAGACTCCAAGAAACAAACTGAGTGACACGAGCTGTGCCTGTCACGAAAAGGAGGTCACCATATTTAACAAGCCTGGTGCCATACCTAGGAAAAAACAAACACACCCTGGTTTCTGTTACAGCAAACTCTCTAAATAGGTTTAGCCTTGAACAAACCCGGCATTTCAGCAGCAGGTATTTTTGTCTGAATGGGTGACTTGATCTCCCAGCCGGCGCCTGCTCCACGTGTTTGCGCAGCGGGAAAGGGAGGCGCTGGGCGCGTTCCTGAGCACGCCCTGGGCACGACCAGGAGCGCACAGCGGCTGCACCAGGCTCCGGCACTGCTCGGTGTTTGCACACCTGAAGACCTCTCGGTGTTCCTGCCTCCACGCTGCTCTGTTACCAGGGACGCGCACACACAAGGGTTTTTTTGTCCCTCTGCAGTAATCTATCACATAAGAAAACAAACAGGGTGGAACGGGCAGCGGAATGAGGAAGTTCTTTCCGGGGCTCGATTCTTTCCCTCGAGGTGCTGTCGTTCCAGGTCACAGAAGCCACGGCTTCCATTTCACAACCCCTTAACTTCTTAGGGAAAACAGCAAGACCCAGAGCTACGTGCAGCACCTGTCTTGCTGTCAGCTGTCACCTCGGAGCAGGACGGAGCTCAGCACACAGGCAGGCCCTGTCCACGCAGAGGTCTGTGCCCCTCCTCGGCAGTGCCGCTGTGGCAGCTCAGCAAACCAGGCTGGTTCGGGGAATCGCAGAGACGTACAGGCAGGAACAGGAGCTGGCAACAACGAACCGTTAGCTCAGGTTCAGCACTGGGATTTACTTTCTCCCTCTGCCAACATCTCAGCGGCGCCGCCTCGCCTCATGCAGAGGAAAGCTCTGGCAGCGGCTGCAGGGCACGCGGAAGGGAAGGGAGGCGGGCGTCTTGTGCCAGTGCACAACAGAAGGAGCGGGAAAAGGAGCTGAACCCGGTGAGAAGCCAAACACAAAGCAGGCTTCTCAAGCAGATCTCAGCCACAAGACAACTGCCGTTATAACCTCTACACTAGCTTCTCGGTTTCTTGTGGCTCTGCTCTGGAAACAGTTAATCCAGAATCCTGTCAAATCATAGGAAGTCACAGTTTTCTGCGTCAAACAGCCTTCCCGACACCCAAGGGAGACACACCTTTTCATACAGAGGACACACGGCAACATACAGGATACACGAACGGGACAGGCTACGGGAAGGAAGGATCTGCCAAGCTCCCAGAAAGCGCTGTACAAGTCAGCTCAGTCAGAAACGCGGAGCACGAACAGAGCTTCCTCAGTCACATTCAGAAGGAACGAAGCCACTTTCCAAATCAGAAGTCTAACAGGATTAACGGACAGCCCCAAATGACCACCCCTTCCAGCAGCAAACTCGTCCCTTCAAAACAGTGCCTCGTCTTTCCCATGCCAGAAAGAAATAAAACCAATTCCCCTGACTTTGCCCAAAAGCCTTAAAATACGCCTCTTCGGTTTTCTTTACACTCATTATTTGGTCAACAGAGACTGCGCTGGCTGCCGTGACCCAGCACAGCAAGCACGCCTGCCTCCAGGGCTGGCTCCTGCACAGCACCCCCGGCCTTCTGCCCGAGCCCAGCGGTGTGGTTCTTACCTAAGTGTCCCCAACAGCGTTTCTGATAGCGAGAACAGGGTCAGGGAGTCCTTCTCTCCTCCTGAACAAGAAGTGAAAAACATCTGGTAAGATTTACTGACAATTAAAATGAAAGCGCCCGAGAGAAAGCCAAGGGAGAAAGGTTAAAAACGGCAAGCTGAAAAGGCACAGATCTCCTGCCTGCACATCACGTACAGCCCAGTCCTGCATGACACAAAGGAACGCTACATACGAAAGACATGAGTCATGGAAAACCCAAACTTCAGCGCTCTACTCACGGCAGTCTGGCTGGCAGACTGTCTGAGTTACGCTGGCTCTGAGCTCGGGGCCTCAAGCCCAATCTCTTTCTTTTTTTTTTCTTTCCTCCCACGTGCTGTAAACGGAGGTGGGATGGCGAGCCCAGCGCCTGCACTCGCTCCAGCACCACTCCAGCCCTGGTCACCACGGAGTGGTCTGAGCTAGGCAGCACAGCACCCGCCGGTTTCCTGGCAAGCTTGACAACTTTAACTGCTTCCTTCCCAAACGCGCAGACTTACTGCTCTTCCTCCAGGATCCCGGGCTTAGCTTCAGAGCTGCTTAAAAAGACAAGGGGACAGCCAAGGGACAGCCAAATTCCGCCTGTTCCTACTACGAGCACCCAGCAATGCCAGCCTGAGCCCTCCTGTGCCAAGCTGTATAGGCACACTTTAAAGACAGGGGGAACAAACAGACTGTTCTTCTGCAATTCACTGCTATGTGCTTTCCAAACACACACCGCTGCCCTCCAAAACCGAAACTGCCCTCGGAGCTCTCCTAGTTGCAGTTTCAGCAACCCCAGGCTGAACTCGGATGCCCGAGGAGGGACTGAGCCCCCCCAGCTGCGTTTGACCCCCATGCCTCCGAACTGCACGCCCTTCCCCTTGCACAACTCCAGCAGGATGAACTCTTACTTGTGCATTAAGAACGTAAGCGATGTTCGCAAGGTCACAGCAAAAATGTGTGGCTTGGCCTGGAGCCGTGTCACTACCTCAGAGTCCCACCCAGGAGCCTTCAGCAGAAGTTCAGGGCTTCCTCAAAGCTTGACACGCTCGAAGGGGTCCAGGCAAAGAGCATGGAAGAGAAGGGACCAGCTTCAGGAGGGAAGCTCCCGTATGAAGGTTAGCTTGCCAGGCTGCCTTAGCTTGGATTTCCTGGGTTGTGTCCAGCACAGGAGAAGCTTGCGGATTGAATCAAGTCAGATCAGCGGAGCCGAGCACAAAGACGCGCTGCGTGACGGAGCGCACCTGCCGCCTGTAAGCACCAGGCCCGTGGCCGAGCTGTGGGTGCAGATGGGTTTCAGAAGGCTTAGAAGGAAGAAGACAGGCACTCTGGAGGATGTCCAGCTCAGATACCAGAGGGTGGAGTGCAGGATGGGATGGGCAGAAGAAGAGCTCGACCAGCAGCACGCCGCGGGCAGCTTCAGGAGGAGACGGTGCCGGGGCAGCACGACACGCAGAGGCTGGAAGCAGTCAGCAAGGGCGTGAGGAGGGAGCTGAAGCAGACTAGCAGCGCGTGGAGAGCAGTTCTTCAGCAGCCATCAAGCACAAGTGGAAGAAAGGACACTTAAAAATAACCTCGGGTGCTGTTAAGATTGCAGCGAGCGGAGAAACCCACGTGGGAGAACTGATGCTCTGCCATCACCGCCACCAAGGACCCCAGCTGAACCACTACAGCACAGCCATGGATGCAGGAGCAGCACAGCACCCAGCACCCCAAAATCACTCCGTTGTTCACGAACCGTGCCTGAGACAGACGGCTTGCCCAGGCTGAGATGGAAGCTTTCTCAGACCACCCCGCCCAACTCACTGACTTAGGCAGGATATGCAGGGAGAGCGAAGCAAAGCCTTGTGCCACCCACGCAGGGATCTTCGAGAGTGAACAATTAATCCAGAATTCAGCTCAGGCTCTCTGCAGAACAGGCAGATCCCATGGCTGGGGGCAATGATTACGCTCTGCAAGTACATGCCCCTTCCTCAGGGCCTGGGGGATCCCGGGGGTGTTGCTTAGCAAAGCCCCCAAAGAGCCATGCCAAGAGCGCAGCCATTTTGCTGTCTTTACTTTCTCACACTTCATCTGAGCTGCAAAGCTCTATCCTTCGGGGCTCCTGGCTGGCACCATTTGTTTTTTTTCTTTCCAACTCTAAGCTTCTTTCCCACATTCCATGCTCGTACCAATACCTATTTGTCGCTCTCATTTTAGGGCTGCTCTTTCCCCACGAGGCAGAGGCTGATGAAGCTGTCACGTTACGGTCCTGCACATCACGAAAACGAGTGGGCCAGCACTGGAGCAGGACTGGCTGGGATGCTGCTCACACGGAATTCCTGGAGTTGCAAATCAGTTTGCACAGCAGCTACATACATCGGTCAACTTTTAATTAAAATTAAGATTAGCCGAAGCTGATGAAGTATCAGTGTTGGTCCTCTGCACTGAACCAAAGCAAGACCCACGCATACAGCCAAGATAAAAACTGACTGCCGTCCCCCAGCATGATCCCTGTTACCGAAGGAAGGGCCAGAGCTCTTCCTCTTAACATGGCCCCAGCCACGTCCCTCTCAGGGAGTTTATTTTCATAGCAAACTTGTCTGATCACCTTCTGTTAGAGACCCTGCTTGATCTGCCTCCCTGCAAGGGGAAGGTCAGTCCTAAGCTCTCAGCTTATGCAGACTCCCCAGGAAATCTCTAAATCTTTGAACAAGAAAAAAAAAATGATCTGAGGACAAGCTGTTCTTTACAGGACAATGCACCAGCCTGCACGAAGCCGAGTATCAGTCCGCCCATGTCACTACTAATGGGCCCAGTGAAGTGGAAGGCAGCAGAAACAATCCTGCACAGCAAAAACACTGACTGTAAAACCCACAACAGTGCGGGAAAGCCTAAGAAATGCTAGCAAGGGATCTGTACAGAGAAAATAACGTTGAGTTAGGCAGCCTGAGCAACAGAGGGACTCCTCTCAGCCACACCGAAACTGCGAGAGATGGAAAAGCAATAAATGGTGGACAACCACAGGCGGCACGGCACAACTGAGGAGCCCTTGCCAACGTTCTCCGGGCTGCAGCCTCACTTCTGCTACCCAAGTCTGGAGGCTACAGCCCCGGTTCACACACCTGGAGCACGCACACCTCGCATCGGGCCCAGCGGTGGTCCTCTGGAGCCTCACAGCAGGCCCCAAACCCCACCAGGCTGAGTGGTGCCGGCCACCTCTCAGCCCCATCCGCAGAGCAGGTAAGCTTCCTTCCACTAAGACCACAGCCATGTGTAGCACGAGGCAACAGCACTAACGCCGTCACTCCTTGCTCTGTGCCTTGTTCTCACAAATCTAGGTCAGCAATGCAGGGGGGCGCATCAGCACAGGGATCAGCAGGAACTCCCCGCACCTAAGCCAGGACACACTCTCGTACAGACTAACCTGCATTAAGGCTTCTTTTGAACGCAGAACTGCGATCGTAGAGAACTCTCCATGCTGGGCCCAACCTGGGGGTCACCACCTCCACCTGCTCCCCGCCGCCCCGCTCTTTGCGGGACCCTGGGGAAGATCGCCGCCTCTTCAGCACAGCAGCTCCCTGCGGTCCCCTGCGCCGTGCTGCACGTGAAAACATTTCTGAAGGTGTGCGCCAGGCTTTTGGACTCAGGAGACAGCAGGGGGTACTCCTGCCTAGACCACAGTCATGCAGCTGAAAATAGAGCATTGTCCTGGCACTGAGAAACGCAAAACCCTAGGAAGGGCACGACACCGGGAGAGCCGCTGGAATTGTCCTTGGCAGCTCCTGCGAACACCACAGGATGCAGCCTTGCAAAACACGGCGCAGTACTTGCCTTGGCTACAGGTGCTGGTTTTGCAGACGCGGCTGAGCACACATCTGCCCCAAAAGACTGGCTCGAGGGAGCTATTTTTGGGTGATGGACAGATGCTGAAACCATCGCGGTGCTGCCGATGGTTGGCGAGCTGTGCACACACGCGTGCATGGCTCTCACCCACACAAAGGACAGCCGGGCAGGAGGCAGTGACAAGTTTTGGAGAAAAAGATGATAGAAAGATTATAAACGGAAGCATTCTAGTATACCAGCAACCTTATAAAGCACGAGTACTTTCAACCTGAGTGATCCCAAATTAACGCGGAGTCCCTGGTGGGACAGTTTAAAGGATCCGAGCACATCCCAGCCTGGTGTTCTTTGGCAACCCCAGCCGGCGGGACTGTTATAAGCTGAGTAAACCAAAAGTGCAGCTCAGGAAACAAAGCCTGGCCGCCTTGGCCCGGAGCCGCTCACCCACTGACCAGAAGCAGGCCAGGCACAGAGCCGTCAGCGGCGCGTTGTTTTTTCTCTGCTAACACACGCCAACAAACATCTCAGTCGGCATGCAGAAAAGGGGAGATGCCGCACCAGCAGGCGGCGACTCGGTGACAAAGGCGGCCAGAATTAAAGGCAGCCAGAACCTCTTCAGTAGTTCAAAGTCTGCCTGCTCACCTCTGAGGGCGCCGAGCCTTCCCCTTCCCTCACGGTACGGCTCCAGCCCCGGCAGAGCAGCAGCACCTCCAGCCAGCCCAAAGCGAGGAGGTGCAGGTGCCGTCGGGTGCCAGCAGAGCTTTCACAACCCTCCCGAACAGCTTCTTCCCTTCTGTACGTAGCACTGACCCACACCCACTTCCATTTCTCTATTTCTTCCATCACCGACCTTTCACGTTCTGCATTTGCTCCGCACTGTTTATTCCCCTCCTTTTTGCCACGCTGCACGGGGCAGTCGTCCCCCTTTCCTGGTCCCAAGAGCAGAGACGTGCCTGAGACCGAGGCACCTCACAGACACAGGGCCTGGGGAGTCAGCGCCAGCCCCACGGCTCCCGGAGCAGGGCAGCCGCCATACCACGGCTGCCTCGCTCATCTGGGAGTGCCACGGGATCACAAGTGCCAAAAACTGACAGAGGATGCTACGTTACCGTTTCTTCATAAAACTGCCAGGCTAAAGGGCTCCTCCAGCAGGACTCCTTACAGCCAGCACCAACGCAGAGCTAGTACCAACAAGTTGCTATCAAAGGCCGTTCCCAGGAGGCATCTGCGGAAGAACCTCTTCAGCACTCCCTGTGCATGCCGAAGACTTCTGAAGCAATTATCCCCAGACTGCAATCTGGCAGGGCACTTTATCACAGCTCCATCTCTCCTCCTCAGATCATCAAGGGTACGAAGCAGCAGCGCAGGAAGGCGTCCCCATCTCACAAAACGCCCAACACCCAGGGAACAGAAACCGGGAGGCCTCCCCTCGCCCCAGGGACCGAGCTGTATTTAGGCAGAGATAAGGCAGAGAGGTTAAATCCCGGTGGTTTAACAGGCCTTGGTGGGATGCCAGCGTAGCTGAGCGCATTCTCACTGTGCCTGACGCTCAGGACCCTTCTGCTAGAAACTTCTGGTGCTTGCTGTCAGCCGAAGCGAGCGGCCCAGCCCTCCTTGCTGCCAGCGGAGGGCAACGAGATGGCAGTGGGGAAGAAGAAAGAAGAGAGGTGCCACATGACCCGCACTTTCCAACGTTACACAACTTCTTGAATAAATAGACGCTTCCTTATCCTCGGCAGCGGTTTCTGCAGAGATGTTACACAACCGAGCACGGGAATGGTGAGCAGTGAGATGTGATCCGCGCGGCTTGAGAGCCGGACACATCCTGCTGCTTCGCCCCGCGCTGAGGGACTGAAGCGGGGCCCGAGCCTCGCGATACACTTCAAACACTTTTTAATCTAAAAAAACCACAATCTCTATTTGAAACCTTATTCTGATAGAGATATTAGATAACTTCTGCTTCCTTAGAAAACCCGGCTCTGAAGAAGTTGACATTCAACCCCTCTTCCTGTTTTATACGTCCTAATCAAGGACAGCTTCTAGCATGGATCCTTCTATTTACAAGACTTTTTTTTTAATTTAATGATGGCAAAACTCACATCTGAAAAAATAAATAATAAAAAAAGATTTTGCGTACAACTTTCTCCATTGTGTTCACCAATTTAGCAATCAGATTCCTGCAGGTTCCTGCCACCTGCAGCACCGGTATGTATGAAAAGGAGAGAGATTGCCTCACAGAAAGGGAGTCCCTGCCCAGAGGGTAAGGAATTGTACCATTGTTTGTGACCATTCAGCGGCCACACACAATCAATCCCTAACGAACACTGGACAAGGTACTGCTTGCAAGCTGGTATCTGATAAAGCATTGCTACATGGTTTGCTGAAGTGGGAATACACACACCGGTATAAACACTATCAGCAGCTCTGACCGACCCAGCTAAAATGGTGCCTTCTAGTCTTAAATCCTGTACAAGTGTAAAATAATCTCAGGAGACACACAATGAAACTAGGAGCCAGCAAGCACATTCTCAAGTAAGCAAGCAAAATTTTCTGCAGTTGCAAAAATGCCGTGCCCTAAAAGTGCATTAGCTGGCCTTTAATACAGGTGAAAGATTACAGATGTTATCTAGTGAGATCATAAATACCTTAGTCTCATGCAGACAGAACGAATGCACAAGGTAATAAAACAAATAGCATCGTAAAAGGAAGCCAAAAGTCCATCAACGCAATTCAGAAGATTCGCAGATCTTCCTCTACTTGGCCTTATTGCTCCTGATGAGACATCGGGAGCACTTGTGGTTGAAATTTTTCGTCACAGAACTGCTGAGGCCTAGGAGACCTCCTGAGATCATCTCATCTAACCTCCCTGCTCAGCTAGAGCAGCTTGCCTGGTCAGCACCTCATCACCACCTCGGCACTACAGCTACGTGTGTAGTTCAATGCCCTGTACATGCCAAGGACTTCGCAGCTCTCGCAGAGATGGTGAGGAGCTGCCAAGGCTCTCCGACTGATGGACATGGACGCAGATCAGTAGTCTAACTAAAAAGCTCCTGCTCTTAAACATTTCATCCTGGGAATCCTTCGGCAGAAAAATCTTCCCTCCAGTCAGCTCATGCCATGTCTAAGGCACTGCAGTGGGAACAAAGACACTTTTAAGTGAACAGATCAGCTGACAACAACTTAGCCATAGACACAAACCTGCACACACGGAAAACAGGCCTGGTTTTCCCCTTTGGATATTTTGCACCATCTCAGCCAGTCTTAGCCCAGAAAGAGCCAGCAGCCATACAAGTTCTAAGTTGGCTTTCCGGCTATGTTTTGAGAATCTGGACAAGAAGAAAAGCACCCTCCAGAAGTGCTCATTAATCCAATTTTAGGAATCCACTCTACACGTATGATAGGAGATGTACCCATGTGAGCAATTCACGCTCGTTTTTCCATCTCCAGTACAGCCACACACTCATCGTAGGGCAACACCTTCACTGAGCATTACCTTCTACCACATGTGAAAGTTTCCTTGAATAAAAATCCCAGGAGCACATTTCGCTCTAATTTCTCCTCCCTTTCTTCTCGTGCTTAGATGGCTGTTTGCCTACAGTCGCTCCCCAGGTGCGTGTCCGTGTGCAGACGCAGCATTTTAAGGCACCCACTCAGCCGTCCGCCTCCCCTGGAGCTGTCGTGCTGCAGCCTGTGCCAGACCTTGCCGCAACAGCCACGCGTGGTTGATGTCAGCTCACACGGGAACACGCTTGGGTTTCCAAGTCCCGGTCTGGCATGTCAGGGTCACCTTTTAAATGCAGGCTTTTCACTAAACAACTAATAGTTTGCAAAACAGACTTTTAGAAAAATATTTAATTTTCCTTGCTTACGGAAGCGCAAAGCATGCCTGCTCGTTTCACTCTGTGTCACCATCTTTGACTCTGCCTCCAAAAAGCTCGCTCTACCAGAGCTGAGGAACAAATTATTTTGGGCTTCAATTGTCCAAAACACTGGTTTGTTCTGAGAAGCCTGAAGCTGTTTTTCAGCAAAATGCAAGGTGGAATAAATGTCACCATCAGCAAAACCCATGCTACTATGCTTTTAATTAAGCCCAGGATGTTGATCTCCGGCTTGGCAGATGGTTGAGAGCAAAATATACATCTCCAGAGGCACTTTGCTACTCTTGCTCTCTCATCTCAGGTAAAAGCAGGAAGATGGAACATTTGACACACGAACAGCCACGCCAATCCTTGTAAGAGGAGAACAGATTCATAGCCCTAGTCCGTAGAACAGAGCACCTCTACATTTTCACTTTGGGAGATGCAAAAATACAATCCCACCCTCATGCTTTGTCACCGCAGCAGGGGAGAAGATCTGCGATATCAAGAAACAGGAAAGGGCCGTCAGACCCATGCTCTGTGAAGGGACTTGCCTTTGGAAGGGTCAGGTAGTCTCGGTCTCATGACACTCTTCCGACAGGATTACCTCGAGGGTGTAGAAAGCTAGAAGTAACAGCGATCAACAAATTTTTGATCCTAGCTCTGAGTGACAATAAACCACCCTGGGAATAAGCCTAAACACTGCCTTTTTCATCCAGCTCTCAAATCCTTGGGCTGCCACAGAGCTGCTAATCCAAAGGAGAAATGATTCAGAGCTTAAAAAAGCAGAATCTGAGTACTCACTATTCCAGGGACAGATTTTCCATCTACTGCCTCCAGGAGAGCAGTCTTCTCCGAATGGGCTACAATCCTGAGACGGATCAAAGTTTCCAAACTTTCAGATAATGCTGACAAGCAGAATGCATATCATTATCTACGAAAAGGCTAATCATTAACTACTGCTCGGATTTAACTATGATCACTTTTACTCCGCTTTAAACCAGTTTATTGCCCAACCCACTGCCAATTTCAAGCCAGACCTATTACTTGCAATCTGGTTGGCGGGGAATTCAGCTCCTCCTAGGTAGGCAAAACCAGGGATAAAGGCTGAAGCAGCAGGGATTTGGGCTACAATCTACTCTGGGTGGAACCATCTCTCCCAAAATATTGACAATCCCTATTGTTACAGCCAAAGATTTCATATGACCCAAGATAAATATTTACTGCTCGCCCTATGCAGCCCACAGAAGGCAGAAGTCAATCACGTCAGGACCAGATGAAGGGCTGGGATGCTCACAGAAAGCTCCACGACAGCTAAAGTAACTCCTGAGTTTTCCTCACAAGACCTTTGCAAAAATGCACCGAGATTTTAGAACTCTGCCCTTCTAAGACTGACTAAATGTGTTGTAGACATGATTTTCAAACACACTGCACAAAACATGTTTCAGATTTAATCTGTTAGAGCAATTAGTGCTTTGCATGCTTTTGGAGATCGTAACAGAACAAGGTTCATTTAGTAGCTATTCCACAAAGAAATGTGAAGTTTTCAGAGGTATAGGTCAGTTTTTAGGGGTTTAGGGGCAAGGCAAAAGATGACAATGAGGCAGGTATATGATAAAACGTGCAGAAAGTCTCCAACGACACGTCCTAGTCAAATACTGACTCTCTGACCTCTCTGATAGTAGTAGCTGGCATCAACAATTGCAGTGGAAGAATAAATGTGACAAAGAAGAAGAAGTCCAAGAAGCTCTGCTGGGCTCTGCAATACAAACGCCTGCATTGTAGGCACAGTGGTTTCAAGAGCCGCATGAAAAGAATCAGCTGGCAAGCAGTGCACATGATCCTACAATCGTGATGCACTGGAAAGTTTTACTTAATTCAGCAAACTAAGGAAAGTCGTATGACTGCCAAAAGGTGTTCTCAAGCTATTTTGTATTCTGTCCGTTTTGCTTGTCCGCTAAGAAAGAGTATTAACCTTTATTATGCGCAGAGCAGGATATTTTATAACTAAGGACACCACTTTGTGTTTGTGCTCTGTACGAAGAATGCTGCACAGGAATGGCTTTCCTAGTACAACCAAACACACAGCAGAACACGAGGAACTCTCTCCTTTAAATTGTGTAGGCTTCCATTTGACAGTTTCTATAGCTTATTTTTCTGGCCTCCTTCAGTCTCGCCTGACATCACCCTAAACATTAAGGTTCAGGACTTCCTTGTGAGATAACGTCTTATCCCAAGTTCACGACGGCCACCAAAGCTAATGGTAACCTGATTTGTCTACAACTCTCCTGGCAGAGAACCCAGAAATCATGACTCAGTCTCATCAAGCCCATTAGACCAGGAGCTCAGATAAACATGGGAACCATAAAAGAGGCAACCAAGAGAACCAGACCAATGCTCTACGTCGCATTTCGCTTCCATAATACCCCATGGCTGGGCGTGTTCCTCAGGAGCCTGAGCTGCTACTTCCCTTATCACTTTGATGTCCAAAGGTTGACTTACCATATCGGAAACACGCAGGGTATCTTGCTGCCCTCCCACGGAGCACTGCCCTGACAGCAGCCGCTGCTGTCACGTCCTGAGGGCTGACGGAGAATGAGCTGGGATCGCCTGCCTGCGGGGAGCGCTGCCTTTGAGCCTGCTCCATTTGTTAGTGTTTTTCTTTCCCAAGTAAAGGATGCAAGCTGGAAAACGCAGGCAAGCTGTGACAATACGTTGTCAAATCTCTATAGCACAAAGCCTTTCAGAGCAGGAAAAGTTAACTGAGGTAGTAACTGATTAATCTGATGCCTGGCTCTCAGCACTGTCTCTGTCCAGACACAACATGGAGAAACCCAGCTGGGAGCTGCAAGGAGCTGTCGGGCTGCACCGTGCACTGAGGCCGGGCACTCAAGACACCAAGACCACAAAGGGCTGCTCAGCTGTCCCACACAGAGCGTGTTCCGTGTCTGAAAGACATCGGACAAGAAGCAGGCCGAGTCACAGGGACAAGCATCTCCTTCAGCAGCCCGAAGCCATTCGCCATGAGGTTCTGCTTTTCAAGCAGCTGCTTCTCCAAGCTCACAAAGCAGCAGGCTAGCCGGCAGGCTACCGAGCACCAGCTTGTAGGATAAGGAAGCTCACTGCATCTTGGAGGTGGTCTGAAAGCACCTAATCCTACAAATCCTAGTCTAATTAAATTACCTATAACAAAGAAAAGCCTGTAAGTCTACGTGTACACACACCTTCCACCAAGAGGAGACACATTAAGTCTTCAAACAGAAAAAAGCTAAGACTGTCAAGCTTTCTCTTTGGCAAGTTAGCCAAAAGATCAGCTCAACATATCAAAAAGCTCGTTTCCCAAGCTCATGCTCCTCGAGCGCAGGAATGAGATTTGAATCTTTGATCCCTACTGAGCGTGCATGGGAAAAGACGGCTGTGTGAAGTGAAGCAGCTCCCTGAAGTCACAGGAGAGAACTTGGTGCTCTCGCTGTTCTCTTACAACAGCCGTATCCTCTTCCTGGTGTTCTCCCAGCTTCGCAGGCCCGGTATCGGGATGTGCCGAGCATCCAGTAAGAACAGAAGAAGCTCACTCACTCGCAACGTTTCGGTCCGTTATCCAGAAACAGCACGGTCTGCTACACTGATTTACACCAATATTAGAGCGAACGGATCGCATGCACGTAGACCTTTTTTAAACAGACCATAAATGGCTTCCACACCTGGGGTAAAACAATGACTGTGGGATTTGGTAATTTTATATGTGTGCACAGTGAAAGCGCAAAAAAATTTAAACTTGAAATATTTTTTCATATAAGCAATTGTTCCAGCTAGCAATCCGTTGCTCAAATGGAAAGGACTCCTGTAGATATGAACTGGTGAGAGGGGGAGGAAAAGACATCTTGTGAAATCCTTGCTGAGAAGATGGCAACCACGACTGGGGCAACAGAGAAGCAAAGAACTAAGAAGATATTTTATCACTGCCTCCCCCATCCAGATTGGCTTCTAGACCAGAAAAGTCAAGTTCCAGGACCAAAAAAATGAAAGGCTTTAGAAAGTTAATTTGTAGTGCAACAAAACAGGAGTTTAACGTGTTTGCAATAACTAGTTCCATTATTCTCTGCATTAGCAGATTCCAGCTTTCAGCTGAAGAAAAGGTTAATAAAAAAATCATTGGTCTCGAGTCCCCTGGGACTTGACTGGGAATATTTCCAGAAACTAGGATTGAAACAAAAGGCAAGAGTGCTCTATTAACTAAGATTTGATTTTCTTGGGGAAAAAAAAAAAAAAAAAAAAAACATTAACTAGATTGAGTCTTTTTCATCCTTCCCTAAGAAAAAGTGCCAAGACTCCCAGCAATTTCCTGGCAGATTCCTGGAGAAGTTCACGCTGGCAGTCTGCTTCAGCTAACTTCACAAAATTCTGAGGCAGATTACTGCTAACTTTCAGGGTGAGCTTCAGTCAAGTGTGCAGAAGGCAGGTCTCAGAGACATGAAATTTTCCTGCTGGGCAGAGGAGTCTTTATAACAAATCCAGAAGCCAAAAAGGAAAGGAGAAAATATTATGTTTTAGTTCAAAGAATAAAAAAATTTGTCTTCCCTCTGACCTAACGTCTGACTGTAAAACAAGACAGCTGAAAGGAAGCTCCTCAGGGCACTGACTAAAGACTTACTGTGCGAATACAGCAGGTCTTCTCATTTATTTGTACTAGAAGACTGTTAGAGATTAGTATTCTCAGTGCCTTCCCTTCTCAAGCACGAAACTCTCATCCAGGGATAGGGTGTCTCACTCATCCAAAACTTGAAGTTGCTCTGCAGAAGTGGGAATGAGAGAAGAATCCTTCCAAACCTTTTTTTTGGGAAGGGAAGGGAAGGGGAGAGGAGAGGAGAGCAGAGCAGAGAGAAGAACCTTCTTGTCCTTGCACCACTGCAAGTCAGAGTAACTGTCAGGGACCATACCTTTAAAATAAAAGCATGCATGCAGAAGTGACCTGAAAAGCTTACTTAATTCTTCATCTTTACTGTAGCCTGGAGAAATTATTGTAATTATCCACCTATCTCAAAAGCTGCTCTAGATTAGAAATCCAATAGGAAATAAAAATAATTCTCTGTAACGTCCAACAATTGGCAAAATCTCAGTAGAAAACAGCTGTATAAAATTTAGCAGTTCGTAAGACAAAGTTGTGTGGGAGTGTACAGCCCCTCTGGGAATATTATTCTTTTCTATCCTTTTTTTTTTTTGGGGGGGGGGGGGAAGCAGGGAATGAAGTAAAAAATGCATAGCGCAGATTTCAATCTACATAAGAGAAAGCATCACTTTAATTTTGTACCATGCAGCAGGGCAGCCACAGCTGGCTTCACCAAGGTATTCACGCTGCTCTGAAGCCAACACGCGTTTAAAGGCTAATATTTACACATCATTTTCAATGCCCCACTTTTTAAGGATGAGGAAAAGTAACACATAACTCAAACCTTGCAGAAAGTCTCAGAAAACGTTACATCAGAAGTAGTAAGAATTGGAGCAATTAAATCCTAACTTAGCCCATACAACCCCACAGTGTTGTTACTCATAATAAATACTGCAGAAGCTTTACTTACTTCAGGCTCAAGCAGAGGTAAGTGAAGATCAAACAGATTAAAAGCAACTAATAAATACTTGGGAAGAGAGTTTATCCACCCTTGCACAAAATACCACACCAGTAAGCATTCTGAAGCTTGGTATTTGAGCATGGACAGGAAAATTTCATCTACGATTGTGAACTCGTGTGCAGCCACAAGCCCGCTGCTAGCTCATTTGCTGAAGAGGGCGATGAACAAAGCTTAAATTAAAAAAAAAAAAAATGACAGGTGGTTAAGGATAGGCTTCGAAATGAGGCTTGCCTTAGTGCTGCAGTATGCATTTCTACCAGAGACTTTCCCCCGCTGAAATTAAGACTCTGCCGAATCCCAGCTTGGGGAAGCACGTTGGATTCTCAGCTCAGGGGATGTTCGTGGGACGGCAACCCTTGATTGTACCAGAACTGTTATGTTTCACCTTCCTAAGTCTTCCTGATACCTAAATTAAACCCTGGACTAAAAAATAATAATAAAAATTTAAAAAAAGTTGGATACACATGCATATTTTCAACACGACTTATAAAACCGGTGCTAAGTCGCTTGAAAATTAAATGCTAGTGCCTCCCTAGGCCTTATCCATACAGGTCTTCAGTTTCAAAAATACCTCCTGCCTGCACACTTGACAGAAACAAAGGAGCAGGCACCGAATTCTCCTCTCGGATCAGGAACACGGGAAGCCCATCCACCTGAGGTTCACGTCCACTGGCCATGTCCCGACAGCAACGATCCGCTTCCATTAGTGATTAACCCCGAACTATTAATAAGATATCTATCACGCGTGTGAGTGTTTTTCAACTAGCAGCGTGGAGTTTGTCCCTTTGCAGGTTTCTCTCTAGAACCGCCACCAAGTTCTGCAAGGAGAAGGCCATCTGCTGCTCCCGCGGGTCTCCTCCCGGAGCTGAAGCGGCCACCACCACGGACAAACCCCCGGTGGGGTCTGGCTTTGGGGGACCTGGCTCTGGGGTTCCTGGCTTTGGGGGACCCGGCGACCTCCTGCCCGCAGCCCCCGGCGCCCCCCGAGCGGCTCCGGCAGCCGCGGGGCCCCCGGGGCCGCCGTGCCCGGCCTGTGAGCACCGCCTGGGCTCGGTGCCCGCCGCAGAGCCCGGTTCGGGCGGCTCAAGCAGGGCCGGGCGGCTCCGAGACCCGACACCCGAGACCCGCCGCCCCCACCGCCCCGTACCGCTCCCGTACGGCCCCCACCGGGACCCCCCGGCCCCCCTCGGTACCCCGCGGCCCGTGCCGGAGCCCCCCGCGCGGCGGCCCCGCCGCACGCCCCCCTCCCGCCGCCCCCCTGAGGGGAGCCCTAAGAGGAGGGGGGGATGCGCGCGACCCCCGCCACTCACCGCACGACCGCCACGAGGACGCGGCTCCCTCGCCTCGCCCCGCCCCCTGCCCGGACGCGTCCGCTAAGCCCCGCCCCCTCCCTCTCTCCCTCCCCGCTCTACCGGAGCGCCCCGCCCCCGCGCCGGCCGTAAAGCGCCGCTCTGCCTCCGGGAGCCTTTACGACACCGGCGAGGCCGCCGCCGCTGCCGCCGCCGCCATGTTCGGTGCGGCCGAGGAGGACGACGCCGATTTCCTGGCGCCCGGCGGCGGGTGGGTGGCGGGGGGCGGCCTGAGGCGGCTCGGGACCTCCGGGAACGTGGGGCTGGGGGCGGGCGGCGGCTCCCGGGAAGGGCCCGGGGAGCGGCGGCAGCGTGCCCGCTGCTGGTCCAGCCAACTGCTGAACGTAGAGGCGGCCCCGCTCGTTACTTGGAAGTAAATTATTGGGTTTTCAGTGTTGCTTCGGTCCTTATTTGGCCCTTATCGTAGCTTCTGAGGAAACGAAACGCGGCGGTGCTGCTTAGCCCGGCCTCGCCAGCTGGAAGTTCTGCTTTTCCCCGGTGGAGGGGCTGCGGGGAGCCGCTCTCCTTATGCCTAAATACTTGGTGTTTGGTGTGGCTTCCAGCCGGTGGTGGTCCTTACCTCCAAAGCTTGGGTCAATGCGGTGAATTGAGGTCGTTTTTTATTTCTAGTGCCAGACTGGCCTCTCTCTTTGGGCTGGACCAGACAGTCTCGAGCCAGGGGAATGAGTTCTTCCAGTACACAGCACCCAAGCAGCCCAAGAAGGGGCAAGCGGCAGCCGGTGAGTAACCGGGCTGGACTGTGTCGAGTCCTTGTTGATTGAGTCCTTGTGAGGAACAGCAATGCGAACAGCCCACCGAGCTGGTGTTTAATGGCGTTATCTTCCTTCAGTGCTCCCTGTACAGCTGCTGTCCTTCAGTGACTTTGGAAAACCATTCCTTGTTTTAAATTCTCTTCTGGAGTTATGTTCCCTTGGGGGGAGGAATGCTTAATGGCGTTGTCAGTGGCCAGTAAATGTGGCAGTTCTGCATCACCAAGAAAGGTTCCTTCTTGCTCTTCAGCAGGTCAGGCGGCCCAGAAGGCACCCGTGGCCCCAGCAGCTTCAGGAGCGCCGTCAGTCTTCGTGGCCACTGCGGTTCATGCTTATCGATAGTAAGTGCAGCACTGGCTTTCTGCAGTGCCCCTTCGAGCCTGTGTCTCTGGGGGCCTGGGACCTAAGCATAGGGGAAGATCTTTCTGGATGAGCAGGAAGAGGCATCTCATGGAGGTAGCGTTTACATCTCGCAGACGCACAAGTCAATGAAAGTTTCTGCTCAGAAAAGTTCAGTTACTGTGCTGCAGTTCAGGATTATGTAGTTAAATAAACAGCAAGTGCTCTGTCTCTGCCTCACAGAGAACTGCAGCCTGGGGTGCTGCCCTGACAGCTGCACTGTTTCTGGCCAGCTCTGTCAGATGCTTGTGTCTCATCACTTGTGGAAAACTGAGGCATGAGCACAGAGTGACAGCAGTAAACTTGTCTGGGAGTGCTGTCGTGGAAAGGCTTACTTGTCCCGGATCCATGCAAAGAGCAATTTTCAACTCAGACTACACCATGTGTGCTCCTGTAGTCTGTGGGCAAGCGAGGAAGCTGTAGTTTCTCTAAGCTGGGAAAGGTTGCCTGATGTTTAAACGTGGGGAAAGGGACTTGAGCTCTATAGAGGAAAAGCTTGGCAACAGTAGAGAGAGACCTGAGGCAGGGACAGTTCTGCGGCTGAATATCTCACTTGTCTTCCAGTACAAATGGGCAGTACTTGAAGCAAGGCAAGTATGGAGCAGCTGTAGTGGGGAACCATGCCACTAAAGAGGTGAGAAACGCTTCACTGTCATATTTTTCATGCCAAGAGTACACTGGTATGAGACAATGTTTCTCTGAGCCCACCGGAATGTCTTTGCTTTTGATGTTGGAGGTCTTTAGTTCCACTGCAGCTTCTGCCTGCCTTCTCTCCTGGGATTATTTATGGCTCAGCCATTTACCTTGGTGACGTCTTTCTTCTTTGCAATTCTTCCCACCTAAGCCCAAAAAGGTTTGCAGTGATCTGGGCGCTGCGTGTGTCTGTGGTAGTGATTTTTGATATTTGCTTGGAACCTCTTCTGACAAGTGGATTATAAATCTGTGCACATGGAAATGGATGTGAAGCAAGACCGTTCGATAGTACAGACATGCTTTGGTGAAGTCCTGCTCTTTTGGTAGCAAAAATCTCTCCTCCCCAGTCCTTCCTTCGCAAATACTCCTCTAAGGGCATGGCACTGCAGTGCCCAGTAAAAGGATGGATTTAATGGATACGCTGGATATGCTGTTCCATCCTTGACATTGGTATTTATAGTGCGTTTCCTATCCCCATTGTCTCAGGAAGTTCCTTCTGCTTTGGCAAGATGGAAAAAAAACTATTTTGGTCCACTTCTTGCTGAGACGCTGACCCGAGCAGCTTTCAGGTGTGGTGTTCATGGGGGAGTTAGGAAAGATGGAGACGGCAGAAGGATGGCGAGGCAGCCCTTCGAGGTAGCCCTTCCAGGCAGCCTTTGTGCTGCTGCAGCCTGCGCGGCTGTGAGCAGGTCGCTGGTTCCTGCCGGGTCTCTGGCAGCGGTGCTGTTGAGTGGAGAAGCCTTGCTACGTGTGCAGAAAGGGAAGTAGAGCCAAACATGTCAACGCAGTGTTACCTCTGCGTTCCTTAGCACTTGGGAAAACTCCAGCTTACCATTGCTCCATCTTTTACGTTGGATTATTCCTGTACATCATGCGTTCCTTATTGAAGGGTTAGTTTGCCATCTTTTTACACAGCAGCGGGAGGGAAAATATGGAGTTAGTTGAAGCATCGTGCTTAATGCACAAGAATTATTTTTGAAGCACTTCATCTGCAGGAATAAAGCTTGCATGTTTTCAAGCATCTTTAACAGGTGTTACAACATTATGTTAAGTACAGCGTTAAGTACTTTTGCTGTGAAGAGTGATGCTACAAGCTGTGTTTGGCAATTCTGTAGTGCTAGGCTCAGAATATGGCAAAGCACACTAGAGCTGAAAACGCTGAGTTTGTCTGCTTTTTTTTTCCCTGCACAATTCTTTATGGAATCCAGTACAGGATTCTCCTCTACATCAGTCAGCAGCAACAGATCGCGTCTGCAAGGATCCATCCAGGCTTCGTCCTCACGGTAAGACCCTGGATTAGAAAAGCAGCCAGTGCTTTGTGGAGTTCTGAATCAACTTTTTTTTGGTGTAAAATGTTTTAAGTTATAGCCTTTGAGATCAAACACCTGACTGACATAGCAAAAGGTGTCACAATGACAGGGAGTACTGCTCTCCTAATGTGTGTTGCACAAGAGACTTACGTCTGCCTTTTGCAGAGCCCTGTGAAATCAGTGGCTTTCCAAAGGGAAGTACAAACGCTCTAGGAGCTGTATTAGTACCTCGAGATCACTGAAGTGTTTTGGGTTACGCAGTCCTGCAACAGAACAAAATTCCTCTTGCTAATAGCTTAGAGTTAAGTGCCTGAGAGAATACAGCTGAGCAAGCAGATGGAAATGATGGCGAGGAAGTGCTTCCTCTCTGAAACCTGCTACTCAGCATCTTCCTGATGAGCAACTTAAAACACTAAACCTTAAAACATAACTTCTCAGGAAGTTCTGTTTTCTACTGGTTTTACGGAAAAATTGTGTTTTGATTTGCCGCTGGTAGCTTGTCATTAGGCGATACAGAATTTCCTGGTTGATGGGTAGAAATTCTGCTCTGAAATAGAATTTCAGTCCAAATTGCTGAGCAGGATTCTAGCTTGCTCTTTAGTTCTGTAGGTGTGTTTTAAATGATTAATGGGTTCTGTAGGCAACTAATGGTAAAATGAATTTTTAGGATTAAGTACTGAGTGACTCTTCTGGTTGAATATGGAAGTCTAAATGTAATCGAAACTTATGAGAAGATTTCTTGCAGATAATGTCAGTACAGTAGAGCCTAGCTTCAAAGAACCATCACATTAAAGCTGCAGCAACTATGAAGATCGTATTTGCTCAAGTATTTCAGTTATAACGATTCTTCAGTTATAACAAGCACAGAAAGTAATCTGTGCATTCTGAACTTGGGTGGTAATGTGGCAGGATTCTTCTTTTACCTCTACTTAATCTCATTAGCTTTTATTTTAAGCTTCTGTTGGATGCAGTTTTTTTTTTTAATGATGTTTTATTTTAATTGAATACATCTTTCATGTATAACGCAGGACATAATTTCCTTTCCCACAGGTTCAACCCAACAACTACAGTACTTTCTATGATGATCAGAGACAAAACTGGTCAATCATGTTTGAGTCAGAAAAGGCAGCGATGGATTTTGGTAAACAGGTAACTGCTTACCCTGTGCAAGGTATGACTTGCTGCCTGCTGTTTGAACTACAGGCAAATGAAGACGTACCTCTAAGAGCATGTTATTGCTGAAAGGTGAAGTTTTACTTTTCCATTGAAGTTCAGCTTTGAGTATCTGCATAATGGTGACTGAGGCAGGTTTGTGAAGAGCCTGGCTGAGGTTTGTTCGTTAGCTACAGGCCTCCTAGAGACAGGGAGCGAGTTATTTCTGGTAGGTTTTCTGATCAAGTTTGCTTTAAAACCAACAGTTCTATAGAGTTCTATAGAGCAGAGGGTATTTCCTTCTTACATAGCTCAGCAAAATTCAGCACAAAGCAGCATGAAACACCTCTTGAATGCGGCTATAATGTGGGCTTGATCAGTATGGTAAGAAATGCATCAGATTTGTAATGAGTCATAGTGGAAGCTGCCTGTCTTTTAATGGCCAGAGACGCTGATAAACCTTCCTTTTGCAGGTATGCATTGCTAAGTGTAACAGCTCCCCCGTGCTCGATTCAGTCCTCTACCAGGATCTCCTTCTTGGAGAAGGGCAGGGAGTCGAAGGAGGGGACTCTCTGGAGATTGCCTATACAGGTTGGCTGTTCCAGAACAACGGGCTTGGACAGGTAAAGATGTTTCTGCCACCTACTAATGTGTGAGTGAGGGTGATTGTCTCTGGAAGGAACAGGCCACTGCTGTCATAGTATTGGTGCTTTAAAGGTTTTTTAGTCACTTATGGAACCTTTTTGAGGTCAGGTGTATTACCTGTAGAACAATAAGGGATTCCATTACTGTTTAGATGATTGAAATGCTTTTAACTTTCATAGGTACTCTCACATTAATACTAAACAAAGGGCCAGTGAAGCTACTTATGCTCCTTTGGAAACAGCTTGATGAAGGGATAAGAAGAGGACTGTATGTCATAAAGCGCATATGCAAATGATAAATAGATTGTTTTTTGCGACCTCTACAACTGTGTCCTATCCTGTTCCTTTGTAAAGAAAGGCAAAAGATATACTTCGATATTCCAAAGCATTACCTTTTTTAAAACACTTCTGGTTTAACTGCTACTATGATTTGTAGCAAAGGGTTTTTCGTTTGCATCCACCTGCAGTTGTCTCTTAGCAGTTAAAAAGAAAAAAGCTTTGTTTTTCATCTTTGGGGTAATTTTTTTTTTTCTTGGCCTGCTTTTCAGAGATTGGCATGTTTATCTCCATAAACCCAATGATACACATGGCAGAGCTTACTTCTAATCTCCTCTAGTTGTTCAGCTACCCCTGAGTTCAGTGTACAAAATGGCTAGGCGGTTCTGTTTGTGTAGTGTTGGACCAATCCTGTACTGACCATCAAGCTGGAAGCAGTTTTAAAGTCAGTCTCCAGCTGTCATTCACTTCAAGAAATTGTGCTGTGCAATATACTGGAAACTCTAGCCATGCTCTGTTTTCTGTTTTGAGTTAATTTTGGAAGGTGGCAGGAAGGGAAATAGTACATGAGAAATCATAGGAGTTTATGAAGTGTGTGAAGTAGTGTTCAGAATCTTTCAAGAGTTGGGAAATCCATGTGATTTTTGTTTGTTCTTCAACTCTCTAGGTATTTGACTCAAACATTAACAAGGACAAGCTGTTGCGCCTTAAGCTGGGGTCTGGAAAGGTCATCAAGGTAGAACTTCTGGAATTTCATGATAATTGTCTCAAATCTTTGAATTGCTGAAGATCTTGATCGGGATTCGTATACGTTCTTTCTGTTACATGTTTGATTTGGTATGAAACACTAACGGTGACTCACTTTAAGTGTTGTGTTTTCTTAATTGGCACAGGATAGCCAGGTCTCCTTCTCAGTGGCAATGCTGGGAAGTTGTCCTGTTTTGAAAATAGGAAGCTTCCCATTTTCAAAAGCAGGATTTTGTGTGGGGTGTTTGGTTTGTTTTCTAGAGGTAACTTAATCAATTACATAGACACGGGGTTCCCTGAGACCAAAGAGGAAAATTAAGTTTGAGAAAAACTTTACAATCTCCCCACTTGTGTCTCAGAAGCAGAATCATAGAATCATAGAATATCCCGAGTTGGAAGGGACCCATAAGGATCATCAAGTCCAACTCCTGGTTCCACACAGATCTTCCCAAAAATTCAGACCATGTAACTAAGAAGATCAAATAAGTCCTCTGTCCTGTCTGGAAGAAGGGCATGGAAAGGTGAAGACAACTGACAAATAGTAGAATGGTTTCACAAAAGATAATACCACTGCCTAGTGGTTTTTCCCCACTATAAGTCAAAGTGTGAGTATACTGGCCATGTAACAGCTTCTCAGCCCAGGTACTCCCTTATGCTTTTCAGTAAAATCGGGTTGTGAATCGGAGGTGTTTTTGTTCAGGTCACTTCCATCACCTGAATAATTCATATTTTACTTTATAATAAGTTGTTCTTTAGAGGTGTGCTATTTTTATATTTATTTTTTTTACTATGCCTCTTGTTATTAATATTGTCTGGCTGCCGTAGTCGCCCTGTTAAATGCTGGCATCTATTTAATAATTTGCATTGCTCTGACTTCTAAATCTCCTTGCCAGTAACTGTTTTCTGTGGGTGCTTTCTAATGCTAACCATAGCAATTAGGAACTGATGTCTCAACAGTTCAGAATCCTGTTCTTTCCCTGAATTTTGAGAGAAATTGCCACTGTATGCACTACCAGCTACGTGCAACTGCAGAATTTCTGCACGCAGTGTGTAGTTCTTACCTCCAAGATAGTGTGATCTGTGATAGCTGCTTAAGTTATGGCATGTAAAACTTGAACCAGGATTCTGGAACTGTATGGAGACCTAGAAGCCTGCAGCCTTTGTGTTAGATTGCTGTATCGGCTTGATTTCATTATGAACATGTCAGAATCTGCATCTTCATGCTGCAGTTAATGTAATTTGTAATAGGCCTTTGACCCAATGCAAGGTACAGTTTTAATGCTGCACACTAAAACAAGTAAGATTTTACATGCAGCTCTTCGTATGTGTTCTGAAATCTCCTATAACCGGAGGAGTGTAATTAAAAGAAACTGTAATGCCACAAAGCAAGCTGTTTGCTTTCTGTTTTCTTGTGTCTCTGAATACCGAAGGGCTGGGAAGAAGGAATGGTGGGGATGAAGAAAGGAGGACGACGGTATCTCATTATTCCTCCAGCCTGGGCTTATGGGACTCAGGGAGTGTCTGGCCGTGTCCCTCCAGACTCGACTCTAGTTTTTGAGGTGGAGGTTAGGCGGGTGAGTGTCTCCTCTCAAGTATTTATTTTACATCTATTTTGTGGTTGTTGGGTGGCGGCGTCTGTCTGCAAGGTAAAAACCTGCTGTTGGCATGAGATCTACAGCTCAGAAACTGTTATAAACCAAATACCTCAGGAAGATGCATATCTTTTTTAAATTAAAATTTGAAAAAATCAACACAAATCCCTCTAGGCTATTTACTAAGACATGTCTGTTCTAACTGTTCTGGGATCTCTTCATTGTCTTATTTGTGGGGCAATTTTTTCAAGAATTTCTAATTTGTGAGGAATGACAAATTATAAAGACTCAGCTCTTCCATTTCCAACTTGGTTTTATGTTCTTACTTGAAGTGAATAAACTTGACAAAGGAGTAGTCATCAGAAGTCAGTAAGTTGCTGAAAACCCTTTTGGGGAGCCTAGAATAAGTCTTTTATTTATGTGCTTCTTAAGGTGAAGCTGGTAAAGGAAGGCTCTGGTTCAGATGGACAGAGTGTCAGTTCAAGGGATTCTCCTGCTCCTTCTCCAGTACCCAGTTCAGATGGCTTCTCTGCAGACGCTGCTTTACTGCCTCCATCTACGATACCTCCAAAGCCTGGGTAAGCAGGAGCATGGTTAAAAACAACTTGCTGCGTAAAAAGATGGTAATGCTCTTAAACATCAGAGACAATGCTGAACTAACACATCACTTGGCAAACGTGGGTCCTCTGTGTGCACAATTATTGCCATCAGCGTGGCAGAGGAATGCTTGCTGATGAGCATTGTGGGAGGGTTTCTGCTCGAATGCTGACTTCCAGACTTAAAGAAATGGAAATGGGCACGCGTGAAAGATGTTACTGATCTACAGTATAACTGAGATCTAGCATTATTAAGCTGCAACAGCTTTCTCATCTCAGGTGGCAGTATAGTTACAAGTTGGTTATGGGCAATGGCTAACTTGTTTAATTGCAAATTCTACACAGGCACTTGTTTGTTTTACTAAATGGGCCAGTTGTCCTTTTTAGGCAATAGTTTTCAAGTTTAACTGCTTGTTGTTTTCTTGACACAAATAAGTAGTTTGTTATTCGACTTGGATATAATTGTTTGTACACGCACGTGGCCCCTACTTGAACTGACAAAATCGTTTTTCTGTAATCAGGTATTCCACAGCTGTACAACTTCCTTATAACAACATTCTGAAATCTACAGGTGATGTTGCAAGGTATCTTCCAAAAATAAGTGAAAGAAATGTAAGAAAACAGTTTTGCAGGGGGAGCTGTATTTGACCTTATCTGTAAATGCGGAATACTGAATCCTCAATTGCATCTTGATTGATCTCTAATATTAACACATCTCTTTGGCTTTTCAGGGAGCCAGCTGTTCGGGCCAAGTCAAACTCAATCAGTGAACAGTTAGCAGTAAGTGTTATTTCCTGACTAATTTGAAGCCTTACGTAGGGAAGCTTAGTTAATTTCAACTTTGAATTCAGTATTGCTGAAGATAAAGTGAGCGTCATGCAAGATATTCTCAATGCTTGCCTTATTAGCAGTAGGTTAGTGTCTTGTTTTTTGGAGGGGTTAGCAGGACATGAATTTCAGCCCCAGTTCTGAGTCCCAGTTCCTACTCTTTGGGTACAAAGTTAGCTTGCCCATGTGGATATTCACAAAACCAGTTGTCTTCTCAGATAAATGGACAAATTTAAAAAGGTTAGTAAAGAGTAATTGGGACACTCAACGTGATTACTTAGCTACATGAAAATAAGATTGTGTGTCTGAGGACAGAAAGGGCTGCTGAACATCTTGCTTAATTTGGAAAAACTGTTCTTAACAGAAGACACTTTTCCACATCGCTTCCTTACTGTTGCTGTGTTTTGTGCAGGGATGGATTTTCTATGTAATGGCAGTAATGTCAGCCCAGAAGGAGAGTATATAAAGTAAGCCAGATTAACAAATCTGTAGTGTTATCTTGCATGCTTGTCAGTGATTGGGTGGAAAAAACTTTCAAGTCGAAAGAACCAGGCTTGTATAGGCGAACTTTAAGTGTTAAGTCAGTGCCTTTAGCAGGATTAGACTCTTCTATTTTGTCTGAAAATACTGGGCTAAGAGGCAAAGTAACTGTAAACATTTTCTTTCAGAATCCAAATGTAGCAAAGGCGAAGTTAATTTCTCGAATGGCTAAAATGGGACAGCCCATGCTGCCTTTCCTTGCCGGCACGGCAGGCGGTCAGCTTGACTCCAGTGACTCGGAAATAGAGGTACGTTAATGACTTCAGTGACTTCTTTTTTAATACTTCCTATGTGACTTCCTTAAAGTAGAATCCATAGCAATGCCTGTTTATACAGGGAATGCATATTCTATTTCTGTGGCAAAAGATTTTAACAATTCCAGTATTCCCGTCTAGTTCAAATGGGTTAATTGGATAACACCTAGTCTCAAGTGGTCTTGAGTTCAAAATGTTAATTTGTTCTTTAACATTCATTTTAATACGTAGAAATGTTTTTAGGATCCAAGTACACAGAGAGGGGCATCACAGCCAGTGGCTTCGTCTTCCATGAGACCATCACAGCCAGCTCACGCGGTACTGCCTACGGTGTCACCACAAGGTAACGTGCTGGCGAGGCTGGGTTTCCTATAGAGAAATTTATCTTTGTTGGAGGCTTCGAATACAAGGGCTGTTTGAGCAGAGGATTGCTGTCAGGAACTGCAGTGGGAACTGATAGCTTCTAGTAAGAGTTGCTGATCCAAGAGTTGCTGATTCAAAGCTCCATAGGTAGACTAATTCATAAAGCATGGTACTGAAGTCCTTGGAGTGCATCTGCATTGTCATCTTGTGTACGCTGCTTGAGGAAAAGCAGCCACACTGCAAAGTTTGTGAGCTGCCCTGTCACCCCGTCACTGTGTGTGCTGGGGTGGCACTGAGATCTCTAGGACATGAGATTTCTGTGGATTGTAACCAAAACAGCTATATATCATTTGTCACTAGACAGAAAAATTCTTTTGTTTGAAAATGATGGAAATAATAGCAAAGAGCATTAGAAGGCTGGCAGTTCTGGCATGGACTTGACCTGTCTCTCCATGATAGAGCAGTAACGTCAGCTACTGGTCAGCTGAGCGGTCTTCAGAGTAGCATCTTCTGTCAGTCAATTCAGAGCATCTCTGAGTGGAAAAAGAGTTTGTCTAAATGGAATTTGTGGTTAGGAGTGAAATTTCTGTGAAAGACAACTCTCTTCTTTGGCTGGATTTGATTTTCACAGGACTGCAGATGGGCTTGTGTTAATTTTTTGTCTTTTCAGTGATTTTAACCATTAGAAGGTAAATTATCTCTAGCTACTTTCTCACGTCCTGGATTTCTCTGTTCCCTTTAGTACCTCAAGCATCTGGTTCCCTGCCTCCGGTATCTTCTGCTGCTTTAATACCTGCAACAATCCAACCCCATTCAGTCCTGCCTGGAGGAGCACAGGGCTTTCAGGTACCAAAATTGAACTGAGGAGAATATTAGCACTTCCATCTCTTCTCTGAAGTTCTTCTTGTCCTCTCCATTGCTGGGAGCAAGGACTCTGTAGCAACATGTAAGGATGAGAATCCTAGGCTGCTTCCTGTGGCTATTTGGCATTCTCAAATTTCAGTCACATGCCTCTTAGATTTTGATTAGAAAGGGTTTTTGTATGCCGCTGGTTTCTTAAAGTTGAACTAAGAATTAACTAGCCCTCTTCAATATCAGCTTTTGTAGTGACTAAAACTTCCAAGTACTTGTAGGGCAGGTAAAAACTACAGTATTTTAGTTGAGGCTTTCTTCGGTCATGTTTTTTTTCCTGTGAGAGCTCACTTGCACACTTAATATGTTTGCAGGTCACTTTTCATCCAGCAAAAGCATAATCCTTTTAAAAGGCTTGTGGTGCCACTGCTGCTAAATAATGTGACCTGCTTGCTAACAAGGAAACTTCTTAGGGGCTTAACACACACTAGGTGTGTTTTTTCACAACAGTGGAGACTTGGAACAAAGCCATTGTACAAACAGTTCTATGAAGTATAAATCCAGGCTTATTACCGTACACTTTTTAGTTATTTAACCTATTTTCAGGAGGTTCTGGAAGTCAAACAGTTGTCTATACCGTGTAGAAGCACTACTTATTCTCAAAAGGTACAGATTGAGAAAAAAGTTGATGATGAATAAAAACAGTACATAAAAACTGGTGCGTTGCTTTGGCTTTGTTTTCCTCGTGTTGAAATTGCAGAAGCTGTGGCAAGTAACAAGAGAATGAATTTTCCTGAGTAAATAGAAACAAGTCATTAAAGTGAAGTTTTAACTTCACAGTGATTTGGACATATTTTTTTAAACTTTATTTGAAAGTTTAACCCTGTTTTGAAATCTTAATACAACTTGTTCCAAGTTTCAAGATACTTTTTTTTTTTGCTTTCCTGCGAGAGTAAACTGATAGGTGTTTAATGTGTTAACGAGTGAAGTACTCCTACCATTTTTCAATCTATTTAGCTGCTTCTGATGAGCACTGAGAAGGGAAGTTGGTGTCAAATTGTGTTGCACTTTGTGAGCCTTACCTAAAAATACTCTCACATTCAAGTTAGCACAACTTCTTCAAAGTACCACACATCCAGTGAGCTGTCTCTGTGCCGGTCTTTGCCTGCCACAAAGACAGGGCAACATGCTTTTGCTACAGCTTCAGTGAAGAAGGTAACTTACTAAGCTGTGATATGAACACATACCTAAGCCTTTAAGGAAGAGTGCCTTTTTTTTTTCCTTTACTATGACTGTTGTGTAATTTGACTTTCTGCTCCATACTCTTATGTTTTTGTCTTTCCAAATATCATCCTTGTTTGGGGGAGACATGAAGACCTTTTAAGTATGAGGGGGAGAAAATATCACAATATATTCTTATCTATTGAATTTGTTCTGCAAGCCATATCCAGGAATGCCACTTGCTTACCCCCAGACTGCTACATCTGCTTCTCAGCTCCAGCCTGTAGGCCAGCTGTACCCCGCACCTTACCAAGGTATGTTTAAAAAGTACGTGCTTTACGTTTTTAATTAAGTTTTTAATACCTGCAGTGAGCTCTTTATAATGATAATCTGGGTAGCAATGGTAACATACACTTTCACCGTCTGTAACGCTGTGCTGTTTCACAAGTCCTGATTTTTAATACCAGTGAGGGGGAAATATTTCCCAGTAAATATACTTTTTCTTAGCTTAAGGAACTTTGAGCAGTGTGAAGGGGGGAGGCAATATCTAGGTGTATTCCCAATATTATATATAATTAAAGGTGTTTTATAGCTGATGCTTCCAGTTGTGAATATAACTGTAAAAATAACAACTGTTTAGTTTCTAATAACTATTGAGAAATGCTAGGCTGATGGGGGAGTGGGGAGGGCAGGTGTGTGGGGCAGTGAGGAAAAATAGTGGTCATCCTATCTGAGAGGCTGCAAACTGCTAAACATTGCTTTTGGTACACCTGTATTCAGACACTTCTCCCTCGTGACTGTAGTTCTCTCTCCTTTCCATTCAAGCACCTGGAGATGTTACTTCTTTTTTGATGACAGAAGCTCGGCAACATAACACTGAAATCCGCATGGCTGTTAGCAAAGTAGTAGATAAAATGGATCATCTGGCTGCAAAGGTAATGTGTGACGTAGACAGGCTTGTTAACAAAGCTGCTGCAATTTGCTCTCCAAATGTAGTCTGGGGAGTTGGCTCTATTTAAATGCCTACATTAAGCTTGTAGGCATGTCCTAACTTAATGAAAATTCCAGTATCCGGTATTATCAGACCTTGAAGTGGGAGCAGTTCAGCTGCTATGCAAAAG
Organism: Nettapus auritus; assembly: GCA_011076525.1. Classification (NCBI taxonomy): domain Eukaryota; kingdom Metazoa; phylum Chordata; class Aves; order Anseriformes; family Anatidae; genus Nettapus; species Nettapus auritus. The sequence continues at coordinate 1,526,628 of CM021781.1, forward strand.
TTAATGCTAGCTTTGGGGAATGTGTTTTGATTATTTCCTTAAGTGTCATGCATTTTTGGAGAGCTTCAGCGCCCTTCAGGAGATGTCGCAGTTGATGTTGTAGCATGTGCCCTAGAGCTCATCAGACAGAAAGGTGAAATGGTTTGGTGAAATGGCAGATGTCTGACTCTTACCTACACCCATAAATTCATTTCATCTGGCTTGATTTACCCCTACAGGTGGAGGAGTTGAAGAAACAAAATGCTGGTAACACCTCACTGCTGCCTGGTATTTCCTCTGTTACTATGGAAGCCTCTATGATCATGAGCAACATCCAACGTATAATCCAGGTAAGCATAGGCAGCCTTACTTGACTGTTTACTCCATGAACTGGAGCCCACCGTATTATTCCTAGTGAGGATACCTATATGGGTTTGGCCCAAACGTACACCCATCCATGTGTTCTATTTCTTTGTGGCCAAAAACAGCCGGTTAGGGAAAAACGTGTGGTATACAACAATTTCCATCAGCGCACGTGTGCACACAAACGTGCTATTCTGGCCTCCCAACAGTTTGTTTGGGGACTTTAGGAGTCAGAGTTCATATGTTTGTGTTTAATAGCCCTTGACTGAGTTCATGTGAAAGAAACTCAGTCTCTTTTTAAACTGGTATGCGTCTAACCCACCATGTCTTGCAGAAGGGAGTTTCACAGAGGAAGTACCATGTTGCAAGAACCATCTACTTCTATTCATTGCTACCTGTCTTCTACTTTGTAGTTTTTCAAGGCGGCAGCCTTACAATGTTTCTTTCTTGAGGCTGAAAGTCAACCAGATGCAATATTACCAACTATATGGTTTGGCAACCACTGTCCTGTTCCAGGATTCTTGCTGAACTTAGCATGGTGCCTTTCTGTGATAGCCCGTGATTGCCATAGGAGGTGATAAGCCTCACCACTGTATTCCATTTGTACAGGACAAAGATTTAGGCAGTGTTGCAAGGAAGTCTGAGTAAGTTGAATGTTCATGCTAAGCTGTGTTTTAGGAGAATGAGAGACTGAAGCAAGAGATATTTGAGAAGAGCAGTCGGATTGAGGAGCAGAATGAGAAGATCAGTGAGCTGATTGAGCGAAATCAGAGGTAAGGAGTGAAAGGATATGGTGTTTCTGCGTTTGCAAAGGCTGTCCAGCTTACACACACTCAGACATAAGTGGGGGATGTCCTTTCTCTAGGATGGAGATGCTCTTTTTTTTGTTTGTGTTTTTTTTTTTTTTTTTGGTACTGAAATGTTATCTTTAGCCCTCTGTCCTTTCAGGGTATATTTTAAAAGTTAGGATTTACAGTAAATGTGAATATGTAAAAGGGAAAGATCTTGAGTCACATTCTTCTTTGAGTGTGCTTTCTCTGCTTCTAGGAATTATTTTGCTTTTGTTAGCCTTTTACTAAAATGGAAAGTGTCGTACAGGAAGCTGTGTTCCTAGTTCCAGTGTTGTAGTCCATTAAGTTTAAAAAGGGGAATAACTTCAAGGAAATAGCAGAGGCTCGTGGTTACTGGATTTTCAAAAGTCTGGACTCTGTGGTAGGAACATCAGATGTGCTCTACCTCTCTGATACCAGTCTGAACAGATGTAATCTGAAAGCCAGGCACACCCATTCCACTTTCTTAAGATAACTTCTTGGTGCAGAACATTGTGCAGAACTGTCTGGGACTTCTCATTAATGAAAGCTGATTTGAAGTACTACTTTTTGTCTGATCCCCTTTTGCTCCATGTCATTTAATTATGTAAATGCTCATCCCATCTACCACTGTTCACAGATACGTCGAACAAAGTAACTTGCTAATGGAGCAGAGGAACCACTCACTGCAAACGACAAATGAAAACACACAGGCAAGAGTGTTGCATGCAGAGCAAGAGAAGGTAAAACCATGGTGACAGCATAGACTTCCTTCAGCAGCCAGGAAGGGGACTTTTTGTTGTAGTAAAACCTGCTGAAATCTCTTTAGTCAAGTCAGATCTTCTGCAAGGCCACTGTAGTTCTCAAATGATGTTTTGGAAAAAAAAAAATGGGATGTTCTAATGGCTTTCATGATAAGCGCAGCACAGAGGACATAAATTTAGATCTTTGTGCTTTCACAGCTTAAATATTCTTAGTTTAAGAGTAGTGTGTTTCTTCTAACTTCGTAGGTATATGGCCAACATGTTGAGGTATTGTGCATGCCATGGGCTTTGGCTGAAAATGCACATCACTTATTTAGTTGTGCTGAGAGTTTGAGGAGTTTTTTCTTCTATTTAGCTGGCATAAGGATTGAGCGTAGCTGTAAGAAGTGATTTCCTACTGGGGCTTCTTCCTTCTGGTTTTGTTACACATTTTATCGCTATCAAAATGCTATGTCTCTAGCATAAAGTATTGTGCTTTTGAGAAAGAGGCTGCTGAGAGAGCTTTTTTAAACCAGTTAAATCAACTTTTTACCCTGTGAAGTGCACTCAAAACAGCCTAACCCTGGTATGCCAGCTTTGAGATCTGTAACTGCTTGATGTCTTCTATGCTTTCTCAAGCAGCTTAAAATTATACTAGGCTGAGCCTTGCACTGTGCTCCCGTGCTGAGCTGTGCATCTCTCCAGTACAAACATAATGTTAATGCTTGCTCTGCATGAGAACCACGACTTGGTGCACCTAAGTGTGATGGAAACAGCTGCTTGCAAAAGTGTGCTAGCAAGTCTGTCTGTAGGCTAAAAATAAAGTAATTTATGGCTGATGCACATCTGCTGATATGAGCAGATGAAGGTCAACTGTATTTTTTCCACTGAGAGCCCAGGTTGCATACCTATAACTGGTAGTATAAGATTCTAACCAAGTCAGACTGAAACAAATACAATTCTGTCAATGAGCACAACATCCTGTTTGCATTGAAAGTAACTTGGGGAGAGAAGGTCTTCTAGAAGCGTAAGATAAAATCTTCAGGAATCTTTTGGACATCATCTGCTTGACTCCACTTGACTGAGCATACGCTGCCTAGGTGACAATACTATTACATGAATAGGCTTCAGGCTAGACTAGAAAAGCTGCGACTTGCACTAGAGAAACTTTTCCCTAGCTTTGAGGGAGGATTGACTGTAAATCTGAAGCCTGGTATTCCTTCCTCTTGCTTTTATCTAACATAGTGTTCTGTGACAGCTGCTATGGACAGTTCCATGAGTAGTTTTTGGTAAGAGAAACAAGAGAATTTTAAACTGTTTTATCTGTTCTTTACGTAAAAATTTGGACTTGCTGTTTATTCCATGATAGAGGCCAGGCATCTGTAGGCAGGGTCTCTGTGAAGAAGCATTAATAACTTGCTGCTTTGGGGATCTAGATCTTTGACCCTGGCAGAGCACATCACAGCTTTCAATTTAGGCTTATGTTCCGTAACGATTGGTAGTGCTTCACGCTCTACTGCAACAAAGTGGTAGCCACATGTAGAACGTGGTGACTGCTCCTCTGTAATCCACGTGGTGTGTGATGTATCTGTAAGGATCTCTTTAGATTTTCTTGTTAAGCCAGGCTTTTCTAAGTTTTTACAGTCCTTGGAAAAAATTAAGTGCTTCTCTGGCATGTATCAGGCTCCTGTAACGAAGCATTTAGCTTTTCTGATGATGATGAATGTCTCTGCCTTTCAAGTTGTGTTCTTAACTCTTCCTGTTTCCTGTCACTGCTTTTTCTTCCTAGCACATGCTGCCAGTGGATCGGGGCTGGGACCAGGTGAGGCAGTGTCTGCTGACTGTGTAGATGATAGCTCGTTGTGCCCTAGATAGTGCCAGCCCAGCTTCCTCTTGAACCGGCTAGAAGAATTGCCTCAGATCTTGAATTAGCACAGATCTTCCACTTGGACAAAGGCTTTATAGCTGGCAGCATAGCCGCTGGCCCCCTCTTTCTTGGGGAGCCCTTTTGAGGAATGTTGTCACACTGCTGCTCATTTCACCTCCCCCATGGGAGAAATAGGATGTGATCATATCAGATCAGGTATGGATCACATAATATTTTCGCTACTTGAAAGTTGGAGGCTGGAGCTGAGCTAGTACTGAGCTAGTATAGATGTGAAGCAGAAACGTAGGTCTAATAATAGTTCCTGGCGTAGAATTCCCTCTTTACTTTTCTTTGTGTGCCCTTAAAGACAATAGCAAGTGTGAAGATAACCCGTAGATAAGCTGTGGGGTTTTATTTTGTTTTTAGCATGCTAGAAGTCATTATCCTGAACTGTGATGAGATGTTTATGGAAACATTAAGAAAGCAGATCTGTCTTTAGATAGTCTCTGTCAAAATGGTTCTTAAAAATTAATGGTGTAGAATCCCAGCTCTAAGTCAGCACGTATTCATCTTTGCCATGTTTAGAAACATTTTGCTTACGGCTCTTCTCTGCCAGAAGGTGGTGGTCATAGTCCTTAGTTCTCTCATGGAGACGTCTCTAAGAGAAACTCCAGTTCATGAGAACTTACTGGTTTCAAAACCCATGAAAGCCTGTTAGGAACCCAAATGTGAGCATAGATATACAATCTGTTCAGGTGTTCCCTGCAGCAAGTAAGATTTTCTGACATGTAGTTCTGTCTCTGCAGAGCATCCTCTGAATCGTGTGTATCCTACACAACAAGAGCGGGTGTTCTTGTGTCTGTCTTGATGACTTGAGCCTCTCCTAACATGTTGCTTGCAAGTAGTCTAACAAGCTCTATCAGTACCTGGTTTTCCATGAGTCACTGACTTTGAGCAATAATAAATTTAAACAGGTTAACAAATTACTGTGAGAACCATGCTCCAAAATGGCAGCGTTTCACATGCAGGTATGTGAAGGTGACTACATGCTGTGTGCTTGGGAGAGAAGGTGCTTATTTAGCTGGAACAAGCCCATGTTGTGGGGCTTTTCAATGATTTGTAAGCTTATTGAGAATAATTACATCTTACAGTCCAGGCTGTTACTTGAGTAGATACTGTCTAGCATGACAACTCTGAGCAGAGCCAACAGCACTGGCACTAGTCTTAAAAATATGTTTAAGCTTTCCAGGAAAGCTCCCTGACACAAGTTAATATGATGAGGCTGTTGGTGGCCTAATGTAACTCTCCAGTCAGTCTGGACAGGTTACAGCTGAAGGACTCAGGAACATGGCTAAAGGTTATTAGGACTTCTTCAACAGGGAGATGTCTCCTAGGTGCTGCATCCCAGCGCTTGCCCTGATAAGGTCTCCGGTACCTTATCAATTCTTCCTGTGAGAACAGTTCTGGCGCCTCCTCGTGCTTTTTTACCCTATTATTCTCTTTCTTCCCCCTTTTTCCATGCTCTGTGATACAGGCCAAAGTTGCGGAGGAGTTAGCAGCTGCCACAGCACAGGTTTCCCAACTGCAACTGGAGCTGACTGCCCACAAAAAGAAGGAAATGGACCTGCGGAAACAGCTCTCTGCTGCTCTGCAGGAGGCAGAGCGACATGAGACACAGCTCAACAAACTGCAAGCACAGTTAACAGGTAAGGCTTGTGCTTGTTCTGTGAGAGCTCCTTAATGTCATTCTTCTTCCACTTCTGTAAGAAACAGTTTTTTCTTTTCTTCTGGGGTGTTTATTCCTGCTTTCCCTAGGATCAGTCACAAGGGTACCAAAGAACATAAATGCACTGAAATGGCTGAGGGGTATGTGCATCCTTGCTGCGCAGTGGGCTGAACTGATGAACAAAGTCAGTATGGCGCAGGGGTGCCTTTTGTAGAAGCAAGCTCTTGGCCGTACTGTCTTAACATCTTAGAGAGGAGCTAAATTTTCTATTGGCTTAAGAAGTTTGGATGGAGGCTGAGGTATAAACAGCCCCGTTTCACAGAAGCTCTTAATAAATTCAGGTTCCTGCTGCAGATAGAAACCATAGGTTTTCTCATTGTGCAAGAGACACACTGTTCATTTCTGTCAGTCTGAATCTGAAACACATAGTGCTGAAACCCACAGGGAAGTGTTTTTTGCAGAGCTCCAAGAAGCCTCTGAGGACACTCAGACTAGGTTCAAAGCCGAGAAGCAGAGCCGTAAGCACCTGGACATGAAGATTACTGCACTGGAAGAAGAGCTAGCAGACCTGAAAGTAGAAAAGGAGACTCTTGAAAGGGTATGTCCTGTGCCAGCATCGCAGAGATGTTTGCAATTTCAGCTGACTACCAAAAAAAAATAAAACAAAACTTGGTCTTGCTTGTAAATGTGTAGGTTAAGAGAATCCTCTGCAGGCAAGGATCCCGGTGCTGGTAGATCCGCTGTGCTTACATGACCTTTTTGTTTTCTTACCTGATAGTACGCTAGGATAGTATGCTAACCTTCTTATCTATAAAATACATTTCAGCTTTGTATTGAAATATGATGTTCAAACAAGCTACTTTGGCGTGGTCTGGCCTATGCTTGAGTCCTGTTCTGTATTGCAGAATCTTGCTGAGAGGAAGAAGAAATCCCTTTCAGAGAGAGCTCAAGCAGAGGAAGAGATAGAAGAAATACGCAGGTCATATCAGCAGGAGCTGGACAAGCTTCGACAGTTGTTGAAAAAGGCAAGGACTTCGACTGACCAGGCAGCAGCAGAGCAGGTGAGGAGTTGTGGGACCTTCTCCAATGGGTGTCTAGAAAGCTTGAAGGAATCTACGGGTAGGAAATAATCATGGAAGCTGCTCAGGTAGTGAAAGAATGAAAGCGTTAGCCACTTGTTTTTAAGGGTGAACTTTAACATAGGGTTCACTTTTTTGTCTTTCTGAAATATCCTTGGTGTTTGACACTGCTCCTTACTCCAGGATTTACACTGTCTCCTTAAGGAAGGGTGTGATTTGAGTAGGCTGCTGGGTCCCAGTCATTTTGTGACTTGAGTCACAGGCTCCTGACTTTGTAAAGTTTTGATGCAGCATTGATGCAGACTGGCACGCAGCATCACATTTAGAATGTCTTTAAGAGAAAGTCATCTTGAGGAAAGGAGAGACCTCAAATTCATTTTCTAGTAGAGATGAACACGAGACTGCTGATGAGTGGAAGACTGCTTAGAAATATCGTACTTAAATAAACTGCTTAGATATCTGAAGTCTGGGCCAGCCCTTTAGGCAAGCCTGCAGAATTGTGGCTGGAATTGAAATGAGAGGTACGGGCAGGAGCTGATGATGGCTGCTGTCTTTGTGTAGGCATTGCAGCCTACGGCAGGAGATGTTGCTTTCCCACCTCTTTTTTTGGGCCCTAAGCTTTCAGCCAGTTGTTATGCAAATACCAATCAAGTGTATTTGTTTCTAATGCTCTCATTTGATGGGCAGCTATCGCTCGTACAGGCAGAGCTGGAATCCCAGTGGGAAGCCAAGTGTGAACGTACGTTGGCCTCAGCCAAGGAGCAGCACGCCAGGCAGTACCAGGAGGTGTGTGAGCAGAGAGACTCCCTGCAGCAGCAGGTGTCCCAGCTGGAAGAGAAGGTAAAGTGCTGTTCCTTCTGCTGGAATACAATGCTGAATAACCAGTGACTCTAACCAAGTCCTCTGCCACCTGGTTGTGGCTTGACTTTTAACTTCTTGACTGCTTGCAGAACTTCATCTAGTCCACAGGATGTGTCCGTACTTGGCATTTGGGTTGGTGGGTGGGTGAGCTTCCTATTGCAACCTTTGAGTGAGCTAGGGCTGAGATGTCAACACTGACAAGCTAAAGCAACAGCTAGAGTCTCTTCTGCTTGTCTATACAGTTATATTTCTGCTCAAAACCAGTTACTGAAATAGTCTTGAATTTGGTGATCATTGAAAATTGCTGTAAACTGATGGGCTCTTGTTCTCGTCTTTCAGCTTGGGGCTCTAAAACACTTGAAAAAAGCAGAGGAGCAAAAATTGTCTGACCTTCAGCAACATTTGGAACAACTGGAGCCTATCAAAGAGAAGGTGAAGGGGATAACATAGCAGCTGAATGCAGATTGTAGTGCAGTAATGATGAGCCTCAGGCCACGTGTCTGAAATAACAGGAACATGAGTTCAGGAATACGAGAGGGAAGGAAAAGCTCTGCGTTGCTTCCAGCAAACCAGAACAGGCCAAATGATGAGACCTAGCCTTTCTTTCACTGGCATCTTAATAATACCAAAAATTGGCATGGCATTATGTGAACAGGAAGAGTTAATTACATAGTTGGTTGTGCATCTCCAAGGATTTGGCTGTCTGGCTGTGCGCGGCTATGCTTGGATTTCTTTATTTTGGTGGTGTTACTTCCAATAAAGTCCTCTGCAATTCTATAAAAGCCCTGCTTTTGAGTCTACGCTCAGCAATTTGCCCCTCCTTTAAAAAAAAAAAAAAAATTACCAGGTTTACCATTGAATTTGAATTTCATTATGGAGCTGTTCTAACTTTTGTTTCTCTGGCAGTATTCAGCCTTGCAGTCTGATACAGCAGTACTGAAGGCTCGCTATGAAGAACGCATCCAAGAGCTGGAGAATGATCAGGACAGATCTTCATCTGCAGACTTCACAGAAGAAGTGAGCTTGACTATACAAAACTTCTCCTTGCTGAGATCTGTTGTTTACCCCTAATTCCTTCTGTTTGAGAGGAGATGAGAAGGAAAAACAGAAAAACAGCCTTAGCACTTCCTTTGTATTTTCTCCATTAAAAAAGCACCACGGCTCTGGTAACGGGGTGCATAGAGGAGCAAAGGACACTATATTCCTGATGACCACTGTTGTTTTTCTTAGCTTAAAACCGTAAATCCTTAGATTGAAAACTTGAAGCAGTAAGTTGAAGTAGTAAGGGAGAAGTGTCTGCCTTGGGTTTGTACAACCTGCCTCCATTTTGGAGGAATGGGTTTGCTGTGTAGGTAATGGTTCTGAGTTAAGTGACATGAGTTCTGCTTTGTTGTTGGAATTCCTGATTTGAAAATGAGTGGATTGTTTGAAACAACATGTTTGCTTGGTTTATTGCTCTTCTAGCTGGAGAAGCATCTGTTCTTGAACCCAGTGCTTCACATGTTAATGAATTGTATCTCTTTTCCTTTTACTCTTTTGCAGGTAAAGAAAATAATGAATGGGGTATTTCAGTCCCTTCGGGGTGAGTTTGAACTGGAAGAGACCTACAGTGGCAGGACAGTTCTGGGTGTTGTCATGAACACTATTAAGGTACAACAGCAATGAGAGAGATGAGGTGGTAAATATGAGAAATGAAGGCTTTGGCTAAAATAAGTGTTGTGAATTGGAAATAGCTGAAGCAGAAGTTTGTGGGTTGCAAAGCAGCCCAGCAGTAGAACATACGGGGATCTGTGGTGGTTTTTCTGTCTTGTGTATAACCTCTTTCTGTTCAATTTCTTAGACTGTAACGCTGCAGCTACTCAACAAGCAGCAGGAGAAATCAGAGCATGGCAGTAAAACAGAAGAACCTGGAGCAGGGAGGCTGGAGGGATCTCTTGGAGCAAAGAAAGACCACAAAGAGTCTGTGCAGCACAGCCCTGCGCAGGGTGCTGCTTGCCCAGCTGGTCCTGGAGAAGTGAGCACAGGCTCCCCGGAGTGTGACCAGAAAGGGGAATCCGCGCCTCTGGTTGTTGGGGCCAAGATGCCCAAGGAGGGGCAGACAGCACAGAGCAACGGGGTGTCAGAAGAGGAGGAGGTCCCTGAGGAGTCTCTCTCTTCCAGAGCAGAGTCCTGCCCGAATCCTGATAAGCAGCCTGAGCTCGCAGAACAGCCTGTTCCCAAGGTGGATGAGGACTTTGCCCTAGCTGGGCAGAGGCAGGAGAGCAGCCCCGTCAAGAAAGCTGAGGCTGAATGCAGTCCCTCCAGCGTATCTTTGCAGGCAGAAGTTGCGGAACCGTCTGTTCTAGAAAAGGGGCCTGGAGAAGTGGATGTGGCCGTGCCTCCAGAGGAGCCATCTGTAGAGCAGAAGGCAGAGGAGCTTGTGGGAGGCTTAGAGCCCCCTCCCTTAAGTAGCGAAGGAGGAAACTGCACAGACCTGTCAGATGGAGCTAGTTCTGACCAGGAGCCTGCTTCGGTATCCCCGGCAGAGAAAAAAAGCTCAGCTATCGACAGAGAAATCCCACAACAGCAGGAACTGGGCTCTAGCCCCAGGCAAAAAGATTCCAGGTAAGGTATGACTGCAGGGGTCACCGTGGTCCTGTCTTCCTGCTGATCAGCTGGGACTGGTGTGGCAGCACCAAGGGAAGGGTTCAGCCCCACGAGTGGCTGGCACAGCATGCGTGCGGGGCTGAAGTGCCATCGGGGTGCTAGTCCTGGGCAGCACAGCCGGCAGCACGCAGCCTGTCCGGGGCACCCTCTGCTGGGAGGCGGTTGCAGAACCAGCTGGTAGCTGGGTGGAGGTGGTGTTGCCATTGTCCCTTGGGAATGATTCCCAGCTGAGTGTGGGGGCTGTGCTGTTCCTCTGGGATCTGCTGTAGGTGGCTGCCAGGTCCTGTTACTGAACGGTCCTGCACTGGCAAATAGCACGTGCCTCAAAACGCTGAGCAGTTTGCCTGGGAGATGAGGCTTTTACATCATTCTTCATATAATACGTAGAAGGAAGCTAAGATCCCACAGTCTGCAAGTGAGCTGTTGTTTCTTTGTCTTCTAGCCTCTTTGAGGATGATGACTTCTTTAAAACAACATCTCATAAACCACTGAAGCCTCAAGTTCCCTCTGAAGAGGAGGATGAGGAGGAAGTGGTATGTATTTGTCTTTCCGCTCCACTAAACTGATTCAGGCATTAACCTGTAGCTTATCCCTGAAAAATCCTTCCCATGGCAGCGAGCGCTCACAGGCTCCTGCCTGCCGAGCTTGGAGCTTCGATGCATTCTCTGTATAAACTTTCAGCGTCTGGATTTGTTCCTTGTTGAGCTTGGAGGAGTTGCATGGGCTGAGGCAGTGATGACAAACTCCTGCTGGCATGACATTAGGAAGTCTTCACAGGTTAACTGAAGGGTTTTTAGTCTTCCTCTGTCCTATCCTGTTAGCCTATAGGCATCTCCTGGAAGATTAAGCCATCATATCAGTGTTTTTTGTATTTCTGCTAATGAGGCTCCATAAAATTGATGAGATCTCAGAGCCAGAGATGCATAGCAGTTACTAATTACTGGGAAGCTGTTACTGACAAGTTTCTCCCTGTTTTGACTTCCAGAGCATGAAGGGGCACCCCCCTCCTGCTCCACTCTTTGCTGATGATGACGATGATGATCTGGACTGGCTGGGATGAAGAGCTGGCTGGTGAGCCTGTGTGCCCTCTCCTCTGGGCACGGCCTCTTCCTGTGCACTTAGCACTTAACAAGCTACGGATACGGGACAGTTGTGAACAACCAGGGACTTCCCAGGCTATTGTACTGCAAGCTGCCAGGGCCTGAGAGCAAGTGTCTCTGGTTTGCACTCTTGGGCCCTCAGAGCCGTCATTCTGACCCAACAGACGTGCGCAGAGGGTGGGACAAGCTGCAGGAGCTGAGCAGTCTCACTGCACCTTTGTATTGCTGTCCTACTTCTGCGAACCGTTGATTCATTAATCTGAAACGTTATGCAAATATGAGCTATGTAAAGTGCTTCAGAAGAACGAGTTTGGCAGGACCCTGCAGTAGGTAACTATTTTCATAAAAGTCAGACTAAAATCTCCTCTCCTTCCCCAGTGATGATCTTGGAATATTCCTGTTAGTCCCCAGTGTTAGGCTCTACGCCTCTGCACCCGCTCGTCTCCTTAGGCTTAGAGTGCTGTGGGAGATCCAGCTGAGGTGCGGGCGGGTGCTTCCTGGGAGCTCCGGGCTCTGCACAGGCAGCTTCTGGAAACCCCAGGGGCTGACAGGTTCAGCTTGGTGCTGTTGCATGTTCAGAGCAGCAGCACACATGGGCAGAGGCACCCTTTAGTGGTACTGGAGGTTGGGCTCTGTTAAGCCGATGCTCCAAGCCCACGGGTAGCACCTGGTAATGGCTCTTGTGAGGAGCCAGAGCCCCAGCTGTGGCTTACAGAGGAGCTTGAGGCTCACCAAGGCCTCACGAAAGTGACTCAGTGCACAGCCTGTGCAGACAGCACCTCTCTTCTGTTTGCAGGCGGAGGAGAGTTTGCTGGGTTGTGCAGCACTGCCGGAGAAAGCAGCCATGCAGATGTTACGTGCTCTTTGTCAGAGAAGAAAGAGCTGTAGGCAGCCAAACCCCTCTCCTGTGCCTTTTTCTCTGTCCCTGCTTTAGGTGTGATGAACGTAGCACAAGTTAACCTGATGGTGGTTGGATGTGTATAAACCAGCCTGACCTCGCTCTGCTGTGCTGCCAGGGCTTGGCCTGTAAATTCCTGTCACTTCTCTGGCTGGCTGGAGCTAGAGGGGAGAGCTGTGAGGACAGATACCTGGGCAGACAAGTTCAATTTCTCATGGCACTTCTATTTCCAGGCTCACTGGCACCTCATGCAGCTTAGTGAAGCAGTTCATACAGTGTCTCTAAAACAAAGAGCACCACCGCCTTCTTCCATTAATAAAAATGGAAGTTTTTAAAATAACTCTGCCAACACTTAGCTTCCATGGCTTTCTCTTGTCCTATCCAACCTGAGTTTGATCTATGCCCTCTTAAATGCCATTTTCTTGGGGAAAAAGAGCGAAAGTACTGGGTGTTCCTGTGTGTTAGTGGGGCAGTTCATCAGGCCCTGTCCCTGCTTTTCCCTCTGTGTGTGGCACGGGGCCAAGCTCAGAGCCCAGAGCCTGTGAGCCAGCCACACGGCCACTTGTGTCACAGGGTGAACTTAGCTTAAGTTTCCTTGAAAGCTGTTCCAGGAATCAAAGAACAGAATAATTACTCAGTGCTGAACAGTGCCAGGGTGTGAAACCTTCCCTTCTGGGGCTTCCTCCTGCTGGGGCTCCCTTCCCATGCGCAGGTCTGAGCCTAAACCCTGCTGTGGTCTCTGGAAGCCCTCTCTGGGGCAGTGTCCTAGTGCAGGTCCTGACTCATACTAACACATTCCACTCCTTGTTTCCTGACACAGATAGACAACCTGAAGGGTTTGCATTTCACTTCTTTAAAAATAAAGTGCAATTAAACCTCTATCTTTTGTTTGCATGGACTTTACTTTAGTCAGGATGCGTCTATCTGTATGCACTTGATTACTGACTTACATTGGATTCAAATTTGGTCCAGAACCTCTTCCTCTGGGACCATTCTTACTGTTAAACCCCTCTCCTGGGGGACAAGAGGAGTTTCATGCTCTGGCTTCAGCTCCTCAGGCTGTCACAGTGTAGGGACTGGGGTGCAGGAACGAAGGCTTAAGGCAGGTACAGGTGTTTCTGTGTTGGCACTTTGCTGTGCCCTCACCTATGCCCACCGCTTTACCAGTTTTTTTCTGCTGAAGTCTCAGCACCTTCTTATTTGTCCTCTGTGCCTTCCTCTAGCATCAGGTGCTGGAGGAGTGAATGGGAGAAATCGCTGGGCTCCCTGTGGGGGCAGCAGGCTCTGAGATCCCTTGCCCAGATACCTTCAAGAGGTTTGGCTTCTGGGTGCTGACCTGTGGCCAGAGGTGCGTGTCCTAGGGAGGGGGAGTGAGAGCAGAGGGACAGGACGGGCTCCAGTCCTTGGTGCTGGGTGGAGATGGGGCTTGACCCTGGGGGCAGGTGGGGACACCTCTCTCCCTGCCTGGGCCCTGCTCATCACCCCCAGTCCTTGCTTCTGGGAGTGGGACAGTGCCTTGTGCTCCTGAAAACCCTTGGTGCAAAGTGCTCTGCCTCAGACAGTTGGAAAAATGACCGGAGACTGCTCTGGACCAACCTTTAGTACATCTTTAATGTCTCATCTCTCCTGGGCAGTGCCCTTCCCCAGGTGCTGCCTCTCTCTGCGTACACTGTAGCAGGCTTTGTAGCTCCACTGTGCGCCACGAGGAGAAAGCAATGGAAAGCTGCTTTTTAACAACCAACAGAAAACAACGCAGGACCTTTCCCATCCCCTCTCATGTTGTCCTCAAGTCCTGACGGGATGGATGGCGGCTGGCTCTGACAGCTGGAGTGCACCGAGGTATCCACCAGATCCCCATGGATTGTCCTCACCACCTTGCAGAGTGGACACAACCAAAAACCCCCTGGGGATGCTCGCCCACAGGCAGCAGCGGGGCCGTGGGCCCTCTCCCAGGTCCCCGATGTGGATGCAGCCAGCGTTTTCCAGTCCTGGGGACCGTCACACCAGGCAGCCGTGACTCCTGCCGAGCTGTGACCAGTGTGTCCAGAGGCTCCAGGAAAGCCGTAAGCACAACACAAGCTCGGCCAGACCCCAGGGGGTGAAGGCAAGCTCTGGAATAAGTTAATTTTTAAAGAGGCTGATGCCTTGGGGCCCACGGCAGTGCTGCTAGTGGCCACGGCTGAGTGCGCTGCAGCCCCGACACAGCTGGGCTGGATCCTGGGGGAAGCTGAGCCCGTCCTCTGTCCTCTCCCTGCCCGTCTCACTGGGATCCAAAGCGCACGACGGGGCTGAGCCTGAAGCCCCTGACCCACCTGGGTCTGTCCTGGCTGCCTGGAGGCGAGTTGAGACCCCAGCAGGGACTGCGGTGCCGGACAAGAGCCCCCTCTCCCCCTCCAGACCTACTTGAGGAAGACTAGCAGGAAGAAAGTGGCAACGATGAGGACGAGGATGCCGGCGGCAAAGCCGAGGCGCAGGTTCTCCATGGAGGCCAGGGGTGGCTGCGTGTCCAGCACCAGCCCCCGCCCCGGCAGCCCCAGCACGAAGGCTCCCGGCGCCTCGGGGCTGCGGCGGAAGCCACAGGGGGACACCATGCCGCTCACCGCGAAGACGGGCGCGTGGGCTGCGCACGCCACCTCCACGGCCACCGAGTGCCCTGAGGCCCGGTGGGCACCTGCAGGAGCACTGCTGCCTTCCTCCTCCTCCTCCTCCCTGGGCGGCAGCTGGGCGCCACGCGGGGTCCCCAGGGCCGGTGTCGCTCCGCAGCCACCCAGAGCCAGCTCCGGCACCAGCGTCACCATCCTGCAGAAGGGGCAGCTGACGAAGGCGACGGCGGCGGCGCGGCACACCAGCTTGCGCAGGCAGCTCTGGCAGAGGGAATGGCGGCAGGGCAGAAGCTGGGGCGCCCGGGCCCCCCCGGCCCCCCGGTACGCCTCGTAGCAGATCCCGCACTCCCCGCTGGCCTCCGTCCCCGCCGCCATGGCGCTCCCAAGCACCGCGACGCGGCCACACCTGCTTTTGAAGGCTGGAGGCGGGTGATGGCCGTGCCCCACGAGGCGGGGGCTGAGCGTGGCTGAACTTCAGCCCGGCCCCAGGGGTGCCCGGCGGCACTGGAGCGGCGCGCTCCTCCTCCAGCACCCGCAGCCGCCCCGGGGAAGGGGCTCGGTGGGGCCTGGGGCTGCCCCAGCAGCTCCAAATGCCCCGGTGATCCCAAAAGCAGGGCTGGACCCCAAAGTTCCCACCAGGTGTGCGCAGTGGATGGGTTATCAACCCTAATGCGTGACCACACAGCACTTGGGGTGGCTGCGTGCTCTGTCCGTGGCCCTGCGACTCACGAGACAGAATGCTTTTTTTAATTCCTTTTCCTTTACAGAGCACGGTACTGTAATTATTTCCTAAACACAACGTGTTGGTCTTTTTATTATTACTATCATTTCGGTTTAGGCCGAGCTCACCAGGAGGAAGCAGCCCCTGTGCACCCCGCCCGGAGCTGTTTGAGCCCAGCCTCATTTCACGCCTGACCTGGGGCACGGCGCTCAGGTTTGCCAGGGGCTGCTCCGGCCATTGGGGTGTCCCCGCACGCAGCTGAGCAGGGTCAGCGCTGCACCGGGACGAAGGGCAGCTTGGCCCTGCCGGTGCCCCGGGGGCAGGCAGCTGCTCTATGGCCTGGGGGGGTTTCTTGTGGCCTTGGGAGTCTCTGGGCAAGACCCACAGCAAGCAAAAGCCGGAAAGGCCAGCAGAGCCCAGCCCTGCACTGCCTCAGTTGCCTGGCACATGGGGAGGGCCGGGCTGGTTCTGGGGAAGGGGCTGAACCCAGCTCGTTATGAGCTCTGGCACTGCCCAAACCCAGCGCCTCCAGCTGCAGCGTGCCCCAGCCCCAGCCCAGCAGAACCTGGCTGGTTTTCTGGGGTCTGTGGCCAAAGCTGGTGGCACCAATGGGGGCTTGGCCAGGCGGCCCCAGCACGGGTGGGCAGAGGAGGGAGCTGAGCCCCGCGGTGCCCCAGCATCCTGCCTGCATCGGGGCACATGGGTGGGCAGCTCCTCCTGCCCCCGGCTTCCCAGGCACGTCCAGCACAGGTTGTTTATGGGCAGGCAGCGAACCTTGCCCCAGAGCTTGTCACTGATTACCGCTGCTGTGGGGACACGGGAGTCCACCTCTGCGAGATCAGCTGGATGGTGGGGATGCAGCGTTGCTGCTGCCCTCCCCTCCCTGCCGGGATGCAGCACCGGGTCTCTCAGCCCTCTCCCGCCAGACACGGGGCCCTGGCGTGGTCCTGGCCGCCCTGGGGGACCAGGGCAGGAGGGAGGCTCCCTGCAGGGCTGTGCCTGCTGCAGAGGACAGTCAGGACCTGCCGGCTTTTCTGCTGCCTCGCTGAGGCCCATCCCGGTGGGCTGGCACCTGACTCCTCAGTGCCACACTGAGCACCTGCATCCATCCCTCTGCCCCAAACGCCATAGCTACAAAAAGCCCAAAGCGGGGCAAGCTCCCCCTAGACGGGACATGCCAGCTCCAGCCAGCTGTGTGGTCACAGCTCAACAGGAGCACAGAGACTGCAGCAAGGACACGGCTGTGCCCAGACAGTGAGTGGCTCTCTCCCTGCTGGGCTTTCCTGGCACACGTGGCTGTGGCCGCCCAGCCCCTGTGGCAGGCCGCACACGTGCCGTGGGTGCTGCACACAGGCGCTCTGCCCCAGCACAGCAAGCACAATGCGATCCCTGCAGAGGTGTCCGAGGTCTCCGGCTGCCTGGAAGTCATCAGAGCTGTGCCAAGATCCTCAAATTCTTCCCCGATTTGACGTGGGACAAGAGGAGGTGACACTGGGACAGGCAGGCACGTGACATGAAGAAGGGAGCACACAACCAGCAGAAACCAGCTGCCTTTTAATAGCTTCTCCTGGGGGAAGGGCCGCAGTGGGACCAGGCTTATCTCTGCATTTTATCCCTCAAGGTCAAGAGAAAAGAGACTGTTACTGGTCTGGGGCTGTTACTTATTAATGACAATGGCGAACTATCCGAATGCCAACACGGATGCAAGGCAGAGCTCTGCCAGGCCCAGCCCCAGCCCACCCGGACCCGTGCTGGCTCTCAGGTGGCAGGAACGCTTCCTGCTCGCAGCGTTTTCAACAGGGAATCCCACTGGGCTTCTCCGGCCAGAGTGGGTCCCTCAAGTCCTGGTGCTGGGGCTGCTGCAGACTCCTCTCCCATGGGAGCATGACTTCGGGGTCGGGGAGCGCCTCACTCTGCCCCGTCACCCGTTGCACGTGGCTGCAGCCCACCAGCTGCCCCAGACACACTCCCGCAGGTTGCCCGTGCAGAAGCCCCAGGCCTTTGGCAATGGCATAGGTGCAAGGCACTGTTAGCATCCCAGAGCACTGCAGACCCCTGGCCGAGTCCTCCTGCAGGAGCATTCACCCACCTTCAGGCAACAGTGCCTGACGCAGGAGCACAGCAGTGCTGCGGCCACAGCAGGGGAGTGCAGAGTCCCAGTGGCTTCCGAGACAGCACCAACTGCATCTCTGCCCAGCAAGAGGCATTTCTGAAGGCAAATGTATTAGCCAGACAGGAGGGGGCACCGCTTTGCCCAGTTTCATTACCCAGTGATGAACCATGAGGGAATGTGGCGAGCAGCTGAGGCCCTGGGTGCAGCCAGCAGCCAGCCCAGGGCTGCGTGCAGGGAGAGGGCAGTGCTGGCCATGCTGTGCGAGTGTATTTAATACTGATACAGAGGAGCATGGTCCTGAGAAGGGGTGATGAAGGTGGTGCGGGGCAGCCTTGCCTTACTCCATCCTGCCTAGCGGCTGTAGAAGATGCGGACGTGCTGCGTGATGTCCTTGCGGCACAGGGGGCAAGCACGTAGCTGCTCGCAGCAGGTCTGGCAGCAGCACACGTGGCCACAAGGTAGAAAAACTGTCTGGGCCTGTGGGAACAGAGAGGACACAGAGAGTGCTACTGCCCCATAATGCTCATCCCAGCACCACCACACTCCAGCAAAGCACAGGAGGAAATGGTCCTGGAGGAGCTGGGCATCACCCAGGGGTGTTACAGAGGCAGCACCCTGCGCTCCGTCCCTGGGCCCAGCCCAGCACTGTTTGTGCACAAGCACCTGTGCTGTGCACAGAAAGCACTGGTGACATGAAGGGAAGAACACCGCCAAGCACCACATCTGGGCCAGCCCCCTCCACCCCTGCTCTGGCATCACGTGCCGGGGTCTCACCTCCCGCTCCATGCAGACAACGCACTCGGACTTCTCATCCCAGCGCAGCGGGGGAGCAGTCGGGGTCACGGTGCTCGGAGCCTCCTCCTCGGGGGCGCTGGGCTCAGGGGCTGCAGGCACCTCAGCATCCACCATCTTCAGCAGCTCTGCAAGCACCAGCAGGAGGTCTGAGCGCCTGAACAGCTTCCACCTCCCACCCACTGTGCACTCCTGGGGGCAGCTGCAAGCTGATGGGAGCTCAGGGCTCTGAATACGAGAGCCGAGGGACTGGCTTGGTGGTGCTGTGCTCTCTGCCTCTCCCGCTCACACACAGGCTTCGCAGGGCTCTGCTCCCCACAGCAGGCACCTGGCCCTGCACATCTCCCGGTTCAAAGCTCAGGCGCCTGCTGCTACCACACAACACGCCAAGGACCAGGCAGAAAAGAACCGGTGTTACCTGGGATCGTCTCTGCCACAGCCAGGATCTCCTGAGCTCGCCTGAGGATGGCATGCTGCAGGCCAGTCTCTGTAACACCCATCTGCAGGGTAAGGGGAGGGATGTTAGACCTCAGATGGGAAAGTACAGAGGGGGCTGAGAAAGGAGACATCCCCAGGAGGACACTGCAAACTCTGAGGGACATATATTGAAAGACAGAGCTAAGTTACAGCTCACCCTGCCAGTGCTCTGGGAGAGCTTTCACCTACTTGGACAGGGCACAGGGCAGCACTGGCACCTCTCCCTGCATGGATGTGACACCCAAGGAGCGCTCATGCTCCCTCCTGCAGGACCTGCTGTGGGCACAGCCATGAGCACAGCCATGCTCGGAGTAAAGGCAGGTTCTGTCCCAGTGCAGAGTCAGTGTCGCCCTGTGCCTGTATCTGCTGTCTCGTACCTTTTCCAGGTCACTGGCAGTCATGGTGCTGAGCACTTGCAAAGATATTCGATGGTGTGCGAAGACAGGCACGTACTGTTCAGCTGACAGCTCAATTAAAAGGTTCACCAGCTGCTTCTCCAAGCCCTCCTCCTGCAAAACACAAGGCAAGCTCCCAGACTTCGCTCTGGAGAAAAGGCGTGGGGACACTGCTGCCTGTCCCCACGCGAGGCTGGCAGCAAGGACAGGCACCGTGCACGTTCCTGCTCTCGGGAACAAGGCCCCCGCTCACAGCATTTTGTTTCCCCAGAGACTCTAACGCTCAAAAACCCAACAGCTGGAGGAGCTCTGGCCCCAGATGTTTTATGGGGCCAGAAAAAACACCGTGTTTTAGGAAGAATGAAGCAACCATTTCGCCAGCTGATGTCTGCAGCAGCAGCTGCTTTGCCAACTCCAGCTGATCTGCACAATGGGCAGAGCTCAGATCAGTCTCTTTGGGGCCACCCCGCAGCTATTTTCACAGCACAAAGCCCCTGGCTCAGTACCAGAAAGCAAGAGGAGCTGCTGCACTTAGATGGATTTGCAGGTGAGTTTGGGGAGCCCAGTGGAGCTGTTTGGGGGTTTAGCTGAAGCAGAACTTTACTTGCTCTGCTCCCTGCTGAGCAGAGCACCACGGTAGGTGCGCACAGCTACAGTGGCAGTATTAAATGCAGAAGCAACCTGGAGCTTCAGGGAGAGTGGCTTCTGGTTCAGCAGGCGCTGGTACTGGATCAGCCAGTAGTTCTCCTGTTTGGTCTCACTCTTTGCCTCCATTTCCAGCTGAAAAACAAACTCGTTCATTCAACAGCCTCAGATAACATACCAAGCGGTATTTAGAGCAGCCTGACCTGTATGTGTGGGGGGAAAGCAGCAGCCTGGGCTGTGCAGAGCTGGTTTAGGAGCACTGCTGTGGGCACCAGTAGGGTAAGATGGGCCTTCTGCAGGCTGGTCCCACTTTGATCCCCACATCCCACATCCAGCCTAGGATTCTGCATCCCTCTTTGGGATGCAGAACTTTGCCCTGGTCTCCTGAAGCTCAGGAGAGTCTGGAGGTCCTCAGAACAACAAGGCCCCATGCAGACACCTTGTAGGACTGTGCTCATCCTCCCCCGTGATTTCCTTTCCAGATGGGGTAGATTTCTGATGGCAGTGCCTCATGCTGCACGAAGGACTGGGGCTAACTGTGCCCCAAGAGCTCACATCATCATTTTCTGAAGTAAAAGAGGTCTCTGGATCTGAACACGACCCCTCGGAGCCCTCCCCTGTTCTTCTTTACCCCCATGGATTCTCTCCCTGCAGCCAGCCCATGTGCTTCCTTGCCTACAGCACATAACTAGGGGCCTTCGTTACCAGTATTTGTTGCAGTTCTTCTTCCCTTTGCTTCTTTTCTTTGAGCAGCTGCTGCAGCAGGTAACCAAGTGCTTGCCGTTGCTCCATGATCACCCCCTGCAACAGAAGGACTCTGGCATCCACATCTCACACGACTGAGCAACCTCCCGGCCCTGACTGCCAGCAAAGCACTCACCATGCCCAGAACAGTCACAGCAAATGTTGAAGACCTGCACTCCGTGGGCCCTCAGCATACCTGAGCAGATGGCCTCAATCCTCTCCTGGGGGTTGGCGTGGCAGACCCGTTTCTTCTGGTCTTCCACTGCCAGCGGTGCCAACCCTCAGCACACCCTGGGAAACCCCAGACCACGCTGGCCTGCAGCACATCACTGAAAGTTCACCACTCCACTAAAAGTTCATTCAGTGGTGTCAGAAGTGCTCACGGTTCCCCTCCTCAGTTGAGAAGAACCACCTGAAACTGGGTCTAGGAGCCTGCAGGTAAGCAGGACAGGCAAGGTTGCAACCTCTCCGTGTGCCAGGGAAGGGAAAGCCATTCCTGCCGCCACGCTACTGAGACACGAGGAGAGAGGAATTGTCTCAGGAGCCTCAGACATACCCTCATGGCCATGGGGCATCTCTGCATGGTTCAGCCCAAGTAAACTCACACCTGCTGCAAAGATCATTGACTGAGCAGAGGCCAACAGGCATCAGCCACAAGGACTTCAGAAGTCCGCGGGCAAAGGGACAAGGATGCTGTTAAGAAGGCTGACCTCCTGAAGAGTGGTCTGGGGAAACCTTTGCTGATCAGCAACTGAAATAAGATTTCTATCCATACCCCACACAGGGGCATGGCTCTCTTGTTTAAGTAGGAGACACGGACTCCTGCCTCTCATGGGGAAAAGGCACCGTGAGCTGATCAGAGATGCTTTGCTCTGGTAGAGGCAGGAAAGCTCTGCTGAGTGGGGACCTCTGCAGGGGTGGGAGCAGGAGCAGCAGCAGGTAGCACCGCTCGCCACATGCTCACCTCTCCCAGCCAGGAGCAGCAGCTGCCCAGTTCACCTGCACTGGTGGAAACCCATCAGAGCTCTGCTCTTGAGGCAGCAAGTTTTTTTACCCCAAAGCGGCAGTTTAGCTTCAAAAGCAGTAAGATGTACAGCGGCTCAGAGCACTGCACTATTTCAGGGCTTCGCCTTCAGAGGCGAGTGCAGTTGCTCAGCCTCCCCAGGAATCGGACACGTGCTGAGCGCTGCAGTTCACTTCTCGGGAGAAGGAGGAAGCAAAATGTTCTTCCCTGGAGCTGGCTAATGACAAGTGGGAGCTGCTCCAGAAGAAAAACCCAGACAGGTTCAGCTAATCTTGAGGATAACTCTCCCACCTACCCATGCTGCGGACACCCCATCAGGATTGCTCTCTCCCTAACTGACCTTGCAAAATAACAGTGCAAACCCTTTCCTCTCTCAGGTTGTTTCTGGTTCTTCATGCTTTCAAATGATTTATCAAGCCCATTACTAAAGCACCTGTCTATTAGAGGAGGAGCAACAGTCTGCTGCACAGCAGGTATCAAATGTGACTGCAGAAATGCTTCTGCCGAAGTACTTGGTGGGCACTGCCTGAGCAGTAAGGGTTCAAATCACAGCAGGAGCTTTTGGGCTGTAGACTGTCAAATGGCAAAGGGGATGCGGACAGATGAAGCTTTCCATGCCTAGTTTCCCGGTGTCTGGTGCTGAAGCTGCAAAAGCACTCTGCTGCCCTCCAACAGACACGCAGATGGGTACTAGGACAGATCCTCATTTTCTTGGGCTGACTGAAAAGGTAACCTAACGTGGCAAAAAGTCCAGACAACACAAAAACTGATGCAAAGGCATAGTAACAAAATTTACAGCCAAGCTGCTTAAGCCAAACTTGAGATTTCTTAATGTGTGACTGGTGAGGAAGTCAACCCATCGAACGGTGGGATGGTGAGGTGGAACAGCCTGAGAGGCATGGCTTAGAAAAGAAGGGGAAGAGCTGACAGCAATTATTGGAGGGTATTTAAAACCAAAACACAACACAGCTATGTGAGAAGGCATGGGATGTTTAGCAGGCATGTGTTTCTGGGACAGCCAACAACTGGATCGCAAAATCCTTCCCCAACCCCGAAAACCTAGAACTGTCCGCTTGTATCGGGGCAGGTTGTTTGTCCCTTCCCTGAAAATTCACCAAGATGTTTAAGAGCAGCAGCAATGTTTCCATGTTACCAAGACAAATAGAGATTTTTGGTGTCCTGTGGGTAAGTGCCCATCTGACTAAGCATAAAACCATCTGGAAACTGCAAGGAGCAAGAGAAGCAAGTGGAGCTTTTGCGATCCCAGAGCAGAGAGAGGGTGGTGGGGCAGCCCCAGAGCCCTACATACCTGCAGCGTCTCTGTGTCCAGTTCTTGCCTCTTTAACTCCAGCTGTGTCAACTGCAATAACTCTGTTTCTATTAATTTAATCTAAACAGAAGATGAAACATTTTTACTGACATTTGAAATGACTTTAATTTATGCCCTTTCAAGATGAGGTCTAACTACTGCCCTTGGAAGGACAACACTGCAGAGCTGCCCAGAAGTTTGGGAAACCTGCTAGTCCCCTTCCATGACACATGCTCTAGGGCTGCTCTTCATCCCCTGCCTGAAGAGCTATGTCCCCCACTCTCTAATTGCCTCTCTGCTCTAAACACCTTCTGTTCAAGTCTAGAAGCACACTGCAACCAGCTTGTTCAGCCAAACCTTGCAGCCACTCTGGAAAGCAGCAACTGGTTATCAAAATCCTCACAGCACCACTGATCAAACTGCAGATGGACTGGGGGCAGGGTCCTGGTTTTTCGATGCTCCAGCAAATCCTGTCATGATACATGCTCTTTCATTCAGGGCAACTGAGACACAGAGAGGTGAAGTGAGTTGCCCCAGACCCCACAGCAAAGCCAACAAGAGAGCCCAGCTCACCTAGCTGCCAGGCTATCCCCAGGCCATGCTGCTTCATGTGCACCACCTACCACAGAATTCCTGCTGACACTGGGGCTCTGCAGCAGACAGCACCCAAGGCTCCTGCCTTTTCCCTGGCTGTGCAGGATGTTGGTGGGATGGGATGTATTTTAAGAGCAAAAGGCCCGCCCTGTGGTATCAAGGCACAAACGCCCTTTGTTTCCAAAGCAAGTGCAAGCAAACTGCTGGGCTCTTACGGAACTCAAGCCATGGAGAGTTGTCAGAACCATCTCCTGGATCGTCTGTGCACAATCCACAGGCTTCTAGCACAATGCAAAGATCAGTCACTGAGTGACTAAATATATCAAAGCTCTTAAGCGTATCTACCAACTCCAGACCTGAGACTTTTCTCCTAGTGTCAGGTCAAGAGAGGGAAGACTCTGGAGCACCGTGTCAGAAACCAGCTGCCCATCTCCATGCATCAACCACTGCTACTTTCCCCACCAGCTCTCGCTCTTCCCCTGACTATTGCATTTCACCTTCTGCAGAATGGAGCTCAGAAAGGCAGGCTGAGAATGGGAAAGAAAAGGTGAACTTATGGCTGAAGGTGCAGTTCTGATGTGCTGGATGGAGATGCAGTGGACTCGTGGAGACAGCAGCCCTGCTAAGGCTAAGGAAACCTGAAGGAAACTGTAACTGCAATTGCAGACCACCCCTACAGAGCCAAGGCAGGTCTGTCCTCTAGTGACCACTCTCCAGCATTTCATCCACATTAGTGCTGAGATGATTGAAGCAATGGCGATTCCACTACCTCCCCAGCTGTAAAATCTGCCTTTATACTGCCTCCTATGGAAGTGGGAAACTGTAGTTTATCCAACACTGCCCAATGCTTTGTTACAGAGCTCTCAGAAATACAAGAGCTCATTTCCTTCAGACCCTGCTCTGTGCTCACAGCACTTTGATCTTCCTCAGAAGGATCTCATCAAATGATGGTATAAGCTGAGTACCTGTTTGTTCTTCCTTCTGTTGCCGACTCACCTGGTTCCTGATCTGTCTGTGCATAAGATCCTTCTTCAGTTGGAGAGCTTCAAAGGCAGCTTTCTGCATCTCACTCTAAGGGACAGACAACATCCTGCTTAGTGAGGGTTGTTCATTCAGCTGCAAATGTGCTAAGAAACTACTAAGAAGCTACCTTGCAGTGGCTCACATACATCTAAATAGCTCTTACTCAGCGTTAAGTGTCCAGATTACACCATGACAGACCTCACAGTCCCCAAAGGTAAAACCCTCTTTACAGCTGGACAAAGAAGTCATAGTCATGTTCTTCAAACACACAAGCTGAATGCTGCACATGAACCTCACCTCTCATTTTCAGCAGCACTCAGCAGCCAGGCTGCTAGGTCTGTGTAATAGGCCATGGCTTCCCAGCTCTTCTGAAAAATGAGCTGAAGAGGTCTTATGTTCAAAAGAAAGTATTCAAAAGCAGCAAATGCTTTGTAAATGCCTCAACAGGCATAGGCAGCTTGTCCAAAGTCACACAAGGAATCTGCCATAAAGACAGGACTTCTGCATCAAAATCCTCTGCATTCACCATCAGACCGGCTTTGCTTCCCATGACTTGTGCTGCTGTCCTTTATGAAAAGTTGCAGCCTGGTTAAAGAATAAATATATTTTTCTCTCAACCAACAAAGTCATTTTGTTAGAATACCAGACAGTCTCAAAGTTTAGCAAATAGTGTCTGTCCTATAAAACAACTTTTGCAAGCAGCCCAGTCCTGCCACTATTGCTCCTATGCCTGCCACAATCCTGTTTTTGCGTGCAGTTGCTTTCCTTCAAGCCCCCTTGCAAACAATTTGCTCTCTTGCCTACCTGCTGCAAGATCTGACTAACAGCCTTGTTCTGATCCAGCTGTTGCCAAGCCAGGATTTGCTGGAACTTCTGATCCATCTCAGCCAGGCTGCAAGAAGATGTATTTGTCATGGAGTTACTGTTGGGTCTGAGACTCTTGGTACAAACAAAAGGAAAAGTGGGCAACAGAGAATCTAGAAATGGAGAAATTTGTTACTGAACGAGGGTGAGCAGCCATGACATGGCACAGCTGAATGCTTCGATATAAAACCTTCTCTACAACCAAAGCAAACCTGCATGACAGCCTAAGCCAGAGCAGAAGCACCACTGCCTGCATATGCACAGCTCGAAGTGCAAACAGGGGCTGTAGCTGCCCCAGCCAGCTGCTCAGATGGTGAATTTGCACATCAGCATTCTGCACTGGAAAGCGTGTGCTGATGAAGGAGACCCAGACGATGTGGTCATGTATTCCTGCACTTGCATGCGGGACTGTGCCTGCCCACTGCCCTCTGCTGGGCAGGGCAGAGGTGTATGAGGTTATTTCTGTTCAGCATTTGCCAGAAACTGCCAGATTAAAATTTCTCACATTCTTGCAAACAAAAAGAGCCAGAATGTTCTCTGCACCTGTAGCAATGAAAAGTGATCCACATATATACAAACAGCCTCCATGTCATGCCAAGTCAAAAGTCATTATTTTAATATCCTGTGCCTTTTCCACTTATTGCAAAGTGTGAAATTTTTAGGTATCCTGTTGTAACACTGTTCAATTCCACCTGCCATTTCACTGCTGATGGGATGGAAATCAGGGCATTTATACAGCGATTTCCTGAGGTGACATGTCTCAACTTTCATGTGTCAGTGGACCAATGTCTCAAAGCTTTGTGGGTGATAAACTCCACTAGTTCAAAAATTTTTCCCCAAAAATTCTTGATTTGTTTCACTTCCCCAAAGACCCTGCAAGGAACACCACATTTTAGAACAGAGTCTAGCTTTTAAGAAACAGAAGGTGACTCTGTGTAATTGACCATGAAAAATCTCAGCTCTCTTGTCTCAGAGGAACTGGACTTGGATCTGAAGAAAAGACAATCCCAATTTTCTCTGTAATTTGTCCAGGAGAACTATCAAAATGCCACACTAAGTGCAACAAATGAAAGGCTCTGGCTGCTGCTAACAGAAGTCCTGCACCATAATTCCTATCTTCTCCATGAGAAGTTATTAAGTGCAATGAAAACAGAAACATTATCCGGTAGACAATCCTCGGAAGTGACAAAAGGATTTCTGTACCACAGTTTGACACCGACCTGGCTAACAAAACAGGAAAAAGACCTTGATATTTAGCAGAATGTAGAAGGTAAAATAAACAGTGTAAAAATATAATAGTTAATTCAAAGTGTGATTAACAGGCATTTTCTTGTGGTTAAAAGGTGGTTCATTCAATCGAGTTTGACAGTTTCTTAAAATTGTATTGTCACCTGCTCATGTACAGCTCTCCTGCTGCATTCCAGCAGCTGCAGGAATCCCTGGCTGTTTATATGGGAATTACGCCAGGGACTGTTGGCAAGAAAGGGACTTTACAACACTACCTCCAGCCCCAGAGATCTGCCACTGTACCTGGAACAGGCCTGGTTGACAAGGTCTTGCCGACGAGACTCGTAGGTCATTTGGATGAGCTTGTTCTTGTAGCTCTCGGCCAGCATTTGTTGCATGGCAGCTGGGAGACAGAAGTGCTGTCAGTCTGAAACAGGAGCTGGTGTCTGGAACAGACACTAATCTGCCACTGCTGCTACAATAACCTGCAATTAACAGTGCCTTCTCTCTCATTTCAATCTCTCCTAGTTTCTTCCATTTCATTCACTTACAAGCAGATTCATTCAGCTACAAGAATCATAGCTATTTACTGGGAAATTAGATGAGCGAACACCACTCTGCCTGTGCTTGCATCTCTTCAGTGCTCGGAGGAGCCAAGTCACTGCCACTGACCCTCAGATGGGCTGCAGCCCTGCCTGTCCCACTGCAAACAATCCGCCCCTTGGGGTGACACCACACGCACCATTTCCCTTGTAACCCCACCAGATCTGTTCCTGTTCATAAGGAGCAGAAATGGTTCCTTGTTCCATTGTTGCTTACCTCCTGGTAAACCTCCTGCCTCATGAACCTGAACAGTTAACATCTGTTTGGCACCTCTAACATACGAAGCACTTTGCGTGCACGCGGGATGGCTTACATTCAGTCTCAGACTGCTCGTGCAACACGCTCTGGCTATGCCAGGAGCATAGCTCACATCTCAGACACCCAGCAGTGAGCTGCAGGTGGAAGCACTGGATCAGCTATGGTAAACGTGCTGCCCCCTGCCACACCAAGCAACATGCCATGACCTGTGCGTCACAGAGCATCTCACACCTCTCCTATTCAGTGCACCTCCAAAGGACTTGGGTCTTCCTAGTACCTTACCACCCCAAATAGTTATCCACACTTACAGGCCACTTCCCTTCTGCGCAGTTGCTCCGTCTCCTCCTGTGTTATTGCCATCAGCTGCTCCATCCTTATTCTAGCAAGTAAACAAGAGCAATTCAGCCACTCCTTCAAACACTTCATCTCATTTCTCATCTGCCCACCCGGCTCAGAGCCCAAAGGCTGGGCAGATTCACCAAGCAACCTGTGCAGGAAAGCCACGTGCCCATCAGAGACCCAAAGTGTTCTTGGTAAAGGTCCTCTACGTCTATGGGAGAAATCATACATTTTGCTCAAAACCATGGGAACAATTGCTTTTTATACTGGAAAGCTGATCCCCCTAGCAAGGGTCTGGAAAGTCAGCAAAGAGAAAAAGAACATCAATGCCATGTGCACACACCGTCACCAAGCACAGTGCCAGCCCCTTGTTTGGCTTTCTTTTCCCTTGAGGCTTGACGGTCACTTCAAAGCTGACTTATGTGAGTAATGACACTGAGAGCAGGAGCCTGGCCTCCATCCCCACCTCCTCATTCCTATTCCAGCACAATTATACACAACACCACTTAATAGATCAGGAACTGGTTTGACTGAAAAACTATCTGCCATACAATGAGATGATTTTTCAGCCAGGTCAGTTCACTGCGTTACAGCACAAACACTTGGCTGAATGGAGGGGACAACATATAGGCAGGGGAGAGTTGGGGAAAACCAGTATTGGAGGCAAAGCTAGCTCAAGGTGTTGGCTGAATGGGAGCATCGGCTTTGGCGTATTCCTCCCAGCCTGTACACATTATTGGACCACTTTTGTAGACGCTTTGCTTTCCAACAGATACAAGATTTCTGTTGGTCCATGACAGTGGAATACAGGGGTTTGTTCCCAAACTGCTCAGCTAGGACCCGAGATGAAAAGAAGGTGCAATCACCATCCCATGGGGTTTGCCAGACTGAGTAAACCCAGGCACATCTAGTCCTGTACCTTGCCTCCAACAGTGATCAGAACCAGCTGCTTCAGCCAAAGCAGCAGGAAACCTTTCAGATAGCAGGTCTGAAATGAACTTCCTCTAGCTTAAAGTGAATTCATACTGGTGGCCCTGCAATTAAATCTCAACCCTCTTCCTACCTCCTCATCCCTTTTCTAAAAAAAAATTATTTTGAGACACTTACCTCTCATTCTCCAATGATTTCAGAATGTCTGAACTTTGTTTTTGCCTAAAAAAAAAGATAAAACAAAAGATTTCCATCTGGCTGAGCAGCACACCCTGTTCCCCCAGGGGGCAGAGGACAACTTTGCTTCTCCTGCACAGAAGAGCAGCCTTAAGCAGGCTGGTAACCTTGTGTCAGCACCAGCGCAACAGGAGATTCAGCATATTTAGGTCAGCGGTACCTAAGAACCGGTGTTTAAATATGTACATTCCATGAGGAATTCTTCCACAGCACTGCAAAAATTCAGCAGCACAGATAACAGAGAAGCATAGAACAGCTCAGGTTGGACGGAACCTTAAAGACCACCTAGGTATAACCCCCCTGCCATGGGCAGGGATGCCACCCACCCACTAGGTCAGATAGGCGCAACACATTTTTTTTGAGATGCCAAATTCCACTTTCTTTAAATGGGATTTTGTCAGTTCAACAACACACCATCTACCAATATTGATCCTGGTATTTTTATTTGCAAAACTATGAGCACAGACCCCAGTGCCAACAGCCAAAACCAATGTAGCTAATCCATCTGAGAAGGGAAAGAAACGTAACTATCCACAGCAAGGACATCAGAGAGGCCTATACAACTTCACTGGGCTTGTCTGTCTAACACAGGCTCGCAGGGACAGCCTGGCTCTGTAGCCAAGCCTGCAGGCCCTTTGGGAAGGTCTGTCCAAAGGCTGCAGGCTGGATGGTGAATGCAGAAGCAGCACACATCCCCCATCAGGGGTTTACCCTCAACACTTCACTGATCCCCTGAGTACCAGGACCGATCAGTTCTGTTAAAACTCAGAAAGGTTGGAATGAACAGCTCTGAGTGGGACAAAATAACACGAGCCCCCAAGGGACAGAGTTCACTGCAGGACACCCTGGGGCTGCCTTACTTCTGATTGTCCTCTATCAGCTTCTGGATACGGCTGGCAATGCCTTGCTCTGCTTGTTTCAACTGCTGCAGCAGTTTCAGGCGCTCCTCCTCCAAATGGCGCTGGTGCTTTGTCAGACCCTTCTCCAGCCTCATCTGATCCTAGGCCAAAGCAGAAAAAAAATGCAAAGGAGAATGTGGTCAGTTTAGGAAAGGCAATGTTTTGTACAAGGCAAGATAATGGACAATATGGTTGCAGTGACCCAGGCAGATCTTGAGAGATCTTATGAAAATGAGAACTCTCATCAGCTGGGACAGCCTGAACCCAAATGAAATGAGGAATCATTTCAAGGTGCATTCAAGGAGATGCAGAGAATCTGTGAAGCCAAAAAACTATAGATGGGAAAGATGAAAAACTGTACAACCAAAATCTGTACAGCCAAACATCACTGCTCCCACCTGTCAAGCAACTGTAAGAGTGTCCCCAATAACTCGAGAGAGAAAATGGAAGCAAAACACTGAACGCAGTGAATCAGCTGCTGTCTCTAGAGGGTAAGTTTCTGCATGCTTGGACACTTGGAACACCACTCCACTTTGAGTCTGTCTATGGCAACAAGCACACCCCTGCCTCAGCAAGTGGCAGGGCCAGAGTGCCTGCCCTGAAGAGACCTACCTCTCTCACTGTCTGCAGTATCTCATCCTTTTGACTGTTGATCTGCTGAACAAGCAGAGCATGTTCTCTTTGCCCCATGTTCAGGCGCCGCTCAAATTCGAGCTTCTCCTGCATTTTTTTTTCCTGAGAAGAGTAAGAAGAAAGATGAATGCCAGAAACCAGAATACTGCTGGCGCTGCTCCTTCTCAAAAAAGAACAAATTCTGGCAATGTAAAACAACGCACAGTAATCCTCTCAACTATAAGACATAAAGACAAATGGCAAAACAGAAGGCTTGAGTAGGTGATAGAAATATTCTGTCCTCAGGAACCCAAAAATTGTGAAGCAGAGATTGCTGTTCCTTTTATGACAGTCTCCAAACAACTGAGTCCCCACAACTCATTTGATAGTCACAAAGCCAACATCCCAGGGCACCAACCCGTACAACTGCTCACTCACGAGTGACTTCAGCTCACTGACTGTATTTGTCAGACAATTCAGTCTCAGATTTCCCCACACTACTGCCTGTGTTCTGCAGTGAGTGAGCAGATTTGGGGGGAGTTCTGCAAGATGTCAGTTCTCAAAACATTGTTTTGGCTGAAAAAACAGATAAATAAATGGAAAACAAGAAATAGAAGCGGCCCTATTCTGCAAAGTACTTGCAAGGGTTCTTCCTTACCTTCCTCTTCTCATAGTCCAAGAATTTGTTCTGAAAAATAAACAGCAGATATTTACTCCCAGGAGCAAATTTTTGTAGATATTATTAGTCCACTTTACATCTTCCCCTAACTGAGTAGACATCAACCAAAGGCACAAGAAGATTAACATGTCCACAAAGCCCAGTCATTTATGTTTCTCCAGGGGCAAAGAAATTTACTCTGTAGTTGTCAAACAGCACAGGAATTAACACAGCTTGTCAAAATTACAGGCCTAGCCTCATCTTTCCCAGGAAGGGCTGGCAATATCCAGCACTTGGCTGCAAATCACAAGGTGCTTCTGCAGTTTGCTGTCCCTCAAGAAATGATTAAAAAAATGTGTTACCATGCTGCACACGCTGTATCACATTGTCATTACTGTCCCTTGGCTGCATCATTTTCAAGACAACAATTAAAACTAACACAGCTCAGAAAATACGCACAATCATAGAAAAAATTGGGTCAGAAGAGACCTCTGGAGGTCTGTACTCCAACCTTCTGCTCACAACAATACTAAATTCAAAGTCAGAGCAGATTGCTCCAGGCCTTGCCCTGACAAGTTATAAGTATCTCCAAGGATGGAGACAGTTCTCTGCAGAGAGCCTCACCTGCCACTTGCTCTCCTCCTCCAAGTATTTATGCACTGTCCTGTCCACCCCATCCACTGACGTTTCTCCTCCATCGCTCTCCAGCGCAGGGAGCACATACTGTGAGGGAGGGTAGTACGCAATTCCGCACTCTGGAAGAGATCAGACACAAAACAAGACATTTGGTGCCTAAAGACCTCCTTGGCAGCACGACTGAGGGCTGGCCTATGTGTGAGACAGCCTCCAACTGCGCTCTCCCCAGGCATCGATGAGTAGCTACAAGAGCTTTCAGCACAGGCAAGTCTAGCAACAAGAAGCTGTGAGAGGAGATATTGCCATCCCATTCCCACCAGGAAGGCAATTAAAAGATCAGCATGCAGAAGGCTGTGGAGAAATGAAGCACAGAAGCTAAGAGTGCTGTTCCCACTTCTAAAATCACAGGACAGAACTCCCACCAGAAACAGGCTGAGCACTTGGAGCTGGGCCAGTGCTCTGCTGACCTACTCGGAGAGAAAAGCTTCCTTTACACAGGTACAGGCATGTTCACTTCAGTGGTGCTGCAAAAGAGAGTTTGCTGCCCACGCTAAAATAAATTCTGACCAGCCTTTTATTTCAAGGATTAGGACAATGTCTGGCAAAGCACTTCTCCTGCACAAAATCTCCACCAGACCTTCCTGCCTGTATTAAATACAGTGTTTTATAAACTCACAGTACATTGTCTTTGTCCTCTCAGTTTTCCATCTGGTTACATCTTTCTTTTAGGAACACATCAGCCCACAGGCCTCCACACCCTTTCTCACAGGAAATGAGGGTAAAAGGGACCTCAAGTGACTGCTGAGTCTATCTCCCTGTCCCAAGGCAGGGTCAGCTGTGACTGTGCAATGCCTAACCCTCCCACTGGAGAAAATACAAATGAGAAAACAAAAGCACAGAGAGATGCAATGACTTCCTATGGTCACTCAGACAGTCCATGACCCAACTGTTCTGATGTATTAACAAAACCATCATAAATTTCAGTTTGCAAGTGAGAAGCAAGCCTCAGTGAAGGACTCCTGTTCTGCTGTCTGCCAGCGAGGACTTACACATAACTCCTTGACTTGCCTGCCCCATGTGCAGAGCATCAGAAAACACCTGGAGCAGAGCTAATTTGATATTTGTGCTTTGTAAACATAACCTTTGAATATGCCACAACACCTAATTAGAGCACAGCGCAGTCCCCCAAGTTCTCACCAGCATCCACAGACTTTTCTTGCTTACCTTTGCAGAGGAACTGCTGAATGGACTCTGTACCTGCGCTGCAAATATCAGCTGATGGGTAGGTCATGGAAGAAGCGTCCAGGGTCAGCATCTCCAAAACAGAACACACAGAGCTCCAGTTTATTTTCACAGCCCAGCCAGAGTCCAGCTGCTTCAAGGCTGGGGACCCAGGAAAGTGAGCTGCAAGATCTGACTTGTACCCCGTAACAACCAAACCAGAACATTTGTCTCAGCGTGTAAACAATGCTAGTGTTTTCTTCCACAAAGGTTTAAGACTTCTCAAAGAACATGGAGTGGTGGATGGAATGTTTAATGTTGTATCTGGTTGAATTCCTAGATTTATTAAAAGGGAAAGGAAATCCACCAGAGCACATTTCCTGCTGGTAGCAGAACCAGTTAGCCTTGCAGGTCCCCAGAATTTCACTTATGAAGTGATAATTTCACATTACCCTAAAATCTGAAATAAATGCAAGGTTATATTGAACTTTTTCTGGGTGTTTAACAACTTGCAGAGCAGTGGTGATTCTGCTGTCCCTGATTTAGGAAATTCTGAGCTGGTTCTTCAGTGGAACATTCCCTCATGCAGATGTGTCTATTTTGACTTTAAGCACAAAAGAGCACAGCACTTGCCAATTACAGGCATTTTCTACTACATTACTGTGTGCTGGAGCCCTTAAGCATGACACAGAGAAAGAATGGTGAATGGCACTGGGAGAAGAGGGCTACCATTAAGAACCAGTGGAAGGACCACATTTGGTTTTGTTCTGTGGTCAACAAATAGGACCTAATGTTGCCTCCTGTTGAGAAGAGCTTAGCAGGAAGGCCCAAAAAGGAACTCCTTTATCCTCAAACACAGGAACGCAAGCTGCACAGATCCCTAATCTCAAAGACTGCCTACAGCAGAAGTGAAGCCTGATGTGTGCTCAAGACAGGACAGCATTTATTCCTATCCTCAGTGCTGGAGTCTGAGTCAGCCCTGTTGCCTGACATTTGCACAGTTTAGTACTGACAAGTTTGGCAGCCAGAAGGTAACATATCCATAAAAATCCTGATGCTTGTATCATTTTGAATGTGCTCTCCAGGGATCCAGAAGCCCGTGGAGGCTGACAGTGAGTCAGAGATCTATCATGGCAACACAGGCAAAAACCTCATCAGAAACATCTCAGAATATCTGCTCAATCAGAATCAGCCTCGGTGGAAAGTGCCTGAGTCAGTCTGAGTCCACAGGCACAGTCTGTGCTCTCAGAGGCAGCTGTGGCAGAAAATACTTGGAGGCTTATTCCCCATGGATTACTTTTGCCATGGTTAAGCCGTGGCAAAAAGTGATCAGAAAAGACCAAAGCAAGGAGAATAGACAAAACTAACTTGGGACACCATGAACCACATACAGCCAAGTTACAATCCCCTACAATAAGTGCTGCCCAAGCCCTACAAATTTATTCTCTATGCTAAAATTATTGTTGTATAGAGCAAGTACGAAGGAAGGCAGCCTGCAGCAGAACAAACGGCTGAGAAGGGGAGACAGAGAGACAGCTGGCTGGGTACCTACCTCCAGCGTGCGGATGTGAGCCAGCACCCGGGGCAGTTCTTGCAGGAGGTTCTCGCTGATATCCAGAGTGCGCAAACTCCGCAAGCCACTCACAGTTGCAGGCAGCTCCTTCAGCTTATTGCCTACGGGGGGAGAAGTCATTTAGTGCCACGCAACCTTGCCAAAGCTGCACCCAGCATGTTTGTCTACTGGAACACCAAACTGTATCTGTAAGAGACACCTGTGAGCCACTTTCTGTACTCTGCTACAGGGAGGGGGTCTCACGCTTCTGAAGGAAGACGTGTGCCTTGAGCCCTCTTGGCAACCCTCATTGCAGAAATGAGTCAGCTTGGGCGTTAAAGTGCTGGCAACATGCAGGCACACAAAGAAGCTTTTGGTTCTTGAGATCATGCATGATGACCCAACAAACTCTCCTTTGAAAAAAGGCAGTGGGATGAATGAAATTATCATCTGATGATAGTTGTCTGACCCAAGAGCTGTGAATTGAACCGCATACCAGGAAATCAAGGCATATTTGTTAATTTTTTAAGAAGCAGTCTAAGAACCATAGTTGTTCCTAGTAACTCACAGAACTTTTAGGAATTATTTTCTACTTAGATGATTTCTCCTGCCTTACCAACCACTTGAATTCAGATGAATTCTCATCTGTCTCCTTAGCATTCATAATGTAAACCATTTGGTTCCTGCCTTGGTTCAAAACAATAATCACTAATGCAGCTCAACACAATCCAGAAAATAAATGGTGCTTTGCCCAGAGCACCAACAACATGCCATACCTTTCACATTGAGGATCTGGAGCTGGGCAAGATCTCCTATAGATTGTGGAAGACATTTTAAGAGATTCCGTTCAAGGTTTAGGACCTAAGGTATTAACAGAAAAGATATTCAGGTATTAACTGAAAAGATATTCAAGATATTCTTTATACAGTTCTCAGGTCTTCTATACATCTATGCTGTTGGGACTGCCTTCAGGCTCAGAAGGCCAATGTGAAAGTAATTTTAGATACTGCCTTCTAGGTTATAAGAATGAAAAAGCTATTAGAATGAAACCTTAGTCATCTGACAAGGAAAAACACGTCTATTAATACTGCTTAGATGCATAGGCTGAAAACCCAGAGAGTTGATTTTCTAGAACCCTGGATACAGATACATCTAGCTACTGCATGTATTCACAGCCAGCAGCCAAAGTAGGTACTGAATGCAGATGCAGAAACTGGAAAGCTGAG
The DNA here is from genome assembly GCA_011076525.1 of Nettapus auritus. Lineage (NCBI taxonomy): Eukaryota > Metazoa > Chordata > Aves > Anseriformes > Anatidae > Nettapus > Nettapus auritus. Next base: position 1,562,401 of record CM021781.1, read on the forward strand.
TGTCCCTTCCTCCCAGGCCACACTCCCCCAGCCCAGTGCACACAGGAGAGCAAGTGACTGAACGGTGATGCCATGCATCCAAAGGTGCGCCCCCAAACAGAGGGGACCCTGAGAGGTGCACTGTGACACACTGCACTGAGTTCTCAACATAGTCACACCAGGGAGAATGGTAAAATCTGAATATTTTAGGTATCCAACTGGCTTGGAATCTCCAGCTCCACTTGCTCACGGCCCTGGTTTGGCACAGCATGAGCTACTTGGACTAACAGCCCTTGCACTAAGCAGTGACTATATCATTCAGCATGCTCTCCTCCTGATCTCCCTCTCCAAAAAGCAAGTTCAACACAGCAACAATGAAGTCAATGACACAGATCTGACACTTTGAGGACCATCATTTAAATTATGGTTAATTATAAATCAAACAGCGGTAGAACCCCATATTCATGCTGTCCCTTAACATGCCTTTTACAGACACTTGGGATACAACAAATCTTTTACCTGAAGAGATGTTAGCTGACCAATATCAACAGGAAGTGACGCCAGTTGGTTATCGTGCAGATCTAGAACCTGGAAGAGTAGATAATTTCACCAGACAATGTTGGGAAAAGATGTTATGGTGCTAGAATGAAAGGTCATGAATTATCATGGAAGTTATTTTCTTCCAATAGGGCTTCAAAAAATGGCTTTAGTTTTCAGTGAGACATAGGCACTTAACTCTTAGCTCTTGCAGGTCTTATGAAAACTCCAGCCTCTATACATTGATAAAAAGAAAAAGACAGTTAGGGAGAGAAGTGATACCAAGGGAACTGTTCCACAAAACTGAATGAGCCAGGTGGCTAAATCATCCCCATGAAACCAGCCTGGCAGGAAAAAAAGAAAACAAACAAACAAACAGAAAAATATGTTTTCTGCAGGGTCAGTGAGCTGAACTGCTCCATGGAAAGACCAACACCAGCACTGGCACAGGGAAAGAGCAGGACTACTGCTGGAGATATCCTACCCTGGGGAGCAGTGATCTGCTGGAATGATCTTGCTTCTTGTGGAACCACAGCACAAGGGTGGTGGAGCTGGAAGCCCTCACCATTTATACAACAGGAACAGCGACACTGCCCGGTCACACACTGTCCCCCTTCATCAGTTTTGTTCATGTTCAAGTGACCCACCGGTGAAGGAAAGAGAGGATCCACCCCACAACACATTCCACCCTTGGCTTTTCCACAGAGAGAGACCACCTCTGTGAGAGGCTGCTGAGGGGGGAAGTGTGAGGTAGTGCAGAAGATAACTGAATCCTGGGACTGCCTAGGATTTTAGACAAAGCACTCAGCTACCACTATCTGTTTACTTTGGAGGTGGCTGATCTGTAAACCCAGGAAAGGAAGGTTTCACATTTTGTTACCAGTTTCTGTGAACAACAGTCAGACAGGAAGATTTTGGGGGTGTGGTGTGTCTTAATGCAGCTAGAATGCAAAGAAAAGAGGTTGCAAATTAACAGTTAAGAGTCACAATTACCTTCACAGTTATGAGACTCAGAAGGCTACAGGACTTTGGAACTAAAGATGTAAGATTATTTGTATGTATAATCAGCACCTGAGGAAGAAAAATCCCATTGAAACATGAGCACAAGAGACACCGCAGTCTAGGACAATCACATTTGTTAAGATTTAATTGTAGAAGTTGCATAAGAGTTCAGTATCTTATTCAGTATCACCTAAAATATTAAAATAGTAAATGGATTTTCATAGGTCAAACATTTAACATGAGATCTAACAAGAGTTTAGTTATTTTCATGAGAAATATAATTAGATAGGCTAGGATAGAACTAATCATCTCATCTTTCATGAAAGAAGTTATATCTAAAACACACACAGAGGATTAGTTCTGTCCAAATTGCTCTCGATTTAATATTGTACAAATGGCCAAATGCATCACAAGCAAACTTCTTCTGAAATAACATAAAAAACTAAATTGTTATTTCAAATATAACAGTAATACTCAAGCATAAGAACAGAACTATCTAACAGTACTGGGTTGTAACATTACCTTTTTTTGCAAGACTTTACAAGTTGCAAAGGCCCCATAAGGAACCTGAAAACAAAAAATAGTCCCATCAGACTTCACAAGACACTATATTTGTAAGCATTCCTACAGTATTCACCTGTAAAGTCTGAATAATTAACATTAATGAAAATGCACATGATACTTAAAATTTCTTGCCACCTGTTTTGGCCCAGGATGCCAGTACTTGTTGGTTAGCTTCCATTTAAGCAGCTTGCAGTGACTCTCCACAACATGACAGCATGGCGCAGAGCGCAGAACAGACTGAGGCTTAGGCAGGAGTCCAGGTCCTGCATGACTTAATATTCAACGTACAGATGACTCAAGAGTTCAGGCATATTTTCACTTAGTCATCACATAAATGTATTCTATGGTTTTGTAACCTTGGCAAACACGCCGCAGTGGGCTAAGTGACAAAGGTGAGCAACATCAGGACTGAGTGTCTTCATGTGTGCTAGGCTCTGCAGGAGAGGGGCATTCAGAAAAGTGATATTCCAGCAAATTCAGCCCATGCTAGACAGGGCTCTGAGCACTGTCACCTGCTCTGCAGAACGGAACTGCTGTTGGCTAAATCATTGCCTTGTCTCTAATTTCAGAGTTAATTTTAAGGCCAAACTCATGGCTTGCTTTATTTATTAAACTACAAAGGCTAAAAGAAACAGCAAGACAGAGTTTTAGGGTACCAATCCAAAAGGAGCAGCTCGAGATCTAGCACCAGCTGCAGCTGTGAATGGAGATAATTCAGTACACATCCTCTGTCTACCATCCTTTTACTCAGACTGGCTTTCAGACTGTCCCACACAGCTCACAAACCTACACACAAGATGCCATTGGCTTCTGATCTTGGAACAAAACATCCCAAAGACAGCAAAGCCATTTCATGCTGCACAGTAGACAGCTATACTCTCCCAGATGATCCCAAATCTCTCCTAAAGAGCTATACAATATCCATTAGCTTGCTTGGCAAAGGCATCCTGTGACAAAAGGGTGCACAGGCACAAATGTTTTAGAAACACAGGACAATAAATAAAAACTGAGAGTCAAATAGCAATGGGCTTCTGCTTAACGGGATTGCCTAGCTGCCAGAATGCAAAACCGTACCTCCACTGAGGGCCTGGCAATCTGTCACTAACCACTCACACTCCAGCAGCCAGCTCGTTTCTAATTTAGTTGGCTACAATAACAGAAGCCAAACTGGAAGTGAGATTTCTATCCCCAACTAGCAACCTGGAACCAGGGATTTGCACTTACAGAGAAAATAAGTGGAAGTGGCAGACTTCGTAGCTCTAACTTAGAAATCAGCTTTTTGCAAAAAAAGTCCCTTGTGACTAGCATAATTTGCCATACCAAGGAGGGTTTGAGACTGCTCTGCCCTTCCCATTGTGTCAAATGAAAAAGGATTCCCAATACAGAATTCGTGTGGAAGCATCAGATAGGATAGGACAAAAAAGAGGAGGAAGCCCATGCCTGAAAGACAGAACTCAACACACATAGTAAGACGTGAAGCAGGCCCAAGGTCATTTCTTACTCGAAGCTCGTAGACATAATACATAATACATAATACAAAATCTGATGTAGTCTACAAGGAGTAGACTGAGAAACCAGACCTGTCAGCTAGCACTGGAAGCTGTAGAGAACATACCTCTGAAAGTTCACACTTAGATATGTCAAGAACATCATCGGCACCAGCTTCTTTTGCCTGGTAAGAGAAAATGTGCATCCAGAGAGTTAGAACATGCAGACATAAATGGCTTCTTGCTGCACATTGACAGAACTACCCAACTGGCCCCTCCTTACAAAATGCAGTTACGGTTCTCTGCTGCAAATAAGCAATTTGATGAAACTACCAGGAGCAGCCGGGGTGCTGCTATAACTGCAGCAATCAAAAGTAACTAGAAAGCCAAACTGCAGAAAAAAAATATTGGTTCTATGAATTTCTGCATGAAGAACCAAAGTACATCCTAATTCTGCAATTTTAACTGAAAGCACACAGAACGGAAATGATGGGTTCTCAAGCACCAGTGACGCACTCGCTACGTACAACAGCAGTGCCCTCCTAGCCTGTGAAGAGCCTTTTGTGTCATTGGCATGTCTCTCCCAGACGATGAACCTTCCACACTGCATGGAGAAACAAAAATAAATGCTTCTGGCTTTTCTGCTTCCAGTAGACTTGCAGTGCCAACTTTGCTGTGTAAGAAGGAGCAAGTATTCACTGCTCAGGGACAAAAGCGGCTTTCCACATTCAAATCAGACAGACCCAAAGTAGCTGCTAACAGTAATGAAATTGGACAAATCTAGCTGTGAGCAGCATTACATCTCTGGAGTTATTTCTTAAACACAAGATGCTGTATGAGGCAATAAAACCTGCTTGTGGCAGTGCCCCCAGTAAGTTTTCAGAACTTGATATTCTGACCCAAGACTACGTATATGCAATACAGAACTAATCCTAGAATAGACTGTTGAAGTTATCCCTCTCCATCCCCACAGAAGCTGGATAGAAACCCTACAAACTGAATAAATACAGCAAAACTATTTTAATTATTGGTACGTAACAGAGCTTTCCTTTCCAATCTACCTTACTGACATCCAACAGGAATAATTTTGTCATTCCTAAAATAGAGCTGCCTCTGGGGTAGAACACAGCACTGGTCTGTGCAATGTTCCTACAGCAGAATAGGTAAAATAATTCAAAAGAAGATTGCTTTAAATCTGTGGCAGCTGTCAGACAGGTAGTTCTGCTGACCTGACTGGCATGACAGCAACCTGCTGCGGATCCACCCCAGAGAATCCTGGCCCAATGCTAGTCCAGGAAAAAACTGTGTTTGTCTATCTTTGAGACCTTACATTGAATTCATAAGTTCTCTTACTAGATGTGGGCCACATGTGAACCACTCCAAATTTCATGTATCAGTGGACAAATCTGTAGGGAATCAGAGACACCAGAAAACGAGGAAAGAGCAACAGGGAACAGAGACTTGTACCTTATCAGTAAGTACATCTGCAATTGAACTCACTGATGACACCAACTGAAAACTGTCAGTATAACCAGCACTGTCTTTGAGCTGCGCCTCTCCCCAGCTGTGTCTAACAAGTTAGTCCTCTGAATGACAGGCAGAAATAATAATGAAAAGCAAAAGAGGGGCACGAGAAAAGCCAAACATGGTGGGAAAGCAGATGGCACAGGCTCCTTGCTAGGAAAAGCAAACTGGGAGATGTGTCATAGTGAAGTGGCATGGAGAAGGGATGGATGAGGTCCCGGATGGGAATTAGGCATGTGGTGTGGTGGACGTTACGTGGAACCACGGGGGCACAGAGGGAAAGAAGTAGCACGGTGGGGACGTGGAGGGGAAGGCACAAACAGACCAGGAAAGCAGGAATTGTCTGACATACGCTAGGAACACGACCTGCACTCTTGATGGGATCGGTAATATGGTTACTGGTAAGGTGGGGGGCCTACTGACTCACTGCGCATCCAGGACTAGGTGCAGAGAAAAGACACGTTGACATTGCTTACCAGGCACATTTGGTATTCAAGGCGCTTTCGAGCATCATCGCTGGGTTTCTTCTTACGGAAGAAGAGCGGCATCTTCAGCTGTAACTACAGCTCTGTCTCAATGGCACAAACTATCAGCACAAATAAAGGCTGGTGGTTCCTGGAGCACGTGTTTGCAGGGAACCTGGACTACAGAGCTGCGCTCTAGTAAGTGAAGAAAAAAAAAAAAAAGAGAGAGAGAAAATCACCACCCAGCAATTGTCTGTTTAGGCCTTTCTTTGGTCTGATCAAACAGGCAAAGCCATCACACCTCCTCCACAGCAGAAGTGTTAACATGAGTCACAAAAATAATAAGCAATTGTAAAATAATATAGATTAAAGCTAGGTTAGAAATGTGAACAATTCCCAGTTGAGAGCAATGTGGCTGCCCTCACGTTCCAGGGCAGGTGAGACCAGGCAAGACCCTAACACAGACCAGAATACCGGCAGCTGTTGGAAGGGGGCTTCACGACTACTGGCTACAGCAGGGCCCCCTCTGGCACATCACACAGCTGGTTCCCTGGGGCTCCGGACAGATGCAGGAGTCGGGACACCCAAGCTAAGCTTGCTTTGCTTCTAAACTCTACTATAAGAGGCCAGGACCTTAAACTTTAGGGCAGGGGTTATCCCGAGTTAACAAAACACTTGGTCCATTTGCTTTCTGCACAGAAGCAGTCACACAGCAATACTTTTCCTATTTAAGTCACCCAGTGAAATGAAGAGATACTGCTTAAATACCAATAACTTAAAAGACACATTTTTACAGGCTAATAAAGCAAAATTAATTTCCAATAGCCTAATAGCTGCCTGCAAAGCCAAAATAACCTAACTTCAGAAAAACTCTGACTGCACACCAGAGCCGATCGCTGTCTCCCAGGCGTGCTGGTATGAGCTTCACCCAGGCTGCGTGTCTCCAGCACCCCGCCGAGCTCCTCCGGCCCTTTGCAGCCCTACACATGACCAGATTGCTGACCCCAGCCGGGGCTTATAGGGCAATCAGATCTTCCCCAAAATGGGTCACCATGGCACTGAGAGCTGGAGAACATTTTTCTGTTAATTCAACCAGACTGTATGCAAAGATGCGGGCTGATGCAAATGTAATGGAAAGAGAAATTGAAACGGCGAGAGGAAAGGGCAGATTGCGGTAAGATGCCTCCTGAAATCACAACTGGGGGTCGATGAAGGGGCAACAGAAACCAGATTCAATTCTGGAAGAAGGCTCTCACTCAGCAGGGGAGATACAGGGAGCGTGCTGGCAGATTCTGAAGGAATGGCAGAAACATAAGGTTGGACAAAAAGTGGGGAGACTGGGCAAAAACTGGCAATGCAGAAAGTTAGAGTTGGGACTGCTGCTGGCCAAGGGCTTCACAAAGAGCTGATGCAGATGGGACTGAATCCGGCTTGGGGGTAAGAGTGGGATAAGGCAGAGAAGTGCAGAACTGCAGCAGTGAGCCCAGAAGGGGGGAGCTCCTGGCTGGGCAGGAAGCTGATGGGTACAGGGGGATCAGCACTGCACGGCCAAGGCAGGAGCTACAGCTGCCAAAAGCCCAAGTCAAGACACACTCTATGAAACTTGAACTGGAAGTTTTATTTTTTTTTTTAAATAACTTATTAAAATGTCATTTTAAAAACAATACAACAGAGTCAATATTTCACCAATACATTCCCCAAATGTTCACCAGCAAATGGCTCAGCCTCACAATGGAGTTGGTTTAGTATTCACTAAAGCTCGTGTTACACATAAAAAGGTTGTTCTCTGCCAGCTCAGCAGCTACAAATTGGTGTCAAACTGCACTGAAAAGCATGTAGCCACAGGACAGTCAGAGCTGTTCCTCACATGAGGAGAGGTATACCAAAAACTAAGAGTTTTATGTAGATAAAGTTCCTTATTGTTAAAGCAAGATATAACTTTAGCTTACATGCATTCAAGGAACTATCCACCATTTCATTCCAGAAACATGGAGGCAAAGATCCGTCCAGTTTCACTGTACTGCTGTCATACAGAACAAGGCAAGAGATGCAGCAGAAGGTGGCAAAAAATTAATTCAGTGTACTAGTATCAGGCTCCAGCAGTTTCACGATTCTTTTCCTGACATCGCACTTTGCTAACTTTTTAATAAGTTTGGACTACTGAAATGCCCGAATTAGGAGCTGGACTCGATGACCCTTGTGGGTCCCTTCCAACGCTACGATTCTGTGGATCGCTCACAGTGGCCCACTCGCCTCTCCCACTGTCTCTGCTCATCATGAAGTCCACAGACTCACCGGTCAAGGCAAGCCAGAAGGGATGGGTAAGAGCAAAAAGTCAGAAGATTAAGCAAGAAGGGAAGGTACTTGTCAGGAGATGCAGTTAGGAAATCCAGGAATGCAATCAAGAGCCATAAACAAATGTCCGACATTACAGGTGGAAACAAAAGAAGGAAATTTAAAGATGAGAAACCGGGACAAGGGTACATGCAGCAAGGTAACAATAACATTGCTGAAGAGCACTTTGCTGAGGACTTATGCGACTCTTTGTCCCTTCTTACCTTTCTCTGTTACAGCTAGACACCTTTTATTAATCCTACTGACAGCAGAAAATCATTATTTAATTTTCACCCAAGAAAATAAAAAGATATGAAGGCTGAAGGACAGACAGCTGAACAGGGAAAGAACCGCTTTGGGGCAGACGACGAAGGATCAGAGGCTTATTAGACGGACTAAACATCAAACTTGCTTGAATGAAAGGACACATCAAATCTGCAAGCAGCAAAGCTGTTCCTCCCTGTGACACTGGCTCTGCAGACCGGTGAGACAAGCACTCGTCAGTCAATGAAGAGAAGCTGGCATGTGACCACAGATGATGCACTGCAGTTTTATTTATTTTAGCCATGGAAATAACAACCCACGGGTGCCTGGACAGCACCCGCCCAGCCGCAGCCGCAGGGACGCCAGCAGCCGGCCTGTGCAGGCACAGCTCAGCCTCGGGCGGGCGGGGAGACAGGGCTGGGGAATGCCCACCGCGCGTTGTGCAGCCCGCAGCTGCTCGGAGGTCGAGAGCAAAACGAAAACAGAGTCGTGATTTTAAAAAACGAATCGAATAGCAGCACGGCTCTACAAAAAGGTCCGATCCAAACCCCGACTTAAAGCGCTCCGGGCCCCACAGAGGCGGCACGGCGCTGTGCCACAACGGGGGCTGGCAGGCAGCCGAAGGCGGGCAGGCTGCATCCTCCGGGGGCTGCGTGGGGCCGCCCGCCCCAGCTCCGGGCTCCCTCCGTGCCTCCGCCCGCTGCCCCCGCATCCTTCGTCCTCCTCCTCCTCCTTCACCCTCCTCTCCTCACCGCCAGCCCCACGCCGCCGACGGCAGCGGGCAGCAGCCGCCCCTCAGACACCCCATCCCCACCCCGAGACCCCCGAGGCTCCCCCACCCGCCGCCGAGACCCCGGGGACCGACGACCCCACGCCCCCCGGCCCGGCCCCGCTCACCGCTCCCCTCCGCCATGCCGCGCCCCGCCCCGCCATGCCGCCCCTCCCCCCGCCCCCCCCCCCCGCCATGGCACCCCCCCCCGCCGCCATATTGCGAGCGGGCGGCCCCTCTCGCGAGATCCCGGCGGGTATATCCGCCGCCCCCGCGGCCCCCGCTCCTTTTCCGCCGCCGCCCCGGGAGGATCCGGCTCCATCCGCCGCCATCCGCGCCCCGCCGCCGCCACCATGCCGCCCAAGTTCGATCCCACGGAGGTGAAAGTCGGTACGTGCCGGGCCGGGGGGGGCGGCGGGCGGGGGGAAGGCTCGGCCCGGTCTGACGAGGCGTTGCTGTGCCCGCAGTGTACCTGCGCTGCACCGGCGGGGAGGTCGGCGCCACCTCCGCTCTGGCCCCCAAGATCGGACCCCTGGGGCTGGTACGTGACGGGGAGAGGGACGGGGGGGACCGGGAGGCTGCGGGCGTGGTGGGGGGGATGGCGGCCGGGCGAGGTGCGGTGCTCCCCGCCGCTGTCCGGGCTTTATTTTTTTTGTTTCTGACGTCTCCGTTCTTCGCAGTCCCCCAAAAAAGTCGGCGACGACATTGCCAAGGCCACGGGTGACTGGAAGGGGCTGAGGATCACGGTGAAGCTCACCATCCAGAACAGGCAAGCTCAGGTACTCGATGCCACGAGGGATGGCTTCGTGGTGCAAGCACCGAGCGGGAAGGAGCTCTGCTTGCCCGAACCACAAGCGTAAATCCCGGCAGGGTCGACTCAGCCCTTCATCCTTCCGAGGTAGATAAAATGAGTTCCACACGGCGAGCTGTGTGGGGTCTTCAGGGAAGACCTTGGCAGAAGTGCAGCTGTCTGATCCTTCTGAGTGCTCCTGGCGCGAGTGACGCAGTAGTTCTGCGTGCATACAGAGCATCTGACCTAAAAAACGTGTCCAGCAGCGCAGAAATAATATAAAAAGAAATCACGAACTCATCCTGCAGCCACCCGCCACTATACCTGTCTTGAATTCAGTGGCTGGTATATTCCAGTGGTGAGCTGAGAGGAAGCCCCAGCCCAGGAAGCAGTTCTCTTCTGGTTGTGGAGAGGCCTGTGCCGAACGGCTGGGAACAAGCCTCTGCTTCACGGGAGGAGGCCACGTGCTGGCTGGTACACCCGGCCGCGTGCTAACCACTGAGCTAACTGAAGTGCAGTGTTCTGGGCAGCTAGCTCTGCAGGCCCTGACTGCTAGGTCAAGTATTTGCATTATTTACCTGCTGAGACGAGGGGAAAAAAGAATTTAATCTCTTTTCATTCAGATAGAAGTTGTTCCTTCTGCCTCTGCCTTGATTATCAAAGCTCTGAAGGAGCCTCCCCGTGACAGGAAGAAGCAGAAAAACAGTAAGTTTTCTTCTGGTTTTAGTTCAGAATGTCATTTGGTGCTAAGAGGGAGCATATCTCTGCCTCTAGAATGTTTGGAATAAACTGGCAGACAAGTGCCAGGGGCCTGTCTTGGGCAGTGGGATACCCTTGTTGTGTACAGGCATGTTTGTACACCTTCAAGACGAGTAGAAAGCCACCCGCCACTGTACCTGCCTTGTAATGCAGTGATAGTACAGTCCAGAGGTGAGCTGATAGCAAATGCCAACCTAGGAAACAGAGTTATTCTTGTGGGTAACTTTGTGCCGAAGGCTGGGAACAGCAGTGTTCATGGCAGTGCCGCTGTGGCTCCTAACCTCTGGTCTCTGTGTGTCTGAGTGCTGGAATGGTGCTTCTGGAACTGGGGGGAGCTGGAAGCGTGCTGTGCTTCAGTGAGCTTACTGTGCCGTTGCTTTGCTTCCCAGTAAAGCACAGTGGCAGCGTCAGCTTCGATGAGATCGTGAACATTGCTCGGCAGATGAGGCACAGATCCCTGGCTCGAGAGCTGTCGGGTAAGTACTGCTCTTAGGGGTTGGTACTGAGTCCTCCTGCTGCTTGATCTGAGTGTCTGTGGTTTGATTCATGGGATGGCCCCATGGCTCTGGTGGTAAAGCTCCTACGTTGTTTGCTCTGACACTAAACTAGCATGTGAACAACCTCACAGCCAGCCTCTTACCTCCTGATGGAGGCAGTGCAGGGTACGGGTGTGTGTCAGGACTCTCCTCAGCATCCCTGACCTGGCTACGGTACCTGCTTTCATCACTGTATGAGGCAGAGTAGTAGGCAGCAACCATGTGGGCACCAGGCTTGCTTGTAACAGACAACAAGGGCTTTTCTGGGTGCCTCTGGAAATGAGTACACCAGAACCGGCTTCAGCTGCCTGCTGTCCCCTTCTGAACCCTGTGGCTGCAGACCTCCAAGGGAAGGAGTGTGAGACAGCTGAGGCTGTTGGAATTAATACTGGCTTTTTCCTGTGTTAAAGCACTGATGAGCTTGCTTCTAACTACAGGGACAATTAAGGAGATTCTTGGAACTGCCCAGTCTGTGGGCTGTAGCATTGATGGCAGGCACCCACATGACATCATTGATGACATCAATAACGGGGTGATTGAGTGCCCAGCTGTAAGTATCCATCTCTAGCTGAAACTGCTGCATTAATTTATTTAATAAAGGGATCTTTACTAATGAGTTGTATTTGCTTTTCTCAACAGAGCTAAGAGTGCAGAAAAGTTGCCGAAAGAAGGTTTTTGTAACACCTTAAATGCTTAATAAAACACCAAGCTGTCTGGAAACGGTGTGACTGGCTTAATTTGTCCTTGTCCCGTGCTGTGTGTAGTGGGTCTGGGCCAGGGTCTGCCTGCCCTGTGCGGAGGTACCGAGGTGATGGTTCTAACACAAACTGGAAGCTGTAGGATGCTCGCTTCCCTGAGATGTTTCCTTGCAGCAACAGAGCTTACAGAAATAGAGTTGCCTTGAGCAAATGTACCCATGTGGTGTAGAGGGCAAACACTGCGAACTTGTCCTGTGTGGAGTGTGAGCTCTTGCAGTGCCAGATGCACAGCTGCAGCTGCTACAGGCAGTGCCCTTCATCAGGGTTACTGGGGTTGTAATGGCCTCCTGCCCCTGAGAAGTGTAGCTGCGTGTGCTTGCGGGATGGAAATGCCCTGTCAGAAATAAAATCCTACGTGTGGCTGCACGTCCAGGCCTGTCCTCGTGAAGTCCGTAGCTCCTCACTCAGCATTTGTGCCTGATGGTGTGGAGCGTGGCCTGGCATTTAGCCAACCCTAGGAACTTCGGGCTGAGGTGAGTTTGAGTTTTTCTGTTGTAGGCAGGTGGGATTCTTTGCTCAGCTTTTTCTTACGCCTTGAAGCGGAGGCCGGATTTTTTGGTGACCAGGACAAGTACACACTAGATTGACACAAACTTTTGTGCATTGTTCACCAAAGGGGAGGAAACACTTTAGTTAGGGGAATCCTGTGGTTCTCTCCATTTCAGAAAGTTGTAAAGGGGCCGGTTTCGTGTCTCTTGGGTCTCCTGACTCCTTGAATGGTGATGCTGGGGGAGGTGGGTAAGCAAGCTCGATAGCCCATCTCTACATCATATGCTCCAGGTCCTGGTGTCTCTGAAAGAAAAATAAGCAGTTAGTGTTGGTATTTCCCTTTGGGTGAGTGTTTTGTAAATCCAGTTTACTGCCTGCCAAGGAACAACCTGAAACCTGGCTGAAAACCGGGGGTGGGGGAGAGGCATGCTGTAAAACGTGAGGGAAGTGAAAGGTTTAGCCTTGCATATTCCAAATGAGATGTACTTTTTGGCAAAACTATGGAGGAAGGCATTGCAAACACCCCCCGGGGCTGATCCAAACCACCCCATCTGATGAGGTGTTAAGAACCTCTTCCAATCACAGCTACAATGTAATTTAATCACGATTTTCTGGAGAGGTTCCTCTGTTTCAGGCTTGATGCTAGAAGTCATTGTACTTTGCAGAATTCGATACTTGGCTCTCACACCTGAGAACTGTGGAGCTGTTACTGTGGTACTGCTGGAGGGTGTGGGTGAAACCAAAATTCTCCAAAGATCCTGGGGAAGCCTTGTTCTGTTTCCAGCAAAGGCTGGTTTTCCTTTGGAGTGGCACCGTGCGAGGGCTGATGCATGATCTTTCAGGCTGTAGAAAACTCTTTCAAAAGTGAATTTGTCCTGGTAATAAAGCTTTAGCTGACTCTGAGGTATTGCTAAAAGCCCTGCTAACAGTGGTGTTAGGACTGCACTTCAGCCCTAACGGCATCCTGGGGGGAAGGGGAGTCCTGTTAATTTAGATTCTTTTTTCTGGAGAGAAAGGGAATCAAATTCTTCCCAGGGTGCTGAGCTGGAAGGGCCTCGTTCTCAGAAAAGTGTTCTGGAAGGTACATTTTCCTCTTCCACAAAGCAGTGTTGGTACTTGATCAGCTTTTTTCTTGCCACTGGCTCTTCACTTCTGCAAATAACTCTAAGTTACAGAGCACTTAAAGCCCAGGAAGACTGGCTGGAGCTCTACTATGGCAAGCAGAGCTGTACGAAGTGTGCATTGTGGTAACGGTGTGTGGGGGTGACCTCTTGGGGTGTCGGGGAGTGAGCATGATGTACTGGCTGGGCTGCTAAAAGCATCAGATGGCATCTTGAGCACCAGGAGCTGCCCAAGTCCCTGGGAACAGTCCCTGCAGCAGGGAGAAATCGGCTGCACCAGCGCAGTGGCTGCAGCTGCATCACGCACCAGGTGCTGAAAGACCTGGAGCCTCTGAAAAAGGGAAGAAAACTTAAGCTTCCAAACAAATCCTAGCCTGAACCGCACGGGAAAAGGTGTGTGGTGGCAGCTAGCTTAGGCTTCTGAGAAGCTCCTGTGCTGTGTGCACCGAGCCACTGCTGCTGTAATGCTTGTTTCTGAAGTACGTGCAAGCAGCGCGTTACCTTCCAGTGTAGGAAGCATTGTGAAATTCCTAAGCAGCCATAGTTTAAGGCTGCTTAGGTGCAGCTGATTTGGAGAAACTAAACCTTTGTGTTTGCTCTGGTTTAAATGCAACTTCTTGGCCAGCTCCTTGACCACGCTGCCTCTTGGCGTGCAGCAGTCATGCCCTAGGAATGCACCTTGTGCTGCTTGTGAAGCATAAAATGTTAGCATATATACATAAAGAACATAATGTTAGCAGTGGGATCTTCAGAAATTGCCTCTTTCCGCATAATTCCACAACAAACCAACTGCTCCCTCGACAAGACTTCTTATCTGCTCTGTTTCTGTGTTAAAGCACCTGGTAGCAAAGCAAGTAAAGCTTCACAAAGTGGACCCTGGGAAAGGAGGAGTCTCCCTGCCTGTCCTTGCAAGATCCAGAATGCCAGGTCAGCATCGAGGCCAGCCAAAAGAAACTGCTCATCATGTCCATTTGCCACCATGGTTCTGCTGCCTGAAGTGTTTAATGGAGCAACAGCTCTGCAATTTTACATCAAGCTTGTGGGCAGAAGCAGGATGGAGAGCAGCAACAAGGGAGGTGCCAGGATCTTCGGAGAAAGGCTGGGCTGGCAGTTCAGCAGAGGGGAGGTGGTTGCTGGAGGGAGGATGTGCAGGTGGAGGGATGTGGGCTGACCGATGCATTTACGGTTCCTGAGAATATGCAGCTTGGTCCGCTGTTCCCTGATGAAGCGGGGGTACATCGCTCCAGAGACTTGGGGGCTGCAGATATTGCAGACAGGCTGTAGTGAAATGGGGAAAGACAAAAACAAATAAATAAAATCTGTCAAGGCAAACACTCATGGCAGGTATCAAACTGTACATCCCAGCCCGTGGCTGGCAGCGTGCAGGATTTTTTGCAGCCTCTTCAGCTGACAGAAGCAGACAGCAGGGGAGCTCGTGCCTTTGCTCTTTCATTTGCTCTTTCTCCAGCTGTTTGTGGGGCTTTTTTCTGAGGCAACCAGGGAGTAAAGTAGAAACAAGGCTGAAAACCCAGACGCTATCTTTAATTTCTTGGCTTGGAGATTCCAAGCAAGGAGCACAGCCTTGGTGCTCTCTGAAATGAGGTGTGTTTCCTTACGGTCTGTAACCCAGCACGTTCCCTGCCTCTCTAGGGACACAGCTTCCAAAAAATCCCAGTTAGGTATGAGGAAAAAAAATCTGAGTGTCCCCAGACTGCAGTGGGGATGTGGTGGGGTCCTTGGCGACGCGGGGAGCTCAGCCGGGCACGGTGCTGGGCAGGCTGGCTGCAGCGCTGGCTGCACGCTCGGCAGGCGGCTGGGCACCTTCCAGCTGCAGCTCGCAGCAGTTCCATGACAAAGCTGCACAAACACATCGCTGGAGAGGAGGACAGCCTGGCAGAGGACTGCAGCACCCCTTTCAGGAGCAATTTGAGTTTAAACAGGTTTGAAATGTTTGCTGATCCTGGTGTTAATGGAGCTGCCGCTGATGTGAAGCCTGAGAGCTTCAGGAGTGCCCTGGCCTGTCCAGTGTCCCAGCACACACACTGCTGGCTTTCCCTCACTTAACAGTGCTGGAAATGATTGGGAAAAGGACTTTTTTTGCTGAAGGGAAATTCTCTTGGGGGCAGGACGTGTAACCTTTCCCATGCTACCTTAGGGCACGTGCTCTGGTAGAAGCCGCACAGCCCTTGGAAGCAGGGCACTACCCTGCCAATAATTCATTTTTTCCCAACCCAGGCTTCTTAGAAAGGAGGCAAAGGGTTTGTTAAAGATAGTAACAACCTACATTAGCTCCATATTTTAAATCCATTTTCCCAATAACTGGGTCTGTGCTCTGATGCCACGGTTTCTTCCCACTGTAGCAATCTGCACCTTCACAAGAAAAGAGGGAAAGGGACATTGAGAAGCCCTGAGCCCTTCCCAGGAAACCTTCGCTCTAGTGGCACAAGAGCTTTGAGCAGTTTAAGGAGAATTGAATATTATTTCCCTGAGATAAAATGGGCCCTGAAGAGCCAAATCTTTGGAATTCACATCTTCCTGCTTTGTAAAATGTTAGGATGGAAAATCTGAATTTAGTTACAGATCAGCGTGGGGTGCTGAAGCCCTGTGGGGCAGCTTCTGCCCATGGCATGTGCCGTACTGGTGTGTGGGGCAGCTTCTGCCTGTGGCATGTGCCATACCATTGTGCATGGTGAAAGTAAGAGCTCATTACTTTGGGCATGGGGGCAGAGGAGGGCCGCATCCAGGATCGCCTGTGGGGAGGACAGGAGCCGTGGGCCTGTGCTCAGGGGGGTGCGGGTCCCGTCCAAGCAGCACGGCGGTGTCCTGGTGGCTCTCCCTTTTCCAAAGCAGGAGGTGGTCTCCATCCATCACCTCCTGCCACATCTCCTGGGGCCTTGGGGTCACCGTGTCTTCCTGCCACGTCCCCAAGGGCAAGGAACTGTGCCAATGGGGTGATGTGGGAAGTATAAGTGTCAAAAGGGGCAAAAAAAGCCACAGCAAGAAAGGGAGCTTTTTCCATCACGAAGGAAAGGAAGAGCCTGCTTTTCAAGGAGCTGCAGGCAGAACCCTGGATGGAAATGAGGCTTGGGCAGCTCGTGCTCGCAGCTGACCTCTGAGCAGAGCAGCACCCAGTGCTTCACTGAGGGCCTGGGCAGGCTGGTATCCACGCAGAAGATAGTTGCAAGCACTGACAGCAAACCTCCAAAATGGAGCTAGTCCTACCAACACTGTTTTTTTTTGGGGGGGGGAAGGAAGACACATAGCATCTCCCAGGCTGAAGTCATGAACCCAAACTGCTGTGATCCTTTTGCATGCACCCAAAATTACTCACAGCGCTGGGCATGCAATGTTGGCTGCCAGTCACTCCTGCAGCAGCTGGCCAAGTATCTGATCATTTGCTGGTGGCTCTCCGTCACGGGGCAGCCCATGGGGAGCCCTTTGCCTGTGGGCGACCTCACAGCCGTGTTTTGTGAGGGCTGCGCTCCCCCAGCTCCCCTGATGCTGCTTGGGTGCCGCTGCCCCTGCCTGGTGTCCCCAGCTCGTTCCCCACCCTCCAGCAAACCTCTGAGAAATTGTCATCACCAGCACCGCTCGGATCTCCCGGCATGATCTCTTCTCCCCTTCTGGTGAATAAGAGCCCACCAGTTCCTACCTGGTGTCTCTAAACCACGCAGAAAATCAGCACTGCAGGGAGCTGATGCTCTTCCTTCCTTGTTTGTTTGTTTCTTTCAGAAGCATGGTCACAATCATCAATAATTAAGTCACGCCCCTGATAAACCAACCTGTGTGTTCATTAATTCGCTGCTCGTGTTCTTTCCTTTCTAGCTAACAATGCACTTCACCATGGATCTTACCAACTTTTCTCCCTTACAGACTCTTTAAAAAGCAAAATATTCTTTTTACCATGCATCTTGTTTCAAATCCAGTGTCTTGCTTGGCTCTCCTTAACCACAAAGACTTTGGCCCGTCGTACTTTGGAGGTCCGTGTGTCTGCTTGGTGGTCACGGCGCAGTGGTCGCGTGGGGCCCAAAGGGGGGCTGCAGTGAGGTTCCCCCAGCATCTTGGGGATCAAGCAGCTAACGACGGACTGCTCCACACGGCTTGGTTTGTCGGATTTCTTGGGTCTGTTGTTGCGGTATTAAGGCATCTGTGGGACTGCTCCACTGCAGGAATGAAGGACTCAAATTTTTATTTTTTTTTATTTATTTATTTATTTTCAAGATTTGTCTTTAGATGTAACGATTGCCTCCTTGGGATGCTCAGGGCACGGCTGCCCTGTCCTGCCCTGCCCTGCCATGCCAGGGCCTTCGGAAGGCAACCACACGGCACACGGCCGGTCCCCGGCTGCTTTACGCATTTATCTGCATTTTGACCCAGAACTTTGGGGGCAGACAGCGGCTGCCCTCGGCTTGCGAACTCAGGGCTCCGGTTTCGGCCCCGGCCGGCGTCGCCGCGGCTGCGGGCGGGGGGCGGCGGGGGGCGAGCTGGGGCCGTGCTGGGGCCGAGGAGCCCCGAAGGGACGGGAGGTGGCCCCGGGAGCCCCCGGCAGGAGGAGAAATTGCCCCGGGAGCCCCCGAGGGGAGGGGAGATGCCCCTGGGACGCACCGAGGTGAGGGGAGATGGCCCTGGGAGCTGCCCTGCGGGCGGTGAGCGCGCTCCAGCGCGGAGTTCCGGCGGTTGGGGTGGATTTTGGGGCTGTTTCGGGCTCTTTTAACGCGAGGCAACAGCCCCCGAGGTCCCGCCGCCTGTCAGAGGCCGGCAGCAGCCGCCGCCCCCTTGGCGCGCGGCCCCTTTAAGGCCCCCCCCGCCTGGCGCTCTCGCCACTGGTGGCGGCACAAAGCTTCCCGCGAACGTGACGTCAGCGCCCGCGTCCCCTTTCCCCCGCCCCCTCCCTCTCCCTCTCCCGCGCGCTCCCCGCACCTCCCTCCCCCTCCCTCCCCACGCGATCCCGCGCCGCGCCGCCCGCCGATTGGACGAGGCGGCGGCGTCGCGAGAGCGACGCGGCGGCGTCGAGGCCTCCCGTTGGCCGGGCGGCCGCGGTGGGCGGAGTCTCTGCGCCCCGCCCCCCGGGTGTGCGCGAGGCGGCGGCGCGTGGCAGCGGCGCGGCGGGGCCCGCTCCGGGCGGAGAGGGCGCGGGGAGGGGGGGGCGGCGGCGGAGGCGGCCCCGGCCCGGCCATGACCGACTTCAAGCTGGGCATCGTGCGGCTCGGCCGGGTGGCCGGCAAGGTGCGAGCCCGGTCCGCGGCCTGCGGACACCGGGAGGGGGCGGGGGGGGAGGCTGGGGGGACGGGGAGTGGGGAGGCGGGAGCGGGGAGCGGGAGCGGGAGCGGGGTCGGGGCCGGGGCCGGGGCCGGCCGCAGGGGGCGGGCGCCGGGAGCGGGGCCGGGGAGGGCCGGGAGGGAGCGGGCACGGCGGTGGCGGTGGCGGTGGCCGTGGGAGGGGCGGGGAGGCCGGGCCCGGCGGCCTGGCTGAGGGCGCGCTGTGTGTTGCAGACCAAGTACACGCTGATCGACGAGCAGGACATCCCGCTGGTGGAGAGCTACTCCTTCGAGGTGAGCGCCGGGCACCGGCGGCTCCCGGGTCGCCCCTGTGCCCCTCCGCCCCCCCGGTGCCCCCCCCCCGACGCCCCCCGTTCCCCCCCGCTGTCCCCGAGAGGCCCCCGGGCGGTCCCGGCGCCAGCCCCGCTCGCAGCCTGGGGTCTCCCCCAGCCTCTTCCCCGCGGGCCTTTCACGAAGCGCTCCCAGCCCTGCCGCTGCCCCGGGAGGTTTCCTTCTGCCGTTTCCCTCCGCCGTAGCTCTGGGTGGGGAGCCTCTCCTGGGGTAACGCGCGGTGGGACCGGGGAACTTTTTCTGGTGTCCGTAGCCAGGGGGTAAGCGCACTGTGTGCTCCGCTGGGGCTCAGCAAGGGAAAGGGCTCCTGCCTGCAAAACCCCCCAGAACCACGGCCCTGTCGGAGCAGGAAGCACCCCGTGCTCAGCGCCCGGTGCTCGGCAGCCGAAGCGCTGCAGCAGTGCCGCTGCTGAAAACCACCGAGCTCGCCCGTCCCTCCCTGGGGGTGATTCACTGCCAGCGTGTATCAGCGCGGTGAGCGCGCTAATGGGGTCTGGTCCTTAGCACGTCTCAGTCCGTGAGCGTTAGCACGAGGAACGAGGGCAGGACCACTGCCTGCACCGGCAACCCCTAATGAGGTGGGTGTACGGCAGCGCCAGGCACGAAGCCGTGGCAGTTTGCTGGTGTGGAGGACGGATGGTGGTCCCGCAGGCTCACCGCTAAGTTCCCACTGGTCTTAGCCCAAGCAGGACTCCTGCTGTGCAGAACCTCTGTCCTTCCCTTCCCTTTGTGTCCTTACAAACCGCAGTAGCAGAGGTTTGTTCCTGCTGGAGGTCCAAAGCAGCAGGGATTCCATGGTGATCAAGTGATCCGTAAGAGACAAGTGTGAAATGTTGGGTCCTTCCCTCACCCTGTCCCAAAAGAGCCCGTGCTCCTCTGCTCGCATTGGGTGTTCTCACAGCCTTTCCCTTTTCTCTAGGCTCGCATGGAGGTAGATGCTGACGGAAATGGTGCTAAAATATTTGCTTATGCGTTTGACAAAAACCGTGGAAGGGGATCCGGCCGCCTGCTGCATGAGCTGCTTTGGTGGGTATTGTGAGGAGAGCCGACCACGGGGTGCAGCTTGCTGCCCCCGTCGTGTGCGTGGGGGCTTTCTCTGCTTGTGGTATTCCAAGTCCTCTCAGGAGGCTTGCAGCTGCTCTCTGTTAGATCTTGCTGTGGTCTTGTTGAGGCTCTGTAAAAGCAGTATTTCCAGGGAAAACAGTTACGGGTGAGGATTATTCAGGGAGACCCTTGCTTAGACCTGAGAAATGCTTCCCTTGGAGGCAGACAGGAGACTGGCTCCATTTAACTTAACAGGCAAAGACCTATCTGCTGGGCTTCTTTTGTCCTGTGATAAGCAGGTAAGTCTGCGAAGTGGCAGGGCACTGGAGAGAGAGAACCTCCGACAAACTAAAACTTCAGGGATTTCTGTTAGGTTTTCTGTTTCCTGTCAGCTGCTGCTAATTTCCCATGTTCCAGGAATCATTGCTTGAAATCCTTCGTAGCTGCAGTGGAGACTGAGAGGCCAACTGTCACAGCTGAGAGAGTAATCACCTCATCCAGTGAGCTGCTGCGTTGCCCTGTGTGTGTTCTTCGTGGTTTGTAGAAAAAATGGATATGCTGAAGAGCACTGTTATTTGTCTTAAAAAGCCTTTATGAGAAATTAAGCATGCTTTCTGTTAAGTTCTGTAAACTACAGCTAGAAGTTTCAGTGCCCAAGATTTAGCTGTGCTTTCTTCATTGTTCCATGTTACTTCTTCTTCCCGGACTTAGTCCCTGTAAAAGAGTGAGAGAGTCGGGAAGAATGTCGGGGACTATTATTAATATTTTTAATCTGCTCATTAAATGAGGATTTTAACCTGCATCTGTTAATGTTTAATCTTGTTGTACACATAACTTTGGTGAAAATTACTAGGAAGTTGGCTACAGTATGCAGGATAAATCAGACTGTCAGCTTCTGCTAACTGTGAACCTCATTCAGCAATAATTGCAGTCTGCAAGTAGCACTAACAGTACCTGAAAATTATTCCAGCTGGCTGTTGCAGGCTGTGCAGATGATGACAGTCCAGCAGTTTGCTTATTACGCAGCCCAGTCATTGCCTCTTCTGGTTAGTTTTACTTACATTAGGAACTAATCCTAACGTATTCAGTTAGGCAATTAAAATGATGTGCGTGCTTCAGCACATGCTGGTGTTAAAAACCAGATTTTGTGCAGTAGGGATTTTTAGTTAAGTTACAGAGGCAGGGTGTAACTGTCGTGCAAGCAGATCTGCAGGTCTGAAGCTGCAAAGTCGGACTCGTTCACTAGGAAATACTGAGTATTTCAACTGTTTCTGTAAAGTCAGTGTGATCCCTTTGAGGATGTATGTTTTGCTGTGATCTTTAATTAGAAGCTAACACAAGGCAGCTTAGTATTCCTTGTATCTTTAGAAAGCCTCTTTGCTACAGGTGCTGTGTAGTTACCGGCCCTCCTAAACAGAACACACACTGTTTGGTTTTACTTACCTGTGCTGGGAGCTGTTCTGAAAACAAACCTGAAGTCTTTTGGTGGAAGGTCCTTCCCTTTGTGGGCTGGAGCAGTGGTCCAGGCTTTGGAGGCCTCCGAAAGGCAGGAGAGATGGGCAGTAGTGGTGGGCTGTGCTGGTGCCAGCCTGGCTTTCTGGGTAAAGTAAAAGCAAAGAACTTGAATTTCTGCAGGTAGGAGAACTAAAAGGTGTAACTGAAGTGTCTCATCCCCCCCACCAATCCTTCCTGTGTGTCCCATGTTCACTGCCTCCCTGCCCCCCCTCTCAAAAAATGTGCTTGCTCTGTGTCCTGATTCTGTGCTTTGGCTTAAGATACAATGAGTGTGCATGTGTTGGGTACTTTTGCAAGTAAAGCTGTTTTTGTTATTTCAGTGTAGTTAAGGAGCTGAATCTGCTCATGTAGTAAGACCTCCACATTTGGAAGCTTGTTGCTACCAAAGCTGCAGTGGTGACGGAGACTTTCACCCACTCTTCCCCCAGAGCTCTTCTGCCGACCTCTGCAGAGTGACCTGCAGTACGAAGTGGGAGCCACTCTCTGAAATACACCCATACTTGCTACAAATACTCTTTCAGGAAGAACTTTCTGCAGCCTCTCTTGTGCTTGTCTTGTTTTCAGGGTGTGCTTTCAGCTCCTCCGAAGCAGGATTTGAATGTCTCTGGCTGGGTACCTACAGAGTTAGCCTGTCGCCTTCTCGCCCTGCTCCCTGGTTAGCAATCCTAGCTTGCCATCTTTTGGCTGGGTGTAGTAATGTTCCTGGGGAATGGAAGTGTTAGGAGATTAGTCAGACATATCGCTGGCTGCGTGTCCAAAAAAATCCAAGCCTTTATATATATATGTAAGTGTACTTACAGTTACAGCGCCTGAAACCTCCGCAGTCAGGGCTCTCGTTGACTCGAGTTGCTGTTGCCTGTGCTGGGCACTTCTTTTACAGGCCTCAGCTCTCCAGTTAGCAGAGGGAAGAACTGCAGTGTACGGTTAATTCTCTGAAATGTTTTAAGTGGCTTTTCTGATATCCTGTAAGCACTCGAGTGTGCTGGGGAGGCACAAGCTGTGGCCCTGGCAGAGGTGGCTGCCTGATGAACCCACCTTCTGCGTTCCCATCCCCAAGGGAGAGGGCAGGGTTCTTCCATGGGCCTGTCTGCATTGCACATTTCTGGTTACCTTCTGAGATAGTCCATGCTGCACGCTTCTGGAGCACAGCTCGAGGGAGAGGAGTGGCACGTGCTTGTGCATCCCGAGCTTGCTCAGCTATGCACAGAGAAAAGGGACTCTCCTGAATTTGCTAGTGCTAATTCTGGCATCTCAGTCAAGTGCTATTGGGCTAACGCTTTTTCTGGTCGTCAGCAAGGCCAATTTCTATTTTCCCTTTGAGACCTTTGCTGCTTGAGGTAGCAGAACTGACAGCAGTGTAGATGTGGATTTATACGAAGAGGAAGACAGGCTCTGCTTGTGAATGTTACTGATACTTGCTTTGGGGATGAGGGGGGTCATGGGTGCAGATGCAGGCTTAGGAGCAGGGGTAGGCACACGGTGTACTGGTGTCCCTGACAATCTCTTGTAACCCTCTCGTTCCCCAACTTGGACTTTTCTTAAACTCTTGGTATCCAATCCATTTCAAAAAAGTTTCTGAACTTGGTTTTGGTCTCCCCCCCGTTCCCTCTTCCAGTTCGCTCTCGCTCTGTGCTTGTCTCTTCTTCCCAGATTCCTCACTTCTATCTATCCCATCTCTTGTTGGCACTTTGTCCTAGTCTTGGTCTAACGAACATTAACCCCTTCCCATCTCTGTATCTGATCAGTGGTTACCTTCATCTGCCTGAGCTGGCGTGCCTTTGTGCTTCTCACTTCGAGCTTTTGGGGCTTCTGATTTCCTTTGCCAGCTCCTCCTGTAGCATTTGACAACTCAAAAGTAGCTTTCCCTCCTCTAGGGCCTTTCAGCAAACTCCTTGCCACAGTGTGCACTTTTTTTTTTCCACATGAAGGATTTTATTCCTTTTAACGTCAGACAGGAGAGCTCCTCCTGGTTTACGGAGGCCTGAAAGGCTCCCTGACAGGAGGCTGCGCACCCTGCCCTCGTGCAGGGCTGCTGATACAAGAATAGTTTTGCCTACAAGCTGGAGTGCTTTTTCCCTCTTCTGCTGCCTCATGCTAGAACTTTATAAAGGAAAAATACACAATTTGCCCAGGTTAAATTCCTTATCTATTAAAAATTGAATAAGCCCCTTGAACTGAAATGTGCAGTAAGCGCTGAGCTGGAAGCAGCATCCAAATCAGGCTTGGGTGAAGTTGTCAGCGGCTGATGGAGCAGGCTCTGCGAAGGAAATGCTGGGTAACCTTCGGGGTGCTGTCAGTTTGACGTTACCCTTCGTGGTAGCTGCTGGATACGTTCTCGTTGTGCTGCAAAGTTAGTTGTGGCATAGCAGACGCACCAGGGCGCAATTTCTGCCCAAACCTTGTATTTGGGGTGGGGATCCCCACAAGAAGCAGTATGGAGGCTGGCCTAAGCACAAGAGCATTTGACGGTGGACTTGAAACTTTAATAGGGAAAGGAGAGCTGAGAAGTAGGTGGATTGGGAAATGAAATCTGTTACAAGGCAACAGGGAAAATTTGGTATGACTTAACGTGCAGCTGTCCTGCTTTGGTTTGGGCAGGTTTCAGTAGATGTCTCCTGGTCAACTGTGGATTCGTTGCAGGCTCTCCGCGTCTTGTGCATAATTAGTCTGAAGAACGAACATTTGCCTTCCCACTGGTGAAACCCCTGTCCTGTTGCTTAAGAGACATCCTTAGCAAATGAAGAACTGACTCACACCAGTCCCAAACTTGCATGCAAATGTCTGATAGAAAATCCTATTAAAATAATAAAACAATATTGGCTCCTTTCAAGTCCGCGCTGTTGAAATAATTACCTAGGTGCTGTTGCATAAACTTGGATGGTAGTTTCTGGAACTTGCGTTGCAATATTCTTACAATTAAAATATACCATGGTTGTTTTGACAGAATCAACTCATTTATAATGGAAATCATCTCCTGGAAGAAGTCTCTTTCTTGTGGGAGCTGATACATTTGAAATAGCCACTGCAGCCTGTTGACAGCCTGAGTTTTACTGTTCGTATCTCAGTGACACCAGGCAGCAGACTAGAAGGCTGCATGTCTTCTGGAACTGGTGTCATTCTTTACTTTTGGTTGTGGAGTCTTTCATCGCTGAGCTTTGAGCTGGTTTCGTTTCCTCCAGGGAGAGGCACCGGGGAGGCATTGCTCCAGGATTTCAGGTGGTACATCTGAATTCAGTGACCGTGGACAACCGCCTTGACAATCTGCGCCTAGTTCCTTGGGGGTGGAAACCCAAAGCTGAAGATATCTCTAGTAAACAAAGGTATGTCAGTATTTGCCAGGGGGATGCCATCAAAACAAAATCTTAAATTATTTTGCCTCTCATTTAGCGGTGTTCATCTTGGCAGAGCCTCTTTGTTTGACCTTGGGCTGCTTATGCATCACTGTCTCAGCGTTCTCAGTGGGCACCAGAGCTAGTGCTGACCACACTAGCTGTGAAGAGATGATCTCACCCCATGGTGTTCTGTGGAGGCCCTGCTCTGCCAGATGTCACCGCAGTAAAACAGTAAACCTGCATTCCCTTCTGCTTGAGTGGTGGCATTTGGGCACGCTGAATTCAGTCTGCAGTTTTTACTGGCTTGTATGTCTCATCCTCAGGCACTGACGTTCTAACGCAGCCTCAAAAAACCAGCAGCTGCAAAATGCTTGTGCTTGGATTAGTTTAGTTAGGTTAAAACTAAAAGAGTTCCTTGGAACAGCTTCCGTCAGCGTTCGCTGCAGATTGTGGGAACTTCCTACGTGTTGCGTTGCACTGATGTTGCTCAGTGCGTCACACTGCTAGGATGGGTTTGTTTCACCGGTGGTGATGTACCCCGGCTATGCTCTTTTTTGGTGAGAGGCCTGTACCGTGCTAGAAACTTCTGTACTGTACTAGAAGCTTCTCTTGAAACACCTGCAGCACCCATGCGAGCTTGTTACAATGCTTTTAAGATTATGTGGTGAATGGTAAGGAATAGCAGTGATGCTATCCTCACATGGTTTTGGGTGTTCAAGAGCACAAAGCAGCCTTAGAGCCATTTATACAGAAGCAGTGTTGCTTGGTACAAATTTCTTGGTGTAAGTTTCATGAGATACTTTTAAATATATTTTTTTGTAGGTTAGAGTAACCCTCAAAGGATTTGTGTTAACCTTACCTACTCTGTTAATGAAATGTGAATCATTTTCCCCGTATGCTTATTATGAACGTATGGACTGAATGTGGTCTTATTTTTAAAGGGAACAAAGTCTGTATTGGCTGGCAATCCAACAGCTTCCTACAGATCCTATAGAAGAGCAATTTCCTGTGCTGAATGTAACACGATATTACAACGCTAATGGGGATGTTGTGGAGGAGGAAGAGAACTCATGCACATATTATGAATGTCACTACCCCCCGTGCACAATGATTGAAAAACAGGTGTGTTCAAAGATGTTGGAAGTGAGTGTGAAGTGGCTCAGGCTCCCTCATGCATCCAGGGGCTTGCTCCTTAAAGTATAAAGCTTGGTGTAGTCCATTGAGTTGCTAAAGGCAATAATTCTCTTTAGGTCATTTTCTTTGGCATGAATGTTTTCTGGTATGATTAAGGTTCTTACAAGTTCTTTAATATGGTCCTTCATGAATATACAATATAGAAGTACTTTATCAAGGCTTTGTGGAGGAAAGATGAGACTTTAACTGTCAGTTTGAGAGAACGTTGTTTGGAACTGGAACAAGAAATGACCTAGCGGTTTACTGGGAGGAGTATAGTTGCTGCAATGTGGATGAGAGACAGGTGGAAGCGTTCCAGGTCTCTAGTGACCTGGAGCTTGAAGGAGCTGTATGAGGCTCCTTTCTCTTATGAGGAGAAAGCATTGGAAGGCTTTGGGCAGTAGAATCAAAAACAACAAAACCCCACCACCCATGCTTGACCCTTCTTAAGAAGAGGATAAAGTTGCATGGCGTTTATTCGGTGGAGAACTGGGAGGAAAGCTAGTTCTGCTACTTGTCTGTAAGTAGATGAGATGAAGCATCATAAGGTTTTGATCAAGGCTGGTGCAGAATGAGATGCCTGAGGGCTGTACCTCTGTCAGACACATGTCCTTATCTGTGAGTAAGAAGGGTTTTGCTTTTGTGATAACGATTTTGGCCTGCTCAGCATTTGTTCAGTGCTCAGGCTCACTAACACTGTGTTGTTTTTCCTAGTTACGTGAATTCAACATTTGTGGCCGATGCCAGGTAGCAAGGTACTGTGGGTCGCAATGCCAGCAGAAGGACTGGCCTGCTCACAAGAAACACTGTCGGGAGAAGAAGCGGACCTTCCAGCAAGAGCTCGGACCGGAGCGATGACCGGGTGGCACAGGCCTCTTAGCAGCAGGATTCCTTCTCAAAGGCATTGGACTCTTGCTTTTGCACAGTAATGACAGACTGCTTATTGAAGCCAGAGGCACTGAAGAAGAAAATCCCTGTGATGCTTGAGCAGAACAGCTGACTGGACTAAGCCGGCTCTGACTGGTGCTGTGGAAAGGGATTGGGTCTACCCTTCCAGTATTATATTCTCAAGCAAAAAGACTACTGTGGAGGCTCCAGGCAGGAAGCTTCTCATTATTTATATGTTAATACGTTTGTAAACTCATGTACAGTTTTTGTTAGAAATTCTTGATAGGACTCATTAACTGTAATGTGCAGATGAGAACACATTGTTGGCCTAAAAGTTTTAAAAGAAGTCATGTAGCAAAAGCTTTTCCTCCCATGTGGCTAGAAGTATCTGTGGCTGTGCCAAGGCCAGGAGGCAGGCTCCAACATCAGCACTTGCTCTGGAGAACTCTGCATGGAAGCTATATTTAAAAAAAAAAAAAAAAAGGCAAACAAAGTAAAGGTTGGAATGAATCACTGTCTACTCTCTAGTTTTCTCCCGTTCCCTTCCAGTAGCTTTCAGAGCACAGCCACGCTTGGATGTTGCAGATACCTACTCGGTAGGAACCAGCGCACCAGAAACTGGAACACGGTGTAGGGGCCATCTGGGATCCCCGCGCGCAGGCAGGCCGTTGTGTGCCGCTCCCGTCGGAGAAGGGTGCTGCAGATGGTGCTGTAAGCGGCCGGTATTTTTAGAAAGCTGAATTGGCTTTCTTGTTACGAAACCTTTGTATATAAAGTAGCTGTAGGGGAGCTCAGGTTGTCAGCTGTGTGTGGATGTGGTTGCCTTTGTGGCTTCCCTGTAAGCGTAGCAAATAGTGATGTGCAGATACGCTTAACTGATCTAATATTTGGTAATCTGAGTTATTTATTTGTTTTTAAAGAGATACCATCAAACCAAGGATCACTTTGATTTTTTTATGAAGTAATAAGTAAAATAATATGGGAGGAGGGTTTGAGCTGCAGAGTACATGCCTGTTTTTCTTTCCAGATGTTTTGTTGTATATAATCTGATTTCTTTTCTCATTTTTCCTTAAGGAGTGTCAAGTGATTTTCCTGAAGAACTAAGTGGATAAGTTAGTACCAGGTGTTAGTCTTGCTTTGCCGTTGGAAGAATGTGAGCTGCTGAGTTCGTAATGCAGAGCATTTCTCTGAATTGAAATAGGTGTTCAAAATTTTTTTTTGTGAAAGCTGATAAATTTGTTTTTCAATCAAGATTCACTTTGCCACTTCGTGTCGCAATGCTGGTCTTGCTTGTATGCCATTTGTTAGACAACCGGACTGCTGTGGACTTGCATTATGATGTTTCTAATATCTGCACAAGAAGCTCTTAATTACTAGTATTTGGGTGGGTTTTTGTACTTTGCCTTTAAGCATCTCAGTAAATAACCCCTGAAGTTCCTTGCTGGCAGTTCACTTGGTAGATGTGCTGTAAGGTTGCAGCTCTTGATGCCTGGCTATACCGTAACTTTTCTGTTTAGGCAGCCTAAAATGCCCCAAAGTATGAAGAAGTTGAGCAGGACCTAATCAAACTTCTATAGCAGATGATTTTAAGGAAACATTCAATTAGTTAAGTGAACTGTACAGTTTTTAAATATAAAAAGGGACAAAAGGAATAGGTTGTTTGTATTCAGGGTAATCCCCTGAAAAGGGCGCTGACTCTGGCCTTTCTGACAAGCTGGTATTTGACATGCCAGTTTTTCATTGTACTGGCAGTAATTGTAATTAGCAAGATGAAGTGCGGTCCTGGAGCATTTCAGCACTTCTGCAGCACTGGGCAGGGGAAATGGCCACAGTTAGTTCTGAGTGGAGAAACAAAAGACACTGTGGATGAAGTCGTGATGAAGCAAAGACTTCTCTTGAGCAGCAGGTGAGACTCGTGCTAAAGAGCGCAAAAATAGGGTGGTGGGTGGGTGCTTGGGGCAATCCTGATCCTGGGGAATGGGCGAGGGAGCGTGGTCACTAGGTCTGTCAGGCTGTCAACCAGGTAACAAGTTGCCTGGATGAGGCAGTTCTGCCTGAGCACCCTGGAAGGCTGGATGAGATAACAGAAGTGCTCACCTGAGTGCAACCGTTGACTCCAAACCCGCCTTGTGCCAGAGGATGGAAGTGGCTACAGGGATTGTGATGTCTGTAAGCTGTGATGCCTGGCAAGTTGTTTGAGGATCTGATGACTGGTGTGTTCTTCAACAGACGGAAGGCTGTGGTTCAGGTGCACACTGTCCTTTGCCATCAGCTGTGTTGCCCTAGCACTGTCAGGCCCTTGTGAACGCGTGCAGCATCTCGTGCAGCTCATGCATGGCTGGCAGGTCTCCTGCTGGTGGGTTGCCCTGGTCTCTCTCGAGTCCCAGGAAAGGGTGAGTGTCTCTGGCAGCCAGCTCCAGGACCCATGGGCTCTGGGGCCCTTTGGGAGAGTCAAAGAAAGATTTTTGTCAGAGTTGTAAAGTGGCAAATCCAGCTCATGTCAGGAGCCTGCAGAGTTGCTGATAACAGCGACAGAACAGTACACATGTGTAAGCACACCACGAAATGGAAATGTTGATACTTCCCCCCAGGGTATTCTTACTATCTAGGTAAGGTGGTACTGCCTATCTATCCCAAACATGCAAAAGTCACAATTCAGACTGATAGAAATGACAGCTGGCTAAAGGAACACAGAGTCTGAAATAATGTGTTGCAGGCACGGTGTTCACCTGATATTTGAGCCTTTAATACACCCATGGGGTTATACTTTCAAGTTTTTCTCTGTGGTGATGACCTGTTTTTAAATGAAACTGGTGAAGGAAAATGGGCAGCTCAAAGAATTAACTACTCACAGGTGGCATGGAAGTGGTGTAAGACATTGCCTTGGGGCTGGGAACGAATGTTTACCACCTATCAAAACAGGCTTGAGAGAGGACAAGAGGAGGTTGGTGTGATTAAACAGCAGAGCTTGGGATGCTCTTAGAGTAACAAGAAATCCTTTATAAACTGAACTTGTGTCCAAGTGCAGTAGATGGGAAGAATAACATTTGGCAGGTTAAATGTGGAGAAAAAAGAAAACACAAAGGAAAATGGAACTTGAAGAATGTTCAAATTATAAAACACACAAGTAATTTTGAAACATCAAGAGCAGGAAGACTGCCCAAGTCAGACATGATGCTTCCTTTACTTCCCAAGTAAAGGGAAGGTCTGGCCTGAAGATCAAGCAGACAAAAAAGAGAATTGTTTACAGGTGTGTTCGCTGTGTAAGAGCTGAGGGAATTCACACAGGACTGCTTCCATATGGGGAGTGCTTTTCAGTGCAGAGTGATTAAAGTTCAGATGAAATGAGCAGTAGCAAGTTGCCAGGACCACACAATGCCACCTACGAGCTATAAGGGAACATGATGGATAAGCTGAGCTACCCTCTGCAAAGTGCGACCTTGGCCGTGGTACCAGCCACAAGTGTGATAACAGCTTCTGAAAGGAGCTTTGGGGCAGGTGAGGCAAAATACAGGTGGAAAGTGCAGTGCCTTCCCTTAGCAAATTCATGTTTGCTACAATGCAACATCAATGGCTAAATACTGGGGAGGAATCAGCACAGCTTTGTACAGGCAAGTCCTGCTCCAGAAGCCTCTTGGAGTTACTTTCATGACATCAACTAGCAGGGGATAAAGAGGATTTGGCTGGTGTGCTTGGGCTCCCCAACTGCGCTTGACCATCAGCCTTGGTCGAGACACTTAAAGGAAGAAAAGCTGCTGTGGGAAAGGGGGAGCATCCTCACATGGGCAAATGGTGTTAAAAGACAGGAAATAAAGAGTTAAAGGGATTTTTTTCTTTCTGAAGTCAACAGCTGTATGCTCAATATATTAAAAATAATCGTGAAAAAGTAATGAATCAGGAAGGTGATAACATCTGCTCACAAGGTTCTTCAGGGTAATAACACTGGAGGCTGAGTGAAGAACTGTGGAAAGACCTCATGAGGATGACTGGTAGACAGACAAAACCTGGCATCAGTAGATGAGCCATGCTTATGGGGAAGTGCCACGGGACGAGCCCCGTGCTGAGTGCTTTGGGAGTGAGCCTGGCTGGTGGAACAGGCCCGTGGGGACATCTGCTGAGTGAGGAGCCCATCGGGGTGGTTTGTGGCCGTGTGGGTCTCACGCGTGTCTCAGGACCGCAGGGACATGGGAGAGGCTGAGGCCAGGGGGATCCAGCCGTGGCCTGCAGCAGTTGAGGAACATCCGAGCAGAGATGGGCAACGGGGAGAGGAGGGAGGTCCTGAGGGGCGCTGGAGCGGCCGAGAGGGCAAAGCGGGATAGCGCCGGCTTCCCCTGGGGTCGGGGACAGGAGCCCTTCGCCCAAGGCCCTCGGAGCGCTGCCTCGGGCCGCGCCGCGCTGGGAGCCCCGCGGGAGCAGAAGGAGCCCGGGGGCGGCTCTCGGCGCCCCTGGGAGGGCGGCGGGGCCCGGGGCTCCCCTCACGGGGCCGGTCCCGCCCCGCTGACCGGGAAGCAGACGGGCGGCGGATCCTCCCCGTCCCGCTCCGCCCCGCCGCGGAGGAGCGCGGCTGCCGGGGCCGGCGGGGCGCAGCATGAGGGCGGCCTGAGATGGCGGCGCCGTGCCGGACGCGGACGCTGCAGGTGGTGGACACGGAGTTCAGCGCCGACGCCGTGGAGTGGTGCCCGGTGGAGGGCTGGCACAGCATCCTGGCCTGCGGCACCTACCACCTCCGCCCGCCCGCCGCGGTGAGCCCGCCGGGGGGCTCCCGCCTCAGCCGGGCCCCGCTCGGGCTCGGGGGGCCGCGGGCGCCGCGTGGGGAGCTGGGGCCCGGCGGCGCTCAGGAGGGGGCTTCAAAACGGGAGCCCCGCGCCGAGCTCTTACCGGCCGCTCCCGGCCCTGGTGCGGGGAGGCGTGGAGGAGGCGGGGGTGCCGCTAAGCGCGGTTCTTTCTTGTAATTGTTGGCGTAGAGCGATTCCAGAGGAAGCAATGAGGCCTGCGACCGGACAGGGCGCCTCTACCTGTACCACTACAACGAGGAGCAGCCTTACATCCCGCTGACCGAAATCCAAAGGATAGACACCGCTGCCATCCTAGACATCAAGTGGTAAGGCTTGGAGCTCGCAGCAGCCGGAGACCTCAGTGGTCTGCTGCTTTGGGGTCCTTTTTTGGCCATTGGTATGGCAGCAAATTCATGTTTATTAGTTACACTGTCCCCGACTTCTCGGAGGGAAGCAGTTCGCTTCAGTGAGCAAAGGCTGCTCGTTTCTTTGTTTAATTCTTTGGATTGCTTATGAGCAGCTTGTCAGTGACTTTGGACGTCATTTGTCTATATGATGATATATCATAGATTTCCCCCATATGTGTAATATTCTCCCCCGGTACAGGCTTGTGGGAACTTTGAGCCTCAGATTTTCTTCATGATTTTTTTGATCAAGTACCACTTTCTGCATCCTGGAGTAAATGTTATGGCTTTGCTATCTTTCTTAAACTCAAGACAGATGTACGTTCAAGGCTTGTTGAACTGCTGGATCTTTTAGGTGCCATGTTCCAGTTGCAGAACATCCCATGGTTGGCATTGCAAACTCAACAGGGGCCGTGGAGTTCTGCCACCTGACTGGAAGTGAGGTAGGTGGCTGTAACGCCTGCTGATGCTGAACCTGTTTTTAACTCAGATTTAACAGGGCTCTAGATTTATTAGCAATGCTCAGTGACTTTGCATGGAAGGTATGTGGTTTTCAGGGCTTTCTCAGTGGTCTTAGTTTTATTGTTGTTTGTATTTTAATGCTTCTCTTGTCTTCTGCTAGCATTTCTCATAAATGCCACAAAATTGTTCACGGCACCAAGAAGACCGGCCAGGCTCTACCACATGCAGGGTGTGGGAGGTGAAGGCATGGGGAGAGCAGTGGCAGAACTTGGAAACTGTTACCAGTTAGCCCATCCTTACTCTCCAGTAGGGAAAGCAGAAGGTGCAAAGTTGTTAAAAGCTGGGAAGAGTTTTGGAGAAGGGTTTTTCTGAGTTGGTGGGAAAAGGGACT
This sequence comes from Nettapus auritus, assembly GCA_011076525.1. Taxonomy (NCBI): domain Eukaryota; kingdom Metazoa; phylum Chordata; class Aves; order Anseriformes; family Anatidae; genus Nettapus; species Nettapus auritus. The sequence continues at coordinate 1,595,371 of CM021781.1, forward strand.
AATGGAGAGAGCCATTCCCACAGCGTGAAGAAAGGGAAAACCAGTCTGTAAGGAAATTCAGCAGTCAGATAATCAGTTCTGAACTTCATCACTCACTAAGAGGAAGCAAAATTTAAGGGGGATTTGGTGGGAAGTGGAAAGCAAAGGGGTGGGCGTGCTGTGTACGCATAATGTTTGTCCTTTAGCTAGTGATGAGCAATTGCACATTGCTTTGGGACATTTCATCTCTTCCGTTGTGTGGGACCCTAATGTGCTTCTGTCTCTGGAAGACACTCGCCGTAGATGCAGGCAGCACATGTTATGTACTTGCTGTCTTCTCAGTCTTAACCCCTTCCTTTTCTTTCCAGTAGAAGAACAGCTGCATGTTGGAGCCATGCTTCAGGGTCGATCTTGGTGCACAGCGTCTGGCCTTGTCTTTAGACTGGTCCACGGGACGAGAGCAATGGTGAGAATGGGGAACAGAGGCTGCTGTCGAGGTTTTTGTGTGTGTGACAGTTCACAGATATAAACTGAGTTTTAGTTGAATGAAACTGGTGTCTTTTGGGGGGAAGTGCTTCCAGGCATTCTTGCAGCCGGCTGCATTCCTTTACCTTCTCTAGAAGTTACTGTTTCCAGAGAAAGGGTAACAGAGGAACAAGAAAGTACACTGTGGTGACTGTAACAAGAGCAGAGCCTAACCAAACCACAAATCTGGGGTTGTGCAATGGTGAATGGCTGCAGGTGAGCCAGAGACAGCTCTTTCGAAAGACCACAGTGGGATGCAACTCGATCCACTGGGTCCAACTCAGTTTCTCCATCTACTCTTAGAACTGTTGAAATTTCAGTGTGAGGTTCTGCTTAAAAAGGGATAGTAAGGAAATACTGCATGTAAAAATTTTAGCTGCAGTTTCACGAGGAACAGAAGAGGCTTTGGAAGTGGCTTCTTTGTCTCTCAAATGCTCATACAGTTGATTTCAGAAATGGCATCACGGCGTTAAATACCATGAGTTAGCCGTCCCCTGGAAGGGGTAGGGTGTGTGTTTTCTGTGAGTTATGCACAAAGCAAAGAGTGGTGCCTTCAGTGTAAGGCTGGAAAACGGGGGCCCAGGCAGTACTGTGCTTAATGTTGAAAGGCAGGCATTCGGTTGCTTTTGCTAATTAAAGCTGTTTCTGTGCATGTGTTTTCTGTGTTGTTTAATGAATAAGTAGAATTTCCAGTTCTACTTTCTTCTTTACATCTCCTCTTCCTCTTGCTTCTGCCCTTCAAGATGAATGATGTGTGCCGTGATGAAAAGCCCCTTTGAAGCCTGTCACTGTTGTCTGTTGAGAGAAAGTAACCCCCTCTGGAAGCTGAGTGTGCAGCCTTTGCCTCTCTGTAGAGCTAGTGGGAAGGCAGGGCTAGGGGCTGACCCCCTATCTCCTGGGTGGAAATTTAATATGATTTAGTAAGTCGTGTATGATGTAGAACTGGAAAGAAGCCCTGAGTCACCAAAACCTCCACTGCAGTCCCAGTTTCTCCTAATGTTCTGGTGAATCAAACATGCTGTCTATCTATACTTTGGCTGCAATTTTCACTCTAGCAACATCAGTTTCAGTAATTTCTAATGTTTATTCTGTGTTCCACTGCAGTGGGTGTCCTCTGCGAGTGATCAGCAGTGATTCAGAGGGGAAGCTGAATCTGTTCTCCATAGATGAATCTGCTCCTTCTGTGCATGTCCTGAACCAGTGGGAAGCTCACAAATTTGAGGCCTGGATTGCTGCTTTCAATTACTGGAACACTGACATTGTGTATTCAGGTTTGTGAGCACTGGGAATCTCAACTAGGATGTGCTTTAAGGGGACACCTTGTTTAGGGATGTGTGTTCCTTAGGATTTTACTTTCCAGGATTGGGTATGCTGCTTCCGTCACACCTCCTGGAAGAGCTGAGGCCTCTGCTACGGTCAAAAAGCTTCTCACTTGTGGGACGCAATTGGAGTTAATTAGGGGAAACCTTGTCTTTTAACATGTGCTTTGGCTGGCTATTGGCAAAAAAGATGGTGATGTGTTGGGGTGTGCAAGAGAGCCACAGAGATTCTCGAGTCCAGTCTTTTTTGCTTCTCATTTTTTTTTTTTCTTAGCAAAGTGAGGGCGTTGTTATTGCATGTCTGTTCTCTCTGGTGAGGGTACTGTGAGCCTCAAATGACAGTTGGCATGTCTGTTAAATGCTCTGATATCCTCGGGCTGAAAAGCATTAGCTCTGCGTTAACTGTTTTGCTTCTGTGCCTTGCTGTGGTCATTTGGGTGGTGTTTAGGGTACCTGTACTTTGTCTTTGTGCAGGAGGAGATGACAACCTGCTAAAAGGCTGGGACACCAGGTGCAGTCCAGAGACTCCTGTCTTCACCAGCAGGAGGTAAACGAGCCTGCAGCTGGACCCTAAAGCTGCCGTGTCCCTTCCCAAGCTATGCATGCAGAGATGAACAAGGACCGTGGAGTCCAGTTTTGCCTGTGGGACATGGAGAGAGAAATTAGATTTTTCAGCAGGATAGCTTCAGGTTGAAGCTTTCTTTCCATGTCCTTCAAAACAGTCAATGAACTGCTCGCTTCCAAACAGGAGGATGGTGATGGCTTCTTCATCAAAGAAGCATCGTGATTTATGCTCTTATTGCGGGGATTTTTGTGTGTGTTACATTTGGATATATGGTTGTGGAAGGTTTTAAAAAAACATTCTCCAGAATTCACTCATTTTTTTCTGGAGATATATCTATTTTGCAGAATATGATTAAAACAGTATGTACAGCTTTCCAGTGAAATTTTATATGTAGCCTTAAAACACTCTGGATTATGAAAACGTTAATGTTGAGAGGAAAGTCTTCTGGGAACTGAGTTGTTTTGCTGAATTTCTGAAGAATCTCAGCAAAGCTGCTCTGAAGAACAGTTTGTTACAAATATTACTAGAAAATATTCATGCCCAGAGACTGTATGGGTAGAAGTTTTGCTCTGGAAAATCTGTTGGACTGTGGAGATGGAACTCTGCCTGGGCGTATCATTGGGCTGAAATTTGAGTCCCCCTTACGCTCCTTTCTGGAGACACCTTGATGCAATAAACTGCACTCCGAATCCTTGAAATTCAAGGAGGAACCCCTTCTCAAGTCGTGTACCATTGTCTCTTCCCTCTGCTGTGTGTTGCTCCTTTGCAGACATTCAATGGGAGTGTGCAGCATTCAGTGCAGTCCCCACCGGGAGAATCTTCTGGCTACTGGCAGGTAAACCCCTCCTAGCTGCTCTTCACCGGTGTGATTATCCCCGCGGTTACCTTGAATGTGCTACTGCTTTCCAAGCTGTGGCTTCTTTAGAAATTCAGTGAGGTGAAGAGCATGTGGTATTTCCTAATTTTCTTCTGAACTTGTTGCACTGAATCAGCTATGCTGCTTGTCCATGTCAATTTGTGTTGCATCTGCAGCTACGACGAGCATGTGCTGCTGTGGGACACCAGGAACATGAAGCAGCCGCTGGCAGACACCCACGTTGAAGGTGGAGTTTGGAGGCTAAAGTGGCACCCAACTTGTGATTTTGTGCTGTTAGCAGCCTGCATGCAGAGCGGATTCAAAATCCTGGACTGCCGCGGAAGCATGGGTGAGTGTTCAGTGGAAGAGAGACGCTCTTGCACTGTTCTGCTGCTCTCCTCTCCTGCCTCCAAGTTAGTGGGGAACCTCCAGCTCTGAGCCTGTAGAAAGATCCAGATATTGTTAATAGCCTGAGACATTTATTCCAGCTTAAAGTAACTCTTCCAGCTGTCCCAGACCTACCCTCACTGTTGGCATGATAGGCTGTGCCAAGGCACCGGCATTATTCACGCGTAAATCTCTCCTAACTTCTCCCGGGAGCAAGGCCTGTTTGCCTTGGTGTAAAAGCACTACCTGCTGACGTGACCGTTCCGGTTTGGATTCATCTTGGTGGTTCAAAGAGGTTCTCGTGAGTATCAGGTGATGCTTCACTGTCAGCAGGAGTTACTGATTGCTGGGGAATTGGTTATTGCCTCAGGAAGGAAGTGCTGTGCAGTCTGGTTCATCTAGAAGAGCATGAATAAGCCCTCCGCATGAATCAGAAGGTATTTATGTGATTAAAAAGCTGTTTGCATTTACGTTACGAATACAATCCGCATGAAATGGTTGCATTGCTGGGCTTCTCCAGGCCTTGGGCAGATCCACAGCTCCTGAAATGAGGATGACATTTCTTCTGTATAGGGAAGGGAGGAACTTGATGTCCACTTAATATCAGAGTCACATGCTGAAAGCACCTAGGAAGAACACATCTGCAGTCTGTTAATAACCAGAACCTGGTCTACCAATCTTATCTGTTATATTTATGGCTAATTGGAGATCGCCGTATGATCTGTCTTGTCTTTCTTGAGCCTCTTTAGGTATTTTGAGTAATGAAGCTCTTAAACGTCATGCACATTAAACCCTCTTCTCCTGTCTGCTCACTGAACTGGGGAAAATCAAGGCTAGTGAGAGGTGGCTGAAGAACTGTCAGGAGAGCCAGTACCTTGTTCCTTCTAGGATGCTTAACTCTGTTGTCAAGAAGGCCTTAACCAGTTCTGGGGGGTAGGACAGCAATTCTTGTATGACACCGGGACAGGCTCCCCAGGGCAGTCACAGCACCGAGCCTGCAGGAGCTCAGCGCTCTCAGACACAGGGGTCGGTTTTCGGGTGGTCCTGTGTGGGCCAGGAGTTGGACTTGATGATCATTGCGGGTCCCTTCCAGCTCGGGATGTTCTGATCCTGTGCCGTAGTCAATACTAGAACGCCTTGCAAGCAGTCTGCAACAAACTGTTTCACAACTTGATTTCTGCTTATTTCATTATTATTTGTTTTAAAGCGGAGAACATGGAGGAATGTGTCATCCTGTCATCCTACGTCTTGCACAATTCCTTGGCCTATGGGGCTGACTGGTCAAGACTCTGCCCGAGGGATTCCTTGTCTGCAGCCCAGGACTCTGCCGCTCCATGCCAGTCTTCAGGGGAGCTTGTGGCAAGACCAGAGGAAGGAGACGAGAGACTGAATTTGCAGGTTCGAAACCTGAAGATAATTTACGAGTCTCCTACAGCTACTTTTGATGTAATATTGGATGAGGAGAGCGAGGGCCCTGCCTCGCCGCTCAAAGATGAGGCGCGTCCTAAGCTGTGTGGGGATCCCGACCTGGGCGGGGAGCCAGGCTTAAGGGAGAGTTCGGGCACTGACCGAGGGGGAGACCCCGAGTCAGTCGGCAGTTCTGAGCCGGGAGTTAAGAGACCCAACGGGATGAGCCTGGACAGAAGCGACGATTCAGCCAGGTCTTCAGACAGTCCAAAAGAAATGAGCATTGTAGCAACCTGTTCTTTCTATGATAATATCCTGCACGTCTGGAAGTGGGAAATGAGCCTGGCCCCCCCGTCGGAGATGGCCAGCACCAGATCTCCACCTGAAAGAACGGCTGAAAGTTTGCATTGACAGTCCCAAGGGAAAAGGGTAGGAAGATTTCTGCACTGACAGTAACATCTAAGCTTATGCCCTATTTTCTTTTGGGTTTTTCCAGTTCTTACGGTTGAGTTTGTGAGTCTTTAGGAGTCAGTACCGATGGAGTTACTTCCTGATGGTTTTATTTTCAGCACTGAGGAAAATTTTTGTTTGGAGAAGCGTGGCTGAGCACAGACACGTTTATTCAGTTTTCCCTTCATGCACTAAGTCAAAGTAGGTCAGCCTTCCTCTCAGGGGCTGCCTGTTTGCACATTACGTTGGAATCCCTTCAAGGCTGGTTTGCATTTGTATGATAGAAGCCTGTTCTCCTCTTTCCAAAACAAACCAAACTTGTCTGTGCTCCTCCGTGTAGCCAAACACACACGACGTGATCAGAGCTTTCCATGCGTTTCTCAAAAAAGTCCATGAGTAGAGGCTTAGACGTGCGTGTAGCTTGTGTGATCCGTAAACTAGCATGTTCTTTGAGAAGACGCTCAAAGGCAGTCCAGATACTGACAGCGCGTTGTGCTTGTGGTAATTAGTAAAAAGAAATTCCTTTATGGAAGGAAATCCAAACTGACTAGTGTGACAGAGCAGCTCGGCAGCAGGAAGCTTTGTTCCACTTAGGGCCTTTCTCGTAAGGATTCTGGTATATCTGCACACTCCAGCTTTCCATCACTCATCACCTGGATGCGATCTCACTTTATTGCTCTCCAAGCTAAGCACGAGCTGGCTTAGCAGAGCTTGCGCAGGGAGCCCGGCTTGTATTTTAGTGCCACCCCTAACCAACCCCCTCCCCGCCCCGCAGGCATCAAACCGTTGGTTTTTTTTCCTGAGACGTTCGTTTAGGTCCAAAGTCAAGATCTTACAGGTTTTTTTTTAAAGGTGAACAGCTTTAAAATCCAAACCTCCAAAAAGTATAGGCAATGTTTCCTGACATTTTTGAAGTTCAAAGGACAGAAACCAAAATCTTAACAGCATTGCCCTAACTACCTCCAGGAATGGCTGCAGAATTTCTCCTGGTTACTCCATTAGCTTTCATTTTTCACTGTGAAATATCGGCAAAACACGGTTTCTGGAACACTTTCTCTGTTTTTAATTTCCTTCTAGAAACAAAAATAGCTTAGACTAGGTAGGTGATTTCTAGCTTGCATGGTTTCTCTTTGCGAGTCCTAAAGAATTAGTTGCCTGGAGGGAAAGAAACACCAGCAACAACTCTGTAACAGTGCTGCATCTACAACGAGGTACAGTAGATAAGAATTTTACTGCTTTGAAACTCTTTTTTCAAAGGTGAATGTGTATTTTAAAAAACTCTCGAGCGCTGTTACATTGATTCACATTAGTATTGTGAACAAGAGCTTTTGTTAAAAAACGCCCTATTTTTGGATGTTTCTAAAATAAAATCAAGACAACTGATTTATCTTTCTTCATTGTTTGGATTTTTTTAAAAAGCCCTTCACGCTTTGGTTGGGTTATTGCTACGTTTATAATCACTAAACGACACAAAGCCTGTGTTGTTGCAACCCGTACTGATCTAAGACAAGGTAATTTGGTACTAAGAAGAGCGATTCGCTGTCTTTAGTTATGTGACTTCTTCTAGGACAAACTCCAGCAGAACACTACTGCTGGCATCCTTCCACCACGAAAATGAGTTATTTACTCTTCCTGTTTCCCATCTTTAGCCAGTTAATCCACCTGAGGACCTCCATCCCTGTCACATAACAGCTCGGTTTCCTTAAGGGTGGCTGGTGGTGTGCTTGTTCTTCAGAAGACCAAGCAGACGAGTATTTGGGGTTTCAGCCCTGAAGGCAGTCCTGCCAGGTGGAAGCAAACCCGGCAGCCCCCCCATCAACACAGCTGTGTCCAGCCTCGATGGTTTTGCTTTTAAAAAACACTTTAAGGACTTAACTGTCAGGCTTCGTTACAGACCGGGTGCTCACAGAGAACACAGGTAACATGCATCTTTTCTCCAAACGTGAAAAATGTCATTCTAATTAAATTACCCGATACTCAGGCTCTGCAGAACTTTGTATTTGGAAAGCCTCATGGGAAAAAATAAAAGTACCTCTGGGCAGTGCTGCAGCCTCCACACAGAACTGCTGCACAGAGCCAAAACTCCAGTACGTAAGTGTCAGGGGAAAAACATGTTATTTCCAGCAATTTAATTAAAATTTAGCTATTTTTACTTCATAAGCACTTCCACGCAACTCTTAAGTGCTGCATGTGTATGTTTCATTTTATGAATTGTAGGGCATCGCTCTTTCAGGAATCTATGTCAAAGACAGTTCTTGAGATGTATTTCAGATTTAAGCATCTATCTTCAAAGGTCAAGCACCTGCAATGCTAAGGAACAGACGCTGCAATGATTAACCGTATCTTGATTTACTTCGAAAGAGTAGTTTTAAATCTTGGGAAAGCCTGGAATAATTGTGACATTCAATATAAGCTACAGCTCCTGCTCCCAGAGCTTAGGGTAAGGCTTTGCTGGAGGTCTTACCCCTGTTTTAGGGGAACACTTCCCTTTGGCTAGTTAGAAATTCATTCGAGCATTCTGCTTCTGGCTGTGCTTGCGACTTGCAGCAGAGCTGTGGCAGTACTGACTGGGGACACTTCAACTGGAAGTAGCTTGTTCCACAGCTCCAGACTCTCCCGGAGGCAGACGAGCCCTCCCTCGTTCCTGGAGGTCAGGCACATTTGCTCCTGCGGCCTGGAGAGAAATTCCCTCCCGTGATTACCTGCGTGTGGTCAGTGAGCTCTTGAGCAGGACGCCCACACGTGCAGTTATACACACCGTGCAAGCCAACTAACACCTTCCCTGCTCACTGATGGGGAACAAGCTGCCAGTTCCCCCACCGCGATTTAAATCACACATTGCAGAAAGACAAAGCGGAAGGATCGGCTTTTAATGCCCACGGAAAGAAACAGTCCCGGATTTGCGGGCGCAGACCAAGTCTCTCCCACCACCACTCGCTCCCTAGCGCGCGTAGTTCTTGGGGAAGAGCTGGAAGAGCTTGCCTTCCTGCGTGGGCTCGAAGCCGTACTTCTGCAGGTCGCTGGGGTCGAAGGCGCCTTCCTTCACGTCCTTCTCGATGCGGGGCGCCACCACCTCGCTGAAGAGCCGCTTGGCCGTCAGCGGCGGCTCGGAGCCCTCGGGGGCGCGGTACGAGACGTAGGGCTTGAGCTTGAAGCCCTCCAGGTCGGGGACGACGAACTGCGGCACCATCTCCTTGACGAGCAGGAACTTCTTGTTGGCGGTCAGCACGCCCAGCTTCTTGGCCCCGCGGCCCTTGTTGTGGCTCCGGGGGCCGCGCTTGCTGGTGAACGGGGACATGCGGTCAGCGCCCCGCACCAGCCCGCGGGCCAGCTGGGCCAGCAGCCCCATGCCGAGCGACTGAAGCCCCTCGAGAAGCGGCGGGACGGGGGAAGACGGCGCTGGGCCGAGGGCTCCGGCTCTACCCCCAGCTCCGCCGCCTCCCCTCAGCGCCGCTCTCCTCACACAGCCCGCACCCCGCAGCACCGCCCGCTCCCATTGGCCGGAACACGCTGACCAATCCGCAGCGCCCATCTTAGCCTTCTCTCCGCGCGGGGCTGGAGAAGGCCAATCAGCAGCGAGGAGGCCGGCGGGTGGGCGGGGCTTGCCGCAACCCTCAGCTGCGGGGGCGGGGCGGGGCCGGGCGAGGGGGCGGGGCCGGGCCTGGCTTCGGCCCCGTTCGGCCCCGTTCGGCCGGGCCCGTTCGCAGCGCGGGGCTGCCCGGGCGCTGCCCGAACCGAGACTGAGACCCGCGGCTGCCGCCTGCCCGCAGCGAGGCTTTCCTTTTTTCCCCGCAGGTCTGTGAGCGCAGCGGAGCTTCCACAAACGCCAGCCCCGGCTTGGGGGAGGTGGGCGCTGCGCGGCTCCGGCCCCGGGATCGGCTTTTTTTGCCCCAAAACGAGCGCGGGGGGGAGGGGGGCACGGCTGCTCCCCCGGCTGAACTCGCCTTGTTCCCCCAGGTCCCCCAGCAGCGCCGGGCATGGATGAAGAGGAGGGCAACGGCACCAGCCTGGAGGTACGGGGCTCGCTGCGGGGTTTTGTTTTTCCCTTTCAGCATTCGCACGGAGCCCGGCGCGCCTCCCCTGGCGGCGTTGTTTCGGAAGAACTTTTGCTCCAGTGGGTTTTAACCTTCCAGGCGTTTCAGGACGGGTCCCGCTCTCGGTGTTTTGTACCTTGTCGTTTTTCAGCTTATTTTTACCCCGAGCCATTCTCTCTCTGCTTCACGTTCTCAGCTGTCAGCGGAACGGCGCGGTTTCTAACTGCCTTGTGCTTGGTCACGAACAAGCAGCTCCCCGTCCATCAGGGCGCTTGTTGCGTTCCCTGTAGTGGCACACAAGGGCTGCGGTAGGAAATGGTCCTTGTTGGAGCTCAAAGCTACGTGCAGCGCGCTCACAGGCAGGTAAAAGATGTCTTCTTGTGCAAATCCAGTATCTGTAGTCAAGCTGTAGGCACAAGGAGGCCTGGTGTCCTGAGGAATTCTGATTTAAGGTCCTGCTCTCTGCGCCAGGGAGGCTTTGCGCCCCTCCCAGCGCGGGCATGGCTCGCTGTTTACCTTTGGTTGCAATACAAAGTTCTTATTTCTTTCTGGAGCTGCTGGTTCTGAGCTCGGCACTCTGGATGGGTGTGAGCGATACTTACGTAGCTCTGCGTTTTTATCTACTGTGAAATTTTCGTTAAGAAAATGAGAATTAAACCTCGGAAAAAGCAGACAAGTTATTTTCACGTCAATACGTACTCGTAGTCTATCTCCGCTTTATTTTCCGGTGAAGTGCCGGTCTTCTCAGGGGTGTTCAAAACAAGTTTTGTGTCTGAAGGCTTCTGAGCACTACGTGAAGTCCTTGAACGCAGGTGCTGGTAGTGGAGGCTCCATCCTGCAGCCGAGGGATGTTGTGGCTGTGCAGGGCTGGTGATTTAACAATGTCACAGATGTCCCAGGGGCTGGCTTATGAGTAGCTGCTTTCATGGCTCGGGTGCTTGTGAGGTCACATCCTGCTTGTTGGCTTTCCCTGCTGTTCCTGGAGGATCCCCCCGTGCTGTGGGGGGAATGTTGTCCACGCAGGTGTTGGTAATAAACCACATATGGGCCTTTCCGTTTCTCTTGGAGGTCTGAATTTTTTCTTACTTTCTGTACTGTGATATGAGGGCTCTGTGTGTGCCTGGGTGTGTTTTGCTTTGTGAATTTGTTTCTTCTCACGCAGCAGCAATGTGACTGTCAGTTGGCAACTCCTGTTCTCCGTGTTACTTGAGCTCATACAGGCCTGGATAGCAGCAGAACTGTGCGTAATCCTGACGCTGTCAAGGAGAAACAAACAAAGTGACCACAGCTGACTAATGTTGAGAACTCACTGGGCTTTGCCAGACTGTATTGGTGGCTAACGGCTTTTCAGCTTTTTTTTTTTATTGTGACTTTTCACTGCCATCCCACTAATAACAGCCTGACACTGATAACAGCGATAGTTCGAGGATGTTGGGAACGTTGTTGGTATGCTGTGTTAAAGCAGCCTCAGAAGATAAACTCTCATCTGCCAGCATTGGCTGGTCAGGCACTGCAAACCCAGAATGAACTTTGATGAGACTCTCGTGGTTTGGTGACTCAGTGTGCACTTGCAGTTTTCTTTTAGTTACAAAGCTAAATTAAGATGTCATCCAGATCTAGAACTGAGGGCAAAAATTGGGACCTAAACTTAAGATTCAAGTCCTTGCAAGGGTTGAGTCAGACTTAAGACTTACAGGCTGTTATGTCCTTGTACTCTTTTTTTTTTTTTCTACTTGTTCCTAATGTTTGGTTTGATTTTTACCTTTGCTCAGGTAAGTTTTGAGCTGTCAAGCTTACAGCTTTTGTAACTTCCACGTTGTGTGTTTTTTTTTTTTGTTTTGTTTTGTTTTTGTTCCAGCATAACAATCAGGATAGCTTCCAGGGCTGTATACCTGAGTTAGAGCTTTTACCCATGTGTACATCTTCCTGGTTTATGCTGAATTTAATCTGCCATTTTATTGCTTATTTTCTTAGTCTCATAAAATCCTTTACACTCCACTCTTGTCCATATTGCTCTGAGTAACGAAGTCTTAAAAAAAAAAAAAAAAAAGCTGTCACCTCACTGTTTGACCCTGTTTTAGCATGGTTTAGGAACTGACACCAATAGAGAACTCCAGTACTGGCCCCTCTCCACTGAATGTGTTGTGTTTCAAAGTGGATGAGAGTTGAAAGAAAGACATTGGAAAATATAATCAAGTTGTATTGTGTTTGGCAGAGCAGACACTGAGATGTTTTTATGGAGGCTTTTTGCCTGTTGTGGGAAACTAATTTCACTTTCCTTTTGGTGCTAGGCTGTGTTACCAGCAGGTGGAACACGAATTCTTCAATTTGTAGAAGACAGAATACAGACTACTATGGTAATGTACAGCTTTAATCAACTGGGTGAAAGATTGTGTGTGCATAAATAGTGTGCACTTGCTTGTGAGCTCCAAGAACTCTTTGTCAAAGATGAAGTCTGAGTAGACTGAGAGAAGTTTTTTTCTTTATTGTTGCTGTGCATGAGGCAGGAATTAATTCCCCTTATTTCATCCTATGTATGTTTAGCTCATCAGCTCATAGATCTTTGGGGGAAGAATGCTGAATATTTCACATATAAGCTTATGAAGCACTGATATAATTATAACTTCTTGCATGTGTGATGTTTTAGTTAGAATTGAAATATTTATGAATGTGCTTGATATTCAGGCCACTTACTGAGCTAAGTGTTCTCCAAAACATAAAATAACTTTCAACTACAAAAGTCATTAATTCGTTTCCCCTGTAAATTCTTCTCACAGCTGACTGGAATTGCAATCGGAGCTGCAGTTGCTTTGCTCCTGATAGGAGTTGTTGTGATTGTCATCTATAGAAGAGTGAAACAGTCTAGTAAGTACTCAACAACAATGCTTAAAAACAGTTTTCTCAGTATTTTTTCTCAGTAGCCTTCAGTATTTTTGTAGCATTAGGTGGTAAATTCTGGGTCAATTTGTAATAACTGCTTGCCGTGAAGGTGGTGGCTTCTGCAGAAAAAAAGCTTTAAAAGGGTAAAGAACTTGTGTTGATACACTTACCCAGCTCTGAATGTCAAATTCATAACTGTCTTGTGAAAGACACTGGAGACTTTTGTTTCTCTAGTGTATGATAGCCTTAACGTCACTTGGCTTACAAATAATTTCAAGCCCGCTGTGATTTCACTGTTAAAATAATGAGACACCAGTGAACTGGAGGTTTCCTTTTGTGATATTAAAGTCCCCTGATCTCTCTACCTGTTTAGAGAGCCTTTTTACCTCCCCCAGTGATTAGGTGGAGCCTTAAGCTAGCTCATCCCTAGTCTGGGTTGGCTAACCGGAGCTGAATCGTGAGGTGTCTTGTGCTGGTTTGAATTCGAAGTGCTGGCCACAATAGTTTGCTTCTTAGCAGACAGGAACTGTGGCTATTATGGAAGTAACAAAGCTGACAACTCGTGCTTAGTCTTCTTTCTGCCTGTAACATAAAGCTGCAGATGGTTTCTGATGGGAAACTTCTCTGTTTTAGAACAACTTCAACCACATGTGCCTCAATACAGATTTCGCAAGCGAGACAAAGTGATGTTCTATGGGCGGAAGATCATGAGAAAGGTAAGAACGTTTGGTATGGTTGGAGGGATGTAAAGATTAAAATCCAGTTTAGGAGGTCTGGTAAATCTTGAAATATTTTGCTTGCTTAGTCTGACTCAGGATCTTTGACCCATTAAACTTCCCTGAAATTTTGGGGATGTGTCAGAACTCCTGGAATTTTGCCAGAATTGCGAATGGAACAGCAAAAGCTTCTCTTTCTGATTAAACCTTACCTCCTTCAGGAATATTTTCAGACATCAAGGTTAGTGGTGAATCAAAGAATACTCCTCTATGGAATTGATGGCTGATTATCTATAATAATCTACCTATCTTTTTCTGTATTTAGAATTATATTCAAGATATTCAGTGCCTGTATTCAGGATTGTCCTTTTCAGATAACGACTTCTAGCGCCGTCCTTATGTTCAAAGCTGACTCTGTCCTTCCCATGTTAGGAGGTGGCCAGTCTATCTGGGGAGCACGTACTCAGATTTATCTTTCTGCAGTCTACCTATGAAGAGCACTAACCACTTCAGTATATGAGCCCTTGTTTTCTTGAATTGCAAATAAGACTTTCACACTATAATTATAGACTGTTCCAGAGGGCTTTATCCAGTGATTGAACTTTGCCTTAGATTGCAGCAAGGAATGTTACGTGTGCCCTGGGTTTCCTGTCCTGATGTTGTTTGTGCCTTATTATTCTATAATGTCTCCTTGAATTTTCTATCAGTCAGAAGTCAGTTCCTGCATGGGATCTAGTTTGACTCTGGCTGATCAGTTGGTTAAATCCTTGAAGTCTATGGCTGCCTTTCTGATACTTAGTTCTCTTTTGGTTTTGCAAGTGAAAAATACAAAAAGTGAAACTGTAACAAGAAGGTTTGAACAGACATTTCCCGTGAACAATTAGGTAGTCTTAGTAGGCATCCTAGGTTTTCACTACTGATGGTCTGGTTTTCAGTTAACTGAGGAGGTTAATGTTCCTGCCTTGCTTCCCTTGAAGCTGTTTAGTGTGTGCTGAACGTGAGATTCTTTTTTCCCCCATTGACAGTACCACCATGGCCAAAAGAACTAATCTTTTCAGAGGAGGAATGAATGGCTATGTCAGTGCAGAGATGTGCAAGCTTGTAAGAAAACCAAATGTGATAGGACATGTCGAGGTGACTTCCTTGCTCAACACTATCTGTGCCAATGTCTACGTAGCAACTTATTGGGCTAACATATGATGTTATCGAGAGAGCCTGACTTTGGAAAGCTGCATCTTACTCAAATGGGGCCTTTGAACTCTTTTCAGAGTAGCAAATGGTTGTTGCTTGCTTGTAGTCAGATACAAATGGCTGGTGGAAGAAAAAGGGAAGGTAGTCCTGAGTGCGATGTGTGCTCCCTGCCCGCTGTCCTGCAGAGTCAGATCCAGGCTGTGGGTCTGGTGGGGTCCCCAGCCCGTGGGGCCTGCGAGGCAGGAGGGATTGGAGCGGCCCCTTCAGGACCACTGTGAGAGTGGGGCTTCAGGCATCCTCGCTGTCTGTGGGACAGCCTGCTCGAGTCCCGCTGTGTGCTCACACAAACACTGCTTAACAATGTGTAGAGAAATAAGGTATGGATAAATAACCTTGCTTTGTCAGACACTGCTTGTGGAGGAACATTTCTTCTTGTGGGCTGCCACAGCCCTCTGCCTCATGCGCTTTGCTCAGATGAATTGAGATATTTGGGCTTGATGATAGACACTGCTGTTTTTAAAACTGAGCATTGTTCTTGGACTGTGCTTCTGATATTCATAACTTCGTATTGTCTGACATGTTTATATAAAGCTGCCTAGAATTTCACATGGTAAAATCACTTTTGTTTCGGGGGGAGGGGGGGTGGGTGGGTGGGGGTAGTGTTGGAGGGGTTTAGACCTTGCCTTTTGCTTTTGCTCCTGAATGAGATATGTAGAATATTGCAAGCTGCAGTTTGGAGTGAAATACTTCATGCCTTTTTGGTAAAATACCAAGCTTTTACTCTTTTTTTTTTTTTTTTTTTTTAAAAAAAAGGAAAGAAAAAGGAAAAAACTATCCAAACGAATTGAAGATTTTTTTATTATATATATTTAAAAAAAAAAAGGAAAGAAAAAGGAAAAAACTATCCAAACGAATTGAAGATTTTTTTATTTTATTTTTATTTTTTATTTTTGGCGAGGAAAGTGGTAGTACTTCGGTTATTCATGAGGTATTTTCTTGGTCTTGCAATTGTTGCAATTCTCCAGAAGGTGGCACTTAGTTACTGTGAAAAGGAAGCAAAAGACAGGCTGCGTGTCTGTGTTGCTGTTTGTCCCCGGGTGAAAAATGAGTCAGGCCCTGATGTGTTAACATCAGGCTGCCGAAGGAATACAGGCACTTTAAATGTTACTTCTCAGCCTGTTGTTGGGTGTTCCTGAGTGAGAACCGTATAGCTAAGGGTTTTCTTCACTGCCATCCATTGCCACTGTAGTAGTTGCTTTTCAAGATCAAAATATGCTTTATGTCTAGAAAGAAAGTGATTGTGGAGTAGGTGTTGTTCCAGTCCTCAAAGTCTTATATTATTGCCTCGCTCTACTCATGTTCTAATGACCTGGTAGATAAGTCGGATCTTTTGCAGGGTTGGAGCTAAGGTTTTGTTTTTTAGTAAATGTTTCTGGTTTTGTTACTTCCTCCTAGGTTACAACCCTTCCGAACTCTCTGGTTGGGAACACTGTGCCTCGCCAAAGGATGCGGAAACGGGCAAAAGTTTTAAATTTGGCAAAAAGGTACTTGGGCTTTTGGGAAGGAGAGAATTCATGCGATGGGTGCTGTTGTGTGGTGGTGCTTCATTT
The DNA here is from genome assembly GCA_011076525.1 of Nettapus auritus. Lineage (NCBI taxonomy): Eukaryota > Metazoa > Chordata > Aves > Anseriformes > Anatidae > Nettapus > Nettapus auritus. The sequence goes on from CM021781.1 coordinate 1,611,290, forward strand.
TGTTTGTGTGTATGGGGTGTGCAACCAGTCCCTAGTACAGTGTTTTTCCATTGCTGTTGTTTTTCACAATCCTTTGGTCTCCCAGCTGGGCATTGGCCTTGCTTTCTGCTGGGAAGTTTGTTGAAATGGAGTGGGTGTGCCTCCAGCATTGTCTGTAGTTTTGCTGAAGGAGGCAGGAAGGGAGCAGTCGGAGAGTGGAACGCTGCAGTTTTATCTATTTGATAATGTGTAACTTGGTACAGTGTGCTTTTGGTATTGCGCTCAGCCTATGGTGCCCGTGTACAGCTGGCTGCTAAGACAGATGAGCTGCCACCCTGACCTTCTGGTGTTTTGATTCGTAGGATTCTGCGTATCAAGAAAGAGTGTCCAACTCTGCAGCCCAAGGAACCACCTCCCTCTCTACTAGAGGCAGATCTGACAGAATTTGATGTAAAGAATTCCCATTTGCCATCGGAAGTCCTATACATGCTTAAAAACGTTAGGTAATGTTAAATGGAAAGATAACTAATTTGCTTTTGACTGATATTCAAGTGATATAAATATTCTTGCTGCCTCATTTAAAGTCTTAAAGTTTATCTCTGTGTGGTCAGAGTATTTAAGCAGTTGAAAGAAAAATCACCTGAGCATGATGAAAAAGTTAAATAGTTTCCAAATTTCTAGAAACTAAGAAAATGTTGGAGTGCATTAAAAAGAAAATAGAGTGGGATGGAGGAGACAGTTTAGTGCCTAAATTTGGAGATAGTAAGATTTTTCTAATGTGAACAGATTTGTTAGTGCATTCTTAAAATTCCCCTTAGACCGTATCTGACCATTTTTTGTGCAAACTTTGTCATAATTAGTAAATACTAATTGGCTGCCATATTGACAACTTGCTAAACTGCAGAATTTTTTTACTTGTCTAGCTAAAAAGGTTACAAATAAAATCAAAGCCAACTTAATCTCCACAGCCCTCTGAAGGGGTGATAGGAAGGTCATTGTGCCAATTCAGTTAAATGTTGATATTGCTGACAAAGCATAAAGGAAGAGTTTCAGATCTGAAACTTTGGTTTTGTTTGTGTATATATATATATATATATATTTTTTTTTTTTTTTCCTATTACTATCTAATTTAGTCCCAAAGGTCATACATAATAGATGTTTTGGTACTCTAATAAAATTACTTTGGTACTGTAGTAAAAGTACTACTTAAGTCATCTAAGCTTTCTCCTGTGGAATTCTGATGCCCTATGACTAATTGATGTTGAAGAGGAATTCGATTGATTGATCATGTTAAGTGTGAGCTAATGGAACTATATGGAAGGCCCTTCTGGTGCTGTGCACAGAATGCTTAGGTTTAAGATGGAGATTTCCGTCTGCCTTGTGGTGACTGACTCGTTTCAGTGTCACAGGAGTCCAGTTGCACATTGCCTGCAGGAGGTAGTACAAATTTACAAGGATACAATGATGGGATTTTTTTTTTCCTTCAGTATTTGTCATGTGTTCTGGTTACATTGGGGTAGCTGTACTACAAGAGGAAGTTACAAAGGGTAGCTTTTGTCATACAATGTGTAATGTGTTTGGGTTTTTGTATTTCTTCCCCTTGAAAAGCCATGCTAGCATTTGCTTGAGGAAGACTAGGTCTACTTCCTTTTGAGCCTATTGGCATTGTTTGGTGTGATGTTCAAAAAGGAACTCCAGTATTTACCCTTCTCAGCATTTTACAGCACTCCTGCATTTCTGTCTTGGTGACTTCTGCACTAGGAAATGCCAGACCATTCTATTGCTGTGCTACAACTTCCTCTAAGGTCTTTTGTGAGGGCTTTGGTGATTTAGGATTTTCCAAGAGTGGTGACAGCTATAAGTTTCCCTTTGCATAGAAGGGGGAAAAAAGCTAATATTTCATTTTCTTTCCTGCAGGGTCCTTGGTCACTTTGAGAAACCTCTTTTCCTGGAACTGTGCAAACACATGTTTTTTGTGCAGTTGCACGAAGGCGAATACATTTTCCGTCCTGGGCAGCTTGATAACAGCATCTATGTTGTGCAAGATGGAAAGCTGGAAGTTTGCATTCAAGAAAATGTAAGAATAAACTAAGTCATGGTTCTTGAGATAAATCTCTTGGTATAGTATGTGTGTTGGCATGAATTATTAAGCATTGATTAAACTTGCATTTGAATCATACTGATTTTAGTAAAGGCTGCTTCCAACCCTTCAGGGCCATATTTCAAGGTGAAGGTTTTGAGCTGTGGTCCACCATGTGTTAGAAGAGTGAGCTAAAGGCGGCATTTGTGGGGCATTCTGAAATAACCTTACATACTCTGATCACATAGTTACTGCGGGAGATTGGGGTGCAAGACTGGCTGTTGGAAACATCCTCATTTTGGATTAGCGGTACAGAATAGGACAGTGTCAGTAGAAGAGACCAATTGATACTGTGCTCCGAAATATTTTAACCTGCTAGATAAGGGGCTTGCCTGGAAGGTGGCAGATCCAGATGTGCTTGTATTTTCAAGTTTAATTCAATTTTGATGGCTGAAAATGTATTTGCTAGGGTTTCTGATTATCTAAAATTTTCTGCTTTCTATATATACTTTTGTGGTGGTTTTACTCGGGTGGGCAGCTGAGCTCAACCACAACCACTTTCTCACTCCCCCTCCTCAAAGGGGAGAAAATATGATGCAGAGGGCTCAAGGGTTGAGATAAGGACGGGGAGATCGCCCAACAATTATCAAGATGGGCAAAACAAACTCAGAGTAGGGAGACAGTAAGATTTATTGCCTATTACTAACAACCTAGAAACCTCCCCCCGAGTGGCACAGGGGAAGGGGGGAATGGTCTGTGGTCAGTCTATAGTGCTTCCTCTCTGCCGCTCCTTGTTGGTCCCTCTCTGCCCCTGCTCCATGTGGGGTCCCCCCCACGGGATGCTGTCCTCGCTGAACTGAGTCTGCGGGGGCTGCCCACAGGCAGCAGCTCTTCAAGAACTGCTCCCGCATGGCTCCGTACCATGGGGTCCATCCATCAGGAGCAAACTGCTCCAACCTGGGTCCCCCACCGGCGGCAGCTCCCCCCCGCCCCCTGCTCCTGTGTGGGCTCCTCTCCATGGGCTGCAGCTCCGGTCCGGGGCCTGCTCCTGCGGGGGCTCTCCATGGGCCGCAGCCTCTTCCAGGCCACATCCACCTGCTCCAGTGGGGGCTCCTCCACGGGCTGCAGCATGGAGATCTGCTCTGTGTGGGACCCATGGGCTGCAGGGGGACAGCCTGCTCCACCAGGGGCCTCTCCACAGGCTGCAAGGGGAGCTGCTGCTGCGAGTCTGGAGCACCTCCTGCCTCCTTCTGCACTGACCATGGGGGCTGCAGGGCTGGTTCTCACTCCTCTCTCTCCCAGCTGCTGTTTTCCGGCAGTTTTTTCCCCCCTTTTAAACCTGCCTCACAGAGGCACATACAATGTTGCTTGTTGGCCTGGCTCTGGCCAGCGGCGGGGCCCTTACCTAACATCTGGCAGCTTCTGGATGCTTCTGGATTCTTCTTGCAGAATCCAGCCATATGCGCCCCCCCCCCCCACTACCAAAACCTTGCCACATAAATCCACTACAGCTTTTAACTTTTTTCTTGTACTGCTTATTGATATGTAATCTTTTAATAAAGGGAGCGTGTTCTGTTTCAGAATGAAGAAAGCTCTTTTGTTTTTCTTTGTTACATAGCAAAGACAAGTGGGTGACATCTACCCCTAGACAAAAGAGGCTTCTAGTTTCCTTTAATTTATCACTTTCTGAACCGCACTGGAGTGTCTTTGAATGTCTTGTGGTTTTCCTGCTGTCTATTAGAATGGTGTTTTACAATCTGGGTGATGTGAATTAAATTAGCACACTTCCATCAGAGCAGAGAGAAGACTAGCATCCAAGTTCTAATGGGAGACCATTTCTGTTAGGGCTGTTCAGACTGACAGCAAGTTAAGCTTTCTAAAACACTCTGTATATGTCATATATACACGTCTGCAAGCCTATAGTAATCTTCTGTCGTACACTTGCAGGATGGAACAGAAGTGGTTGTTAAGGAGGTGCTGGCAGGAGACAGTGTCCACAGCCTTCTCAGCATTCTAGATGTTATCACGGTAAGCTCTTGAATGTGCAGGTTTCCTGCAGTGCTGTCTTATGCCACTGAGCCTGCTGTGGGGGGAAAAGTAAACTTTCAACATTACTAGGAAAGAATTGGAGCGGCTAAAGTTTCTTTAACCAGTCTCTTTTTTCCTTTATAGCTGTAAATTGGTTGTGAAAAATGTATGCTTAACAGTCTAACACTGGCTATTTCTCAGCAACTTTTCAAAGGGTTGAATCTTTCATTTATGTTTGGAAAACCTAAGGTACAGATTTTGATTTGTTCAAGGTCACAAGGAAGTCAGGAGAAGGACCAGGTTAGGGCCCAGAATTCCTGGATTTTATATGGTTTCACTTATTGCTTAACAAATTTATTTTTATTTAGTCCAATGAAAATAATCTGACAGCTGTTATTATTGTAATTATACTGTGAAACCAGTTGATGGATTTAATTTTTTCTTAATATGTTGATGTTGCTAGTGGCCATCTGAAGGTTGTGCTCTGTGGCAAGCGATAGGATGAGCGAGGTGCTAGCTGGTTGCACAAATTAGCAGTGTGGGTTTTGTTTCAGGTGGAATTACAGTGATGGGTTTTCTGAAATTGTCACAGCATATTTTATTTAGGAATGCCTAAACTGAAGGTGGTGGATTCATTATTTTCAGTAACGTGCAAGCACTTGAGTGCTTACTTGGAGGGTGTTGATAGCTGAGATTAAGATGAAAATCTAATCAATAAGTCATTCATATCTGACATTGATTCCCTTATATTTGTCTGTTTCCTTACATTAAATAGTATCCTTATCATACTGTGAGTTTTAATGATTCTGTAAAGTGTTCTTTGCCACTTCTAGATGAAAGTAGGTACCACATATTTGTGTGTGTGTATAAATAAAAATTTCCATAAAACATATTGAAAGTAATAACAATTCTTAAGCTAGGACACGCTTTCTTCTGTAGAAAGCAATGGCGAGTAAATAATTTGGACTGTGAGAGTCTGCTTCTTGCTGTCAAATCCAAACTAATAGCAGATTCAGAGGTCTTTGCCATTGATGCTTCCGACAGTAAATTTTCTTAATGACAGTATTCTAAAGAGCAGGACCACCATGGAGAACCTGAATACTAATCATACTCTTTTCCTGTATTCTTATACAAAAAGGATTTAATGTTCTCTTTATTGTTGATTTTCTGTTGCGCTTTTTTAAATCAGGGTGGTTTTTCTCATTTTCATTCTGTCATTTTTTCTTCATTCTTATTAGTTACACCAGTAGTGAATCAGAATAGAAGAATTATTGCAAGTCTGATTAAAAGGCACTGTTAGCGTGCAGAAGAGTATAAAACCAAGAACCTTGCACACTTCATTTCTAAAGTAACTTGTTCTAATTTACTTTGTCCTACTCCTTCTTTTCTTGTTTCCTTGCTTTGTGAACTGATTGTTTTAGTTTTTCCTTCTCATTATGCTTCTTATTCACTTGGGTATAGGAATAGCATAAAACTTATTCACTTGGGTATAGGAATAGCATAAAATTGGGCTAGGAGAGGGAAAGTAATATTGATTAAAATAGAGGAGGCTTCTCTGTTGGATGAGTCTTAGAACTTCCTGCAGATACCATACCCTTAACAAAATTTTACTGTACCACCAAACACATGGGCCTGAATTGAAGAAAAAATGCTTTCAGAGGGACTTTGAATTGTTTGAGCTGCATTGGTGATTTCTTTGTCTGGTTTTGTAACATAGGACATCAGGCTTGTCTCATACTTGGTTGAAAGATGCGCAAAAAAGTTGAGGTTATTGTTAGAAGTGCTGCCATTTGTTGTAGGCCCCAAAGGCAGGGCATGTAAGAGGTGATTTTCCTATTTAATTGCCTAATTTTTAAAGTTTTCTTAGATCTACTAATCAGAAATACCATCTCTGAATTAAGACTTGTTCTACATTTCAGTTACTCTGGGAACAGATTAATGTTGCTTTCTCAAAACTCAAAAGTGAAACTGGAGAATTTGAATCCAGGTAGATGCCAGCCCTTTCATGAGACTTTGGAACAGTTCAGTGTTATAGTTTAATCATCTGACTCTGAATTGATATGGCCTTAAATATTAAAGAAGTCTCTGAACTGGACATTGTTGATGTCCACGCAATTGTTTTCAGAAGCTGTTGCTGGGTGCTCACCCTACACCTGTCCTTTTTTCCCCATGTTCTGTTTCCTGAATGATGAGTTTTTTCTGAGCTAAACGGGACAAACAAAGGCTGTGTTTGAGGATGGCTGCTGGCACTACGGGTTTTGCTGTTTTGTCTTCCATGTGAAGGTGGTATTTGGAAAACTGTGAGCAGGTGGCGTAGCTGGAATAAAAAGGAAATAGTCTTGAGCAATTGCCAGTGACTGAGGGGCAAAAATGAAAGGCTGAGGAGTAGAAGAAGCTGGGGAAAAAAAGTCACCTGGATAAAAAGGTGAGCCTGCAGGGCTCGAGTTCATTTAAGGGGCAGGAGATAAGATGGGCAAAAGTTGCGCCAGGGGAGGTTTAGGTTGGATATTAGGAAGAACTTCTTTACTGAAAGGGTTGTTAGGCATTGGAATGGGCTGCCCAGGGAAGTGGCTGAGTCACCACTGAGTCACCAGACGTTTGGATGTAGAGCTTAGTGATAAGGTTTAGTGGAGGACTTGGTGGTGGTAGGTCAGAGGTTGGACTCGGTGATCTTGGAGGTCTCTTCCAACCTAGATGATTCTGTGATTCTATGGTCATAAGAAGCAATTGATTGTTGCAATAACATTGGGTAACATCTTCCTCTGGACTAAAATGACTCTTCTGAAATCTAAGCAATGGGGAGAATGTGCCATATTTTGGGGTACAAAAAGGAGCAATCGGTCCAAGATGGAGAATGTAAGGCACCTGTGTCTCCACTAGGAGATTTATTTTGGCCCTTGGCTGTCATCTGGATTCAACTACTACTTCAGCTGTGACATCTGTCACCTACAATATTTAATTGCTCTGCAGGTCTTAGAACAAGACAGACGTAAATAGTTATCTGCTTTGAGAACAAAAGGTTCTCTCAAAAAAACCCTAGTTTACTACTGATTATAACTTGTGTTCCTTGTGGCCTCACTGTGTGATTGTAAAATTGCATAATTTAAATGTGATATTCTCTGTGCAGCTGATTACATTACATTTGAAAGAACTGACAATTATGGGAACATTTCCTCTTTCCACTCCTCTGACAGCTTTTAGCATGTTCCAACCTATTAGACATGGTGGTTGACTCTTTCAAAGGCAGGCTGCTCTCATGCAGGGATTTCGAAAAGGAAAAATTATATGCTGAAAAACTGGGGGGGTGGGCTGTTCTTTGGAGAAAGAGGCTGCTGCATCATTATCCGTTATTATCCTTAAACTGGTTTTCTCAGAGACTGTCAGCACTGCTGTATCCTCAGACAAGCACTGTTCAGGGGGAAGCCTTTTCTAGGTAGAGTGTAGACTGTATCAATGTGATATAACAGTGCTTATTTTGCCCTTTTGAATAACTGTTATGGAACACCATTAAACTTAATGCTATTCCTCTGTCCAGCAACTAAAGACTTAATAGGCATCTTTAGTTGTTCTTTGTGTATTTCATGTAGAGTTTGGTAGAAAATACAGTTGATGGAAAGCATAGTGATCTATATTTAAAAACAGAATATATTTATATATTCTATCTATCTATCTCTATCTCTATCTCTATCTATATCTATATATCTATATATCTATATATTTCTTTTGACTATAACAAGAATACCAAAGGATGACTTTGTTTAAAGCTGAGCTTTAAACTGACCTGTAGAAGAGGGTTGTTACATTTATTTTGGGTGCAGTGAAAGCACAGAATTGTCATTTGTCGATTTCTTTACTTAATTAAAAGAAACTCAGGAAAACTTCGAGAAAGCTTTACACCATAGCTCAAGGATGTTTAAAACTCCAAATCCCTTTGGAACTTGAAAATCAAATCTATTAATATCATCCCCAGATTTTATAAAAAGGTCAGCTGAAGTTAGTGTAATTAAGAAATTGGTTCCAATTAATTAAATTTTATTTTAGAATCTGCTTCATCGTGACTTCCAGACCAGCAAGGCAGACAGAGCGGTAGCTTTATTTTCCAGGGTGGTTACAGTCATACAAAATGCATCTTATTTGGCGTTCCTGTATGTTTAAGGCAGAAATTCTTTTGCAGTGATTGTGTTTAGCTGTTTAATGTCCTTGAAGGCTTGCAATCTTTTCATTTATAATCAGCATTTGTATCTGTGTGCCTAGTGTCTGGAAATTTTGCCTCCTGCTGCTTAGGAGGAATGAAAGCTTCAGAAGCTGTAAGGTGACTATGAAGTAGAAATTGCATTTCTTCCTTAGTTTATGCTCCATCCCACAAAAGGACTAATTTTATCTTAAAAATATTGGATCTTTCTAGTATTGAAAAATGAATTCATGGGTGATAGATATTCTTTTCTCCCTTTACTGAGGGGGTGCAAGGGATGTTGTATGGAGTTTTTTTATGCAAGTGGTAGGCAGTAGATATTTGTGGATATCCATTCTGATTCAAGGGGAAAGTCCTGAAACATAGGTTTGTCTTATGGTATAACAATCTGAATTCTGCCACTTAGTTTTATCTTTTTTTTGGCTTGTTAATTCTTCATCTATTCTTCTAGCAAGTCAGAATGGTGTAGACCGATTTGTATGAAGTAAAGTGAAGCTGTTCGGCTTTGTCATTTGGAATATCGTATATACATGGTGTTCTGTTTTTTTCTTTTTTTTTTTTATTTTGAAAACAAGGAGTCTGATTTTTGTCATTTTGCTTTCTGTGCATAAGAACTACACTTCAGTTTTTTTTTCTGATCGTGCAAGTCTAGGATTGTTATTGTACTGACTACCAAGTGATTTGCTGCAGGTAATAAAATCAGCAAAACCTCTTTTCTGTGATGTTTTGAATACCTGGGAGTTAAAATACTTTTAAAGCCTGGCTTTGCCTGTAATAAAACTGTAGCAGAGTTGACAGACTAGCCATTTCCCTTAACCTGATACACCTTCTTGTAGCTCTTATTTCCTTTCCCTCTGTCTCTGTTTTATGCTACTGAAATTGCCTGTGTGAATTCACCTGACCATGCCGCCCTCATTACACCAGCCGTAGGTCACGGAGCATAAGGTCAAGGCTATTTGTGGCCAGATGATGTCTTTCAAGTGTATACCACATCAAAGTAGAAATTTGGGAAGCAATTGGGAGGAACCGTGGCAGGTTATCAGTGGAATAAACTTGTGTCTGACGCTTTCTGTTAGGGTCACCCTGCTCCGTATAAAACAGTCTCAGCCCGAGCAGCCGTTCCATCCACTATATTGCGACTTCCAGCGAGTGCCTTTCAAGATGTCTTCCAGAAATATCCTGAAACTCTTGTGAGAGTGGTACAGGTAAGCTTCATTGTTAAGTAGATTTAAAAATCAACCACAACAACACAAACAAACAAACAAAAATCAAAATAGAAAATCCACTTTGATTTCAAAGTTTTAAAGAAGGCATTTTAAGGTCTGGCAAGCTCATCCTTTTGCAGATATGGAACTGTTTGGTGTAGCTGCTTCTCAAGATTTAAGTTAGTTTTGTTATTCCTCCCACTCTTAGAGCCCTAGACTTACTGGTATCAGCATGAATAATGTATAGTAAGAAATAATGCATGTATGTTTACATAGAATCACTTTCTGCATGTGATAGCTCCTCATGTCAGCCTGACCTGCGCTGTAAGCTTCAGGTGAGGTAAAATGTGCTGGCTTGGTCTCTGCATCATGGTAATGCCCCTGATGGATTTCAGAGCATCACAGTAATGCTGCAGCAGGGTTTCAGAATGACTTGGAGCATGGAAAAGACAGCTGAATATTCCTAAAAAGGAGTGACATACCCTCAGAAGCTGTTTGTTGAAAGGTGATGCTTTGCAAAATTAACAACACTCAGTGTGATGTGAATTTCTACTTCAGAAGTGATTTTCAACACCTGAGGAAAGAGCTGTGCTTTATATTACAGTTGAAGTTCAACTTCCCTTACTTTGCAGAACTTGGTCTTCAAGTGAGTACTGCAGATCCTGCAAGTGGAAGGTAGTGCAGGGACAAGATGCTCTGCACTAACGGTTTCAGTTTGGCATTTGTTGAGTGGCTCGCTGTCCTGCGGGTACAGTAGCCAAATGCATGCATGTGGCCTGATCAGTCGTTCTGATCTGCTCTTTTGATTTTATTATCAATGCTGAATCTTTTTGTTTTTGTAAACTGTTCTGGTATCCAGGTGATTTATGAACACCTTATGATTTATGAATATACACATGAACATCCTAATACCGTTGGTTGAGGAGAACAGATCGTTATAGCAATTTAACTTGCTCCATGAGAGCTGATACAAACGAGAAGATGGCCTAAGAGTGGGAATAAGCTGCCAGAGAAGAGGAGGGTGAGGTGGCAGTGATGTCTTATGCCAGTTTAGACTATTTGTAGAGCAGTAGCACAGACTTTATGGGGAAGGCAGATTTTTTTTTTTTTAGTGAGAGAAATACAGAAGTGAATGCTTTTATTTCAAGGCATGCTTGTTATTAATGTTTACAGGAAAAAGACAAAATCATTATTTGGTGTTTGTACGTACAATTTTTTTCCCTCTTTCTGTTAAGTGACTGTAAAGTCTTTGGTAAACCACTTTAATCCATCTTTGCCTCAATTTGTCAACCGCTAAAAAGGAATTTCAGCTTGCATTGTTAAAGGGTACCGTCTGTGTTCTTTAAAAAGTGCCTTCAAGTACTCTTGTTCATGGCTGTCTTTAAATGCAAGAATGAATGTGAGAGAATGCTGAATCCATTCCTGTTGCCCTTTGATTTTTAGATCATCATGGTAAGGCTGCAGAGAGTGACGTTCCTTGCTTTGCACAACTACCTTGGTCTGACTACTGAGCTCTTCAACTGTGTAAGTTTGGGGTACATTTTATTTGCTGTTATGCAGCCTGCCAGTGATCTGGCACTGAGAGGTTTTGCTCGTTTCAGAACATTGTAAAGTAAACGTTGCACTTTAGTTTAATCATGACAGTACTTGAGAGGTAAGGTACTTGTAACCAGCCCATAAAGCTTCCCCTGTGCTGATGCCCGGGGAATTGAATGGGTGAGGAGGATAAAATTTAAAGAGTTTGAAGTGTGTCACTTCTGGTTCTGTACAGGCTTCGTTATATTTCAGTAAGTTCTGACCTGTGTTAATGGCACTGAGACACTTCAACCTGTAATAGTTCCAAGGATGCTTCTTGGACTATATCTTGAGAATGAAGTTGTCTTTGAGACTGATATACTATCACCACACGTCTAGTACAGATACTATGTAACTTGCATTTTCAGCGTATCTTGTGACAGCTAATTGTCAAGCAGCAGCTCTAAAGTATGTGAGTGGGTATTCTGGGGAGATTGGAACAAGGTTGATCATATATCTGTGAAAGAAAACAAACAAAAACTCCCTCAAATGATGCTTGAGCTTTTGACAATGGAATACCAAACTAAATTGGTATAGTTTTTGTCTTGTTTGCACCTTCAGCATATGGACTCAGCCCATAATGTTCACTTTGCCTGAAATGGTCAAGGCTGTATTCCTTGTACTTCTTGCCTCATTAACAGTGTTAATATTGCAATGACTGGGAATTTAATAAATTCTTCTGCTCATCTGCTTTAGAGCTATGTTCTTACTAATCTGCCTTCATGTTGTGGTTTAACCTGGCCGGCAGCTAAACACCACACAGCCGTTCGCTCACCCTCCCCCCTCCCTCTCTGGGATGGGGGAGAGAAACGGAAAAGTGAAACGAGAGTTGAGATAGAGACAGTTTATTAAGATAGAAAACAATAATAATAATAATAGTGTGTATGAAACAAGTGATGCACAATGCAATTGCTCACCACCTGCTGACCAATGCCCAGTCTGTCCCGAGCAGCCAGCCCCCCATCCTGGCTAGCCACCCCTACCTATTGTTTAGCATGCCGTCAGATGGTAAGGAATACTCCTTTGGCCAGTTCGGGTCAGCTGTCCTGGCTCTGTCCCCTCCCAGCTGTTGCTGTACCCCGAGCCTGCCTGCTGGCAGGACAGAGCAAGGAGCTGAAAAGTCCTTGGCTTGGTACAAGCACTGCTCTGCAACAAACAAAACATCAGCATGTTATCAGTATTCTTCCCATCCTAATCCAAAACACAGCATTCCACCAGCTACTAGGAGGAAAACTGTCCTAACTGAAACCAGGACACTTCAGAAGCTCTGTCTAGTTAATGGGAATATTGCTTTTGTTGTAAGGTCATGGGATGGTGATTTAAGTAAGAGGAAGCTATTTTTTTTCTGTGTTGTATGACTAATGAAACTGTGAATGTAGCTTTAAGACTACTATGAAATAGGTACCTGAAGTAGGAAAGAGTAAAGTGTATCCTTAGTATACCTGTAGAACCATAGTAAAATGGTGTTTTCTCAGAAGATGTTGAAGCGGACGGCTGGGTGTTTGTTTTATGTTTGCATTTTCACCTTGCTTTTTGCAGCAAAGCCAAGCCATCCCACTGATCTCCGTGGCAAGTGTAACATCTGGAGGAAGTTCAAGCAAAGCAATAAAAAGACAAGTGTCCAATGCGCCAGAGGAAGAGCGTGGAGAAAAATTTGAAAAAGCTGGGGAAGCACTGGAAATAGGTATTGTTTCTGGAAATGGGTAGAAACTATCCTTCGTGTCGGTCTTCTGTTGTGCTGTTAATCAAAGGACTTTTTATTTTATCAACACAGTTAGGGATTGTCAACTATCAGCTTCAGGTTTGAAGTCTTTGGACAGTCCTCAGTTTTAATAGATTACTGCCGTGTTGTTAAAGATATTGGGAGTGGGAGGGAGAAATAAAAAGTGGCTCCTAGTATTGACCCTACAGGAGAAGCTGCAAAAGTTCTGCACTCTAGATAATAGCAGAGGAGTCTGTGCATGTAAGTAGCCTTTTGTGCTGAAGCGTCTGTGTGGAAGCTCAGCCTAGGAAAATAGTGTGAGCTGAATTTTGCTTCTGAATCTGGAGAGGGGAAAAAAATAAAAGCAGGAGGCAAGTGTAAGCATTGTTTAATATTGGTATTTTAGAATGCATTAAAGGCTGTGTGTAAGGGTTTGAAAGTGGGTAGTGAGAGGTTCTTGCTCTCAGTGAGACTTCATTAGGGGAGTCCCTTGTCTTTAACTTTTTGTTTCTAAACTCCAGATACATTGAAGATTTCTGGTACAGAAAACTCTGAGCATGTTTTCAGAAGAAGCTTTTCTTCACCTCCCTGTGCGGGGTCTGCAGAGACTCCTGGTAAGTAGTGCTTGGGAAAACTGTGGGACATACATAATGTGTCTGATCGTATGGGGTAAGATATCTAGTTATGTTAAATAATCATCACGTTTTAGTACTGCTTCCTAACTCATTTGAAACATAAGTTTTAAAAAAATCTATTTTCTGAGATAACAAATGAGCTTCTATCCAAGAAAGAGAGCATTTTCTTGATGTCTTTATTAGCTACTGGGAACATGCAGTCATTTGGCTACTGAGAGACCTGCAAATGAAGGGCTTTTATTCGTTCTTGTAACTGAAACCAACTAAGCTACATATGCTGTCATCTTTCATGCAAAAAATTACATATGATTCTCGCTTGGCTGATTGTCCCAAAGAGCACATAACGTGACTCTGTTGCTTTTAGGAGAGCGTTGTTGGAGTGGATAATAAAGGTGATTTATCATTGAATGCTCTGAGACGTTTATGAGGCTGAGCTGTTTTGATGCTGCAGTGTTATTACAGTGAACTTCAGTCATCTGCACTGTAGCCATCTTTCTCTGAGCCAGTGATTTAGATTGGCTTTATATTCAAGGTAGAGAAAGTGGAACTTCAGGGATGAGTCCTAGAAGGAAGGCATCTGTCTTTAGTTAGCTGAATAATAGACTGACCATCCTGAGAGAGTTGTAAGGTCAGGCTCAGATACTGTAGTGATTATGGAGGTACTGTTAATGTAGAGGTAATAAAGCTTAATCATCAGAATAAAGATATTTTTGGATACGTTATAGGGTACGTGTTGCTTATGTTGGCTATTAAACGGTTTAGGAGATAAAAACACGAATGAGGGGTTAGAGAATAGGGAGGCAGGCTGAGGGGAACCTTCAGTGTTGAGCCTTTCACCATTGTAAGGTTTCTTTCACTTCTAACTAGCTAGTTCATGGTATGTATAGTAGAGAAGAAAGGGTAGTGGGTTTTCTACCATCTTGCTTATTTTTAGCAATAGTGAATCAATTCACTTCCTCTTTGTTTCTGCTATGCAAATGTACGATGTCCCAGTTACTGTTTTGGATAACTTCTGCATTACCGTCCAGAGGGATGGAGAAGCAGGATACTGGCTAGTGATAAGCAGACCGTCTCTGAACCAGGGAAACTAAGGGAAAATACTGAAGTGGTTCATGCAAGACTGGCATTTATTTTCATGTGTTAGGTTGCTTTGTACTATGCATGTGCAAATGTACCAGCAGACATGGTTTGTTGGTAAATTAAGTAATATTTACCTCAGCCTTGGAACATAGCCATTTTTCCCCTAAGCAAATACAGTAAAGTGAAATCTGCCCATGCAGCCCAGTAACATTTTTAAGGTAGGGTCCTAGAAGCTTTTACGTGGAAGGATTCCTGCATACTTAACAGTAGCACTGTCCATTTGTCCTTCCTCTCCCCTTCTGTGTGTCGTAAGAGTTATGTCAGGGTACACAGAGCTTAGCAGGGAGACAAAATTAATTTTTACTGACTGAAGAGAATATCTAATTGGGTAATTATGATTCGCTTCAGTTAACGGAGCTGATTTCCGTTCCCTGCATTGAGGTTATGGTCACTGCTTAGTTTGCACTGAAAATACCTTGATGGCTGTAATAAAAAGATCGAGATTCTGTTTCAGATTTTATTCCACTGCCATGCTGTATATTCAGGCTCCATGGGAATATTGATTATGTTGACTACTGATTCAGAAAAGAGAGAACTGTCTTTTATTAGTCATACAGGTGCTATTATCTCGGTATCTCTTTGATTTGCTTGGCTGATTAGAATTAACAAAAATGCTAAAAATGATTTTGGAGAAAAACATTTTTTGCATCGTTTTGCTCCTGGGGCTGGGGTGTGATTTTCTTTCGATCTTTGGATAGCTATCTAACTTGAAACATAGCAGTTAATGTAGGTGAGGGTGGTAAGTGGTGAAATACAATCCTGCCAGCTTGTGCTAGTCTGTTTGTTGTTGTTTTTTTTTTTTAAGTACACAGATGCTTTATGTGGACAAAGATGCAGTTAGGCCATGTGGAGTATCTGGGCTGGTGGACAGAACAATTAGATGAACTAAAAGCAATGTGATGTTTTGTAACTGATAGCCTCATCAGTGTTATCGCTCCTGGAAATAAGCGTTCCTGACTTAGTTTTTTTAAGGTTAAATAGCAGTTATCTTGTTTTTATTACTTTGTTTTATCAAGAAGAGAAGCTGGTTTTTCTTTCTTCAAAACTAAAACCCCGACCTACAGCATGAGTGCAGGAGCAGAGGACCACCTGCGTTAGGAGAAGCAGGTAGCTGTGAGCGAGTGCTCAGAAGGAAAGAGGCAGCTGAAATGCTGCCAAGGAACATGTCAGTTGCGATTGTTTTTGCAGTGACTTCCATACCAGCAGTGTGTGGGATACCAGTGAGCATGTGTTCATCAAACAGGATCGCATTCCACTCTTGAGTTTCCCACTGCCTTCTGCTCTTTTGAGTCAACAGTTCTAGTTAAAGCTTGTTCTGCTGTATCCTTTCTAACTCCCTTTTGAGCAACAAGACAGTTTAATTAATCACTGTGTGGGAAGCTTGTATCTGTGACTGAGATAAAGGCTTCTGCTTTGAATAGAAGTCTAGTAGACATCCTTTCACTCTTAAAATGCCTCCTCTTTCTTCTCTCTGACTTCTAATATACAGAGCTAAGCAGAGGATGCCCTTCATGCCTACGTGACCGTTATCTGCTTATTTAGGTTTAAACTGGGAAGTGTGTATTTAGATTTGAAATGCACTTGATGTATCGGGTCTTGGTAATTACGCTGACGCTGTGATTTGTTGGGCAGCATAATTGATGGGTAGTCATCAAATTAGCCCATATAGACTTCCACGCTGCTATTTCTAATATCCCAGCACTTTTTGTTTATTACTAAATTAAGGGCTTAAAAGTAGCACTACAGATCTCTGGTGTGTAGGAAACCCAGTAACATGAAGAACATTTTTTTTCTCTTATGATTTGTAAGTTTTGCTGTTGGTAATCTTTGGGCCAACTTACAGGGTTTTTTGTTGTTGTTGTTGTTTTGTTTGGAGGTTGACCGTTACTTCATGTTATAATCTCAGTGACCATGTGCATTTCCTATATGCAAAGAGTTGTTCATGCTTGTAGGCAACCTTGGAAGGAGTATTCTCAGATAGGTCTGAATCCCTGGTACTGTTGGAACCTCCTTGGCTGAGCTAGGGCAGAGATAGGAGGCTTTTCCGAACAGTATATCTTTGAGATATTTTTGGACATTGAAATATAACAGAAACAGTTATAGGTTTATTTGTTAAAGGAAACTGCCAAAGTGAAACCTGCAGGAGAAGCCCCTATGTATCCCTGAGAATGCGTAGACCACTGAAAGTTTGGACAAGCAGAAGAAAAGATCTGAAAGAGTTTTTAGGCATTATGTGAACCAGGGGAAACGCTTTTCATTGAGAAGCTACAGGGGAAGATGCTGATTATAATGTTCTCTCTATGAAAGCTCTTAGAACATTTTTGTACCCATTATCTTTTTTGGTTTAGAGAAGAGTTTGAAAGCATTGCTTCCTGGAAACCATGAGACAAATTTGTCAATTAAGTGGCGTTTCCTGACAGTCTGCAGATCTGAAATGACTCTTTTGTTTAGCCCAAATTAATTACCACTCTGCACAAGAGTGGATGTGGGAATTTTGGGACATATTGTATATGTGAGCTCAGATGGGAAGCTCTGAAGTTCCTACCAGACCTTCCAGGTCAAACAGGAGTAGGAAATAAATTAGAGCACCAGGATGCCACTTCCTACTTAGTCCTCAACTTCAGAAACAACAACAAAACGGTTGCTAGAGTTTGTATACTACTTGGCATTTCTAAGAATAATGAAGGTACTTAAAAAAAAAAATGTGTATTGCTTGTAGGTACCTCCAGCAGTGCTAAGTCAGACATGGACATGGCGTATGAAAGAGCCAGAGTGCACTTTGGCTCGGAGGAGGCTGCTAGCAGTCCTGCTGTGGGCAAGGTAGGTTGTTTCTTTTGAAGATTCCAGTGTGTTTCATGCATTGTACTTCCTTTTGAGCAATTTCATTGTCATCTCTGTATGAATTGTGATGCTTGGTCATCTTGTATTGTTTTCTTTTAAGCTTGCAGTTGTTTCAGCAGATTTTTGGTGACCGTTCAGTTTTTTTAGTGAAGATTATTAGTTAATCTCCTTGACCTTGTGGAGATTCCCTTGGCAAGTAATATGAAAACATTGCTGCGGCATCTTGATTTTAGATTATTACCATCCTTTGACTGATGGAAAGGATTCTGTGGAAAGGTGAAGCCATCAGACCATGTTGTATTTGTGAGACCTACTTAATAGGAAGGAATTAAAAACTTGTATCAACCTGTGAACTTCCTGTCAGGGTTTCAATCGAGATTTATAAACCCGTTTTCCTTTTTGTGGTGTACT
This sequence comes from Nettapus auritus, assembly GCA_011076525.1. NCBI lineage: Eukaryota > Metazoa > Chordata > Aves > Anseriformes > Anatidae > Nettapus > Nettapus auritus. Next base: position 1,629,078 of record CM021781.1, read on the forward strand.
TTTTTTATGAAGGCTGACTTGGAAATTAAGAGCACAGAAATGCTCTTGTATTATAAAACTCAAACCAAAATCAGAAAAGAAAAGAAAAAGAAACTGTGACTCAGTTTTACCTCAGTGGATATTTTGTCTTCTCCATCTTTGTATGCTGTGTTGATGGAGTTTTAAGTCTATCAAGTTGGCAGCTGCCCTGGTTGTGTAAAGTCTTATCCTCCTCTTTCACAAGCTGTGTTGAGTAACTTTATTTCACTTGAGTGTCAAGCTTTGCAGGAAAAAATACAAAGACTATAACAAAAAAAGTTATTAGCAAGCTGTTGCTTTTTTGGAAAGTTTTTTTTAGGCCACCAGTTGTTGTGGATGGGGGAGCGTAGGTGATGGTCAAAGTATTTGCTGGTTAGGTGCCAATTATAACATTCAAAATGCTACGACTTGTGTATCTGTTCTTTGCAGTCGATACTGAAGAAGACTGTGACAGTGACAGAAACTCCTTCAGCAGTTTTCCATTATACTGATCGTGAGCTTGCTGCGCAAGAATCCTATAATAGCAAACCTATTGATGCCATCTTCGAAGCAGCAAAGAAGGACCTTTCAACCTTGATGAAACTTGATGTAAGTTATTGCAGGAAAAAATGGCCTTGTTCTTGCTTTTCATCTCATTCTGCCAGGCATTGAAAAGTAAATTGCCTCCCAAATACATTTAGAGACTAGCTGAATGTTTTATTCTCCAGTCTGTTAAGTTATTAGCAGGACTGAAATAAATCAAAATTATTCTGCCATTTGAAAAGCACATACTGAAATGCACTGCATGAATCTTTTCTCACTGTGTACACATTTATGCGTGTGAGAAGTAAGCATGCAATTTCTGCTGCACTGTAATTTCATGCTCTTGTGTACTGTGTGAAGAAGTTATGTAAAGGCATTTAGGCGATAGTTAAATCTGTTAATCCTGTTGGCATTGCATCTAAGTGCCTCATTTGATTTCAGAGTTGAATCTCTTTATTTGGCTAGTGGTTGAGTGTATTTCACAACAGTGACTGTGCAATGCCCATTGCACGTTTTAGGTGTTTGATGCCCTCGCAGTTGTCATTATGCAGTTCAGCCCTTGCTTCTTCCCTCTGTGTTATAAGAATGAACAAAACTGTTTTCATTGCTCCTGTGATTCTAGCTGCATTTCATTACATCACTTCAGAATTGTATCTGTTCATGCAGCTAATCATGCAATTTGGGAAAATTGTACGGCTGTCTACATCACTCACAGATACCCTAGTTTTATTGCAGCGAATGTTTCAATAACTCAAGTCTGTTGATGCTGCCAGAGGCTTTGGCACAGCTGCTGCAACCTCTGCTTCTGGTTTAAGAACTCTCACCAAACAACACCTGCTTTAGCGTTAGCTAGAACTTAAGACTTTTACTTCTGGATCCTCACATTCCCTGCAGATTTCTAAACTATTTCTTTAACAAGTTCAAAGTCTTGATCGTGATCTTCCAGCTACAGGTAGTAAGGCTTGAAAAACATGCCTTGTTGTTGCTGATTTAACTAAGGCACGGTGTACTGTATGTTAGTCTGCAAGCAGATGTGAGGTGACTGTCTTGTTATGTTCATGTTCAGCTTTTCAAGCATTTATGTCAGCATGAAAGGCTACAGCCTGTTCCAGAGGAAATTCTTGTTACAGATGGAGTAAAATAGAAATATATACTCTCTCATCTGTTCTGTTCATAAAATCCTAGAATCCTTTAAGGGTTTGGGTTGGAAGGGACCTTAAAGCCCATCCAGTTCCAACCCCTGCCATGGGCAGGGACCCCTCCCACCTGCCCAGGCTGCCCCCAGCCCCATCCAGCCTGGCCTTGGGCACTGCCAGGGATGGGGCAGCCACAGCTCCCCTGGGCAGCCTGGGACAGGGCCTCACCACTCAGGGTGAAGAATTTCTTCCTCATGTCTAATCTCATCCTACCCTCTTTTAATTTAAAGCCATTGTCCCTTGTCCTGCCGCTCTACTCCCTGACAGAGTCCCTCCCCAGCTTTCTGTAGCCCCCTTTAGTCACTGGCAGGCTGCTGTAAGGTCAGCCTGGAGCCTTCTCTTCTCCAGGCTGAACAACCCCAACTCCCTCAGCCTGTCTCCACAGGAGAGGTGCTCCAGCCCCTTGATCATCCTCATGGCCTCCTCTGGACTCGCTCTAATACTTCCATGTCCTTGCGCTGGGGGCCCCAGAGCTGAACGCAGGGCTCCAGGTGGGGTCCCAGAAGAGTGGAGCAGTGGGGGAGAATCCCCTCCCTCGCCCTGCTGGCCATGCTGCTGGTGGTGCAGCCCATGGTGCAGGAAGCTTTCTGTTCTTGGTAAAGCTGGCCTCAGACTCTGCTTATGAAAAAAGTTTGTGTCCTGTGTACAGCTGATGGCTTCCTGTTTAGCACCATCAGATCACAAGCAAAAATTCCAGAATCACTGAAACTACCAAGTGCAACAAATTTGTCTTTGAACCTAGATTAAATTTCTCAATAACTGACAAATAAACAGATTAGAGCTGAAGTTAATTGGAGTAGTATCCTTGAAATGCATCATCTAGCAGGCAATGTTTTAACATGAAGATGTAAATAATAATGAAATAAGGTAGGCTTTTCCAACCCTGATATTGTAGCAGCTGTTTTTTACACAAGATGGTAAGAATCTGGTGGAATGTAGCTAAATGCTAGAAACTTCATTTAAAGGTCAGTGTTGATTTTTTTTCCTATGCAGTATAGCAAAAGTTGGTTCTACAGGCAATGGAAGAAAAATATTATTCTGTGTAAAATTTATATTTAATATAATTACGTCAATGAAGACAACTAATTCTGTAAGCTTCTCTTAATTCTCTTAAATTAGCTCAGGTCTCTTATTTCTTAGCTGACTAGAGGCATTTTAAGATCTCATTTGTGAGAGCAGCCAATCACAGTGAATAAAATCAGGATGCTTTGATGGCAGATGGTGCTGTGTGTGTGTGTGTGTGTGTGTGTGAGAGGGAGAGGGAGGGAGGGGGTTATTTAATCTATCCAAGTGGCAGTATTACTTCAAGTGACCCTTAGTAACCTGACTACATCATTCAAATGTTTTTGTTTCAGATAGCTTGAATTCCTTGGGACTCTGTCATGAACTGTTTTCAATGTGATATAGCTCTCATATCAGCACTGTAGATAAAGCTGGAAACATGTAAGAGTTGAGCAATGTTGAAGGGCATATCTTCTGCAGGAGTTATATGGGAGTTGATTCATTTCCTTTGACAAAAAAAAAAAAATCTGTCCCACTTAATTACTGCTTTTGTTTATAAGTGGTTTGTACTTTCATTTCTGCATCATAAACCACATCATAAACCTCTGCTAATTTATTATCTACTACAGTAACAGAGAGAGACCCTTGCTGTGAAATGGATTCTGTTGTGTTAGCAACTTTCTTTATTAAAAGCTCCTGGCTGGGGAAGGGTGGTGGAGACCAGTGGAAGAAATGGTATTTAGCTCAAACTGTGAAACCATGCAATGCTGAGCTTGGATTTGCTGGTCTTGCCTGCTTGAGAGAGAAAATGGATCTTGTCTGTGATCCTTGTTTGTCAACTCCTTTATTGCTTAATTAAGCAGAGTAGTAACGTCACAGAAAAGTCGGATTTCAAGGGCTGCTTGGGGTTCAGTTAGTCTCATCCCATGCCCCAGGCAGAACCAAATATTGTTAAGTCATTCCTGGCAGGTTGTGTCTGAGCTGTTCTTAATGATCTCCAATGACGAGGACTTCACAGCTTTGTGTGCAATCTATTTCAATACTTCGCTAGTCTTAGACATGAAGAAAATATCTGTAACAATTTTTAGAGGTAATGCAGCCAAAAAAAGCCACTGATGGTTTATAAAGAGAGCTGACTGGGGAGCTCATGCGTCCTTTCTGTGGGATACTTTGATAATTAAAAACTTTAGGTAATACTACATAGACATAAATGTGTAAATATAGGGGAAAAAATCAGAAATTAGTTGAGTTGATATTGCTGAACTGAAATATTTTGACAGGTGCTTGTCAGGTTCTTATATTGGATATGTTCCCATGAAACAGATTGGTTTCAATAAAACTATATTTTGGTGAAAATCTGTTCTTTTTATCAGCTGTAGGTGTAACCACAAATTCTGATTATTTCATTTGCTCTATTTTTCCAACTGAAAATTAAAGAAAAACCTGGCATAGCAATTACAGTGGTAAAACGCTTCCATCTCTGCTGCAGTAAGGTTAACGACTGGGAGCAAATTCTGCTGTGTGCATGCACCAAATTGCATCTTCCTGGGCTTGTAGCTCTGCTTCTGCAGTGAGGCGCTGCAAAGTGAGGCTCAAGGGTCGGGATTTGCCGCTGTCTGTTCTGTTCGTGATAACAAAATGGTGAACTTTTGAAGATTTGCTAGTTTGGGTAGGTTTGAGCACCACACTGAAGCAAAGGGGGACTGAAGCATTAAGGTCTGGCACTGCCTGGGCGTGGGATACCAAACCGGGTGGGCAGCTCCTTGAGGTGAAAGAGAACCCTGAGCCTGGCTGCTGGCTGTGTTGGGCATTTAGGATCCTGCTGGGGTCCAGCTTTGGAGCTCAGAAGGAAGTTTCTGCTCAGCAGGCATGCTCAGCCCCTTGCCATTGCAAGGGTGTGGGGCTGAGGCCCTAACCGGGGGCAGGGTTTTAGTGACCCTCCTTCCCATGCAATCTTCAGAATCAGAAGGAAAAATCCTGCTATGCGGTGAGATTCCCGTGAGAATTTCTTAGCTGAGGAGAAGCCTTTGGTCCACAATGCACATGGAAATCTGCTGCACGTGCACAGCGCAGCGGAGCTGTGTGACAAGGGAAGGGCTGGGATGAAGGCAGTGTTGGCTCATCATGGCCAGCTCCTCCATGATATAGACAGTCTCTTCTGGATTCACCTTCCTTTGAAAATAACATCATTTTACAATTTTCCTGGCAACTGGTGCAGGTCCCTTTTCATTAAGTACTCTTCAAGAGTCTGGGGGCAGAAATGAAAAATATAAAGTCATTTAAGATACAAGTTAGGTCAGTTGAAAAGAATTAAACTTTTTTGTTTTTGTCCTCAAAGAAATAAATGGTTAGAGAAATAAAGAAACTTTGTACCAGATTTTGAAGAGATTGATGTACTTCAAGACAACATCTTTCACCAGTTGTTTTTTATTTGCTTTATTTGAATGCTTCCTCACCGTGGATCATTACTGGTGCACCAACAGTTAAATTGCATCCCTTCCCCCCTTTCTTCTCCAGGATCCTTCCTTGTTGAATGGCAAAGTGACACTGCATCAGGTTACTGCTGGGACTGTGCTGTCAAGGCAAGGAGATCAGGTGAGCAAGTGTTCTCTGGGATTAGAGGGGGACAAAAGAGTCTGGCTTGATCTCCAGCCCTGTCACACGAGAGGAAAAGACAAACACGTTGATTAAAAACACCCCACTGCCCTGTCTGCTCCCAAGCCTTCTCTTCTTGTGCTGAGCAATCCCAGCCTCTGCCTCTCCTCAGATGTGGAGTAGCAGCGAGCAGCGTAGCCAGAGCTGCAGTGGAACTCTGGTAGTTCGTTTTCAACTTTTTAGGAACCTTCCTGAGAAGGCATGGAGACTAAGCAGCTTTTTTTTTTTTTTTTTTTTCCAGTCCCTGCACTGCCAGCCTTCAAGATGTCACTCCATGTTATTTGTTTATAGCAGAGTGTATTCAGGATATAATAAGACTTACAATAATACTATGTAAATAGACAAGCTTATGCAAAGTGAGAGGCAGTTCCAATTACAACGCTGCTATGTTCTCCTTTGCTGAACTGTGATATCCCTCCTCATGCTGCAGTGATTACTCCATTATCTCTGTTTGCAATTTTGTTTTTATTTCTTGATCTTACAGACACAGCCTTTATTTTTCATAACCATGCAAAGAGAAACACATTTTTCAATATTGTGGCTGCTTAGTTTTAAATATTCATAACCTTTTAATAATTCACTGTTGTGTCTTATTTTATCGCCTAATTGTTTAAAAGCTGTAGAGAGCTTTCTGGAAAACAGATTGGTCATGATAGTACTGTCATTGCGATAATTGCTTTTAAAATCTGTGGGGATTTTATTGGGCTCTGTATCTGTTTTCTCCAGGATGTTAATGTTTGCTTTGTGGTCTCGGGGATGCTTCATGTGTACCAACGGAAGATAGACTCCGAGGAGGACACCTGCCTGTTCATTACCCATCCAGGAGAACTTGTGGGACAGCTCGCTGTCCTGACTGGGGAGCCCCTGATTTTCACCATCAAGGCTAATCGGGACTGCAGCTTCCTGTCTATTTCGAAGTCCCATTTCTATGAGTGAGTTCTGCCAAGGAAACATTTAATTAAAAAAAAAAAAAAAAAAAATTTATGGCCCTTTTGATTAAATGTGAGTGGTGGATATATGTGTGGTGCAGCACTGCTACAATACATCCTGTTGTAAACCAGATAACATATGTGAGGGTTTTAAGTACTGAGGTGAGCTCTGACCAATCTGTCAGATGGTTTTTTTTTATCTTCAGTAAGAGGTAATGCAGGGAACATACTAATATTAAATGGTGATTATCTTCTTTGTTCCAGGTTTATAGAACACTTAACCCAATGGGGTGTGATTTATGACCCAAGATTCATAGATTTCATAATGCAAATAAGCGAATCTGGCCAGAGTCCGTCTTTGCTGGGTTAAGCATTTCTTTGTCAGGCCATTTCTCTCAAACGCAAGGTTCTTTTTTGCTGAAGAACTACATGAGTTCTGTTTCTGACCACAGTAATCAGCCCAGGCTGCTGGATATGTTGTGAGTGCTAGGTCTTGGTGTAACAGTAGGTTACAGTGCTTGCTGATGGAACAGCTCAAAGAATAATGCCCGTGTGAGATGGGTGGTACCTTTTTGGAAGTAACGCATGAGTTGACTTACAGCTTAAAGGGTGATGATATAGGCATTTATTACTTTAAAAAAACACCCAAACACGCTCATCACTGCTAAAATGACTGTGGCTAGTCTCATTGTCCAATATTAATGATTAATATTCTTGATTCTGAGCCTATTGTTGAGATTTAGTGCTAGTTCACACATATAACTTGTATCAAATACCTCTCTTTCCTTTACTAAACTCCTTTTTCAACTCCTTGAATGTGCTATCACCTAGTCTTGTGTTATACGTGGACTTGTTGACGTGTTTTCTAGGCAACTATTATGTGGTATATTTGTGTACTTTTTACTTTCTAAGTAATTTGAATTGTTTGTGTTCCTGATCAATTCTTACCCTGCAACTTTTTTTTTCCACCTCAGGCAAAAGGCTCTGTTCTGTAAAACTGAACTTGCTGTTCTCAGCAATGTGCTTGGTTGATTAGGTGTGTTTTTCCAAGCCTGTGCAGTGGATGTCAAGTCTTTGACCTAATTTCTGATAGATACTCCCCTCTTGTGCCATTCCGTGCAGCATCAGATAAATTTCATCTAAACTTTTCTTCTTTCTTTCTATTGTTTTCCCACTTGTTCCCAACTTTAAATTTAATTTTGTGTTCCCAGCCAGCCAGTTTCTACCTTCCCCCCCCCCCCCCCCCCTTCTGTTCTAATATCTAGTCCTGGACTGGCTCTGCCATGTTTTTGAGCTCGTTTTCATGAGATTTCTCTTTTTAGAGTTGACTCTTGTTTATTCCAACTTAAGCTTTTTGCTTCCATTAACCGTTTGTGGGTCAGTGATCTCTAACTCATTGTGTCACCTTTTCTTCATTTGGGGGATATTTCCTAGTCCATCTCTTTCTCATTTAAGCTGTCCTTTGCCTATTCACTGCATTTGTCTGTCTTTGTGATCTTTCAGCATTAAATCATCAAAACTTTTCCAGAAACCAAAGTTTTATATTGCTTCCAACTCCTGTTCCCATATTTTTAAGATGTTGTTACAGAAAATCTTTCAAAAACGTGACTTCTTCATCTATATGTTCTCTTAATTTTGCTTCAAACTCCAAGAAAGGAAAAACTTATTGAAAAAATCAGAAGTTTTGTTTTTCACTTAGCATGCAGAATTCTTTGTGCATAGTCTTACAATCTTAGCCTTTCTTTTTTTCTCAGAATCTTTTTTTTTTTTTTTTTTTTTTTTTTTTTAAATTTTACTTAGTGACCAGAAGGAACTTGACAGAACCTCCGTTATTCTCATTATTTTCCAACAATTCTCATTTCCTTCCTTGTCACATGTATTATTTTTCTCTTTGAGGTGTCCCAGAACGTTGTATGTGTTTTTTTTCTCATGAGTTAATGAGAAGGTGAAGCAGAAAGAATGTGGTCAATAGTTGCCATCAGGCAAAGGGCACAGTAATGGAAGTAGCCGAGGGTTTAGAATTGCAGGTTGGATGTTGGGCAACAGATGAAATCCTTTTAACTGAAGCTTTGGGGCAGGAGCCTTTATGTGGTGCTAATACACCTAAATAACTATCTGCAAATGTAGAGTTTAAGTATAGGGGTGACACAAGCTAATTATATAGCATATACCTTAAATGCTTTTCTATTTTGCTGAAGTGATGTACTAAGTGTGCAGTGCCTACGCTGCAACTGTTGGTGTCTCCTGATGAAAAATGTAATCAAGTTGTCACCAGGCTCTCTCGAGGGAACATGCTCAGGTTCTGCAGTACGAGGCAGTAGGACTCTGTCACGTTTTCTGCTTAAGTAAATTCCACAGTTCAGAGTCTAATCGTGTGCTTGCCAGAGAAGCAGAAATGCTTTGATTTTGATTTTGTGTTGCCAGCCAAGCTGAGTATCAAATTGCATCCACATCCACAAAAATCTCTGTAGTTCTCAGTCTTTCACAGGCACCAGGTTAGCCCTTTCATAGCTGTTAGCTTGTTATTAAGATGCCTTCAGAAACGGGTTTCTGAGATAGAGAGCTATGGCTTTTCATTTTTGTCATGCCAGTCATGTGCCAAATGGATGAGCAATGAAAATTCCCCAGTGAAAGGAAGGAAACCTAGCTAATAATGTAGGGAAAAAAAAAATCTTTTCTTGTGCATGAGAGTGGGCTTTTACCTTCCATGCTAATACTCTTGAAGCTATATAGCAGTCAGCGAAATAATAAGAGAGCTCCAGACTGAAATTAAAAGCAGCCTCTTGCTAGTTTACATTTAGAGTGCATTAAGTATTAAGATGCATATCTTGAGAGAGGAAAAGGTGTAAATGGCTTATTGATTTCAGCAGACAACCTACATCGGTGGAGACTTGGGAGCTAAATAAGCAAGTAGAGTAAAAATAATGAGCTAAAGCATTCAGATTTTGGGGGGCTTATTTCTCCTTTAGAGTAGCTTAGAAAGGGAATAGGACTGGGGGTTTTGTGTGTGTGTTGAGAGATTAGGGTTTTTTGTTTCCCAGAGTTTATTTTGGGATGTCTTTTCCAGCTCCTTTGTCCCAAGTCACACTGATGTGGTAAAGTTCCCATAAAATTACATGTTGCTTACAAGTGCAATAATGATAGTTCATCAAAACCAAGGTAGTCTGTAGGCATCCTGGGTTGGAGATAGCAGGGGTGTGGAAACCGCAGGGTGAGATAAAAGGGGCAGGAGAGGAAAGCTGCCCTGTGGTTTTGTAATCCTGGTTTGATGGCTGGACTTTATCTGGTGCTGAATGTCAGAGCTGATGCTCAGTTTAACTTGACTAGTAGCACGTCTGAATGCCGGGATATGAATGTGGTGAGCTGAGCATGGAATAAAGATATATTCCTACAAATCTGTTTCAAATTCAGGGATTTCAGTTGAAGAAATCACAAGCTTCATTATTGCAAAAAGAAGTTGAGGCACTGGGTGAGGAAGAATAGAATAGTGACATGTGATGGACGTGAAAGCTCCCCACAATACCCTGTGTGATGCACTTGACCCATCGCTGTCAGCTCAGGGTCTCTTGCTGTAGCTGTAGGACTAACTAATGACAGAACAAACACTTTCAAAACGTCAGGGCAGTTTCTGTATTTCATCCAGGCTGTGAGGAGCTCCTGGAAAGTCTGCTTTTAATATCACATTCTGGGATGATGTATGACTCTTCAGGCTTTCTCTGAATTCTGCCAAGTTACAGTGAGCCACAGTCATATTGCCGGAGAGGATTGTCAATGAAGACTGACAGTGCTCCTTCCACATGCTTTTGTCCTCACCTTTCTATTTTTTAGGCTAAGGAGGTTAGATGTGAGGCTTGCTTAGCTGAAAATTCCTACACATGCAGGAATCTCCTAAGCAGACTGTCTTATGGCAGTTCTGATCTTCATTGTAAAGGGAACGTTGATGCAGGAAAAGATGTGTATTTCAAAGACTTTTTGTTTCTGCCCATGCGTGGCTTTAACATAGCTCTGTCATCTCCCTCAGTGTGTGCTTCACCTACTGGGTCTGCATGCACTTAACTTCTTGCTTCTTTCTGAATTGTGCCGCCTCTTGTAAAATGCCCACTGTAAGGTGGTATACCATGGCCCAGCAAGAATTCAATTGCTATCGATGCTTCATGGGAACAGAAAAGGTACTGTACCAGGTGTACTATCTAGGGAAATGTGGGATCAGCTCACTCGTGGAGTAGTACCTCAGTAAGAATTGGAGTACTTGCTCACAAGATGCTGGGATGCAGTGATTTCTTGTCTAAAAAGAATGAGAAATAAGACATTTGCTGACAGTGATCGGGTGTCTGAGAGAGATTTCCCTCAGGCCTAGTGGTGCAGAGTTTGCACGTATCACTGGCCGAACGTTCCTGAAGTTCTTTGGTTTGGAAAAAGTGCTAGATATCGGATTTCTTTTTAATACTAGAGACCTTTAAGCATCACTCAGAAGATATGGTATAAAGATCAGAAGTTTTGTTAGAAGACTTTTCTGTTCTTTGTGGTCTTTGCAACAGGGAAAAGGACATATATTTAAACTTCTGAGCAAGTCTTTTTTTAAGAGTATCAGGTGTTAGATACAATGCAGTTCTGATCTGAAATAAAATCTGTGAGCGTGTGTGAGAGTAAGAGGTGTAGAAAGGCAGGGAGGGACACTCTTCTGGGCAGTACAAATGTTTTTCTGAGTTATGAGAGACCTGGGTGAATGGTGATTTTGGAGAGTGGTTCATAAACAAGAGCTGGCGTGGCTCTCATCCATCCCACTGCATTGGGTTGTTTACCAGTCTGTACCTCTTCCTGCTTTGGGAAGTACCTAAATAACACCTCTTGTTTTCTAGGATAATGCGGGAGCAGCCGAGTGTTGTGCTTGGTGTGGCTCACACTGTTGTAAAGAGAATGTCCTCATTCGTGAGGCAAATTGACTTTGCCCTGGATTGGATGGAAGTTGAGGCTGGGCGAGCTGTTTACAGGTAAGATGTAGACAAAGTTCTGTGTTGTTGGTTCAGTGTTAAAGCTTTCAGTGTTAAGGAGCTGTGCTCCCTCAGTAACATATGGAATAAAAACTCTTGGAATAAATTTATCAATTCCATCAGGTTAATGTTTGCCTATTTTGAGATTTTTTTCTTCTACAGTACCCTTCAACACTGCTTTAGTCACTTGTCTCCAGCAGTTATTAAAATCCTTTCATACTATTCTTTATACTTTGTGTTGTCTTGGCAAGCTTTTAAAGTGACATAATAGATTAAGACGTAGGCAGTTGTATGTTTGGTGGTAGTTTCTGCATTTTTAAGGGCATGAGTATCTTTTGTTCATGAAGTTTTTTGGCCTTTCTAAAACAAACAACAGAACTGAAAAGTAATTTGGATAGGATTATTCAATAGTAAATTGAAAATAGGAATTACACTTTATGTTTAAGGGGTAGAAGTTATCCTAGGGAAAGCTTAATTGTATGGATTTTGTACTAGAATGTAATTGAGGCACTATATGGTTGCATTGGTGGGAGAATAAAAGTCTAAATTAGTGAGTGTACCATGATTGTAATTTATATGACTATTTCTGCAGCACTTATGCTAATGGAAACTTCTGATTACTGTGTGTATCAAAACAAATGTAGTTATCAACATCTTGTTAAAAGCTTTTGGAAGTTTAGTTTTAACCCCACTACCAGAAGTATCGCACTTGGCCTGCGTGCTATGTTATGCTGGAAATCTGCTTACCAAATAGCATTCTTAATCATGCAAACATGACGTGGCAAAAACTTCCCAAGCAACTAACGTGAGTGCACTAAAATCAATCTAAATCCTGAGTTACTCAGGGCTTTTTTCCCCTCTTTGACCTGCAGAATCTCTCTATGCAGCCATGTCACCCTTGCAGTGACAGCAAGCCCCTGCTGTACGCAGGATTGAGCCTGTTGTCTCCTCCAGAGACACTTGTGTCCTGGGCATCTGGGTCCAGACCCAAAGCTTACCAGTTGTTCAAAGCCTGTACATTTAAACATTAAAACATATTTCCAAGTCACCTTTTAACAGGTGTTTGTTCAGTTTCTTGTTTTCTTATGTTTAACTGTTAATAAAACATTTTCCTATGGCCTCCAAGCCAGTTAAAGAAAATTGCTCAACTTATTAAAAGACTTCAGATGCATCTGCTGAGCGAAGAAATTCACGAATGCTTGTCACTGGCTGTTCTTTCTGTAGGCAGGGTGACAAGTCAGACTGCACGTACATTGTGCTGAATGGTCGACTCCGCTCTGTCATACGGATGGACGATGGAAAAAAGCACCTGACTGGTGAATACGGCCGAGGAGACTTAATTGGAGTGGTAAGGATCAGTTTCAAAAATGAACAGTTCAGATGAGAATTTGGTATTGGTATTGGTCCTACACAAAACATTCTTGCTCTGGTCAGGTGTTAGTCTGACACATGGTAAAGACGGAAAATCACTTCTACCTGGAATCTCGTATGATAATACATGAATGGGATTATTAGACTTGATTTAAAGACAAAAAAACATAACCTCCCTCAGAGATGAGCCAAAAAGCCCGTCACACTTTATTTTATTTATTTATTTATTTATTTTTTAATGTGGGTTACATTTGTTTCTGTGTTGAGCTAAGTGCAACTGCTAAAATAGTTCAGGAAGAATTGAAGGAATGTGCACTGAAGAGTCACATGAAATGCAGTATCCTAGAAAGTCTGGGGCCCCTACTGGTGTCAAGTCTAACCTTCACGTTAGCAGAGCTAACTTCAGGTCTGCATCAGGCTGGTCAGAGACTGTGCAGTTTTTTAAAAGGTATTACTGCAACTTTTGACTTCAAAACTGTACTGTTTATCCATGTTTAACTTCTCTCCAATGTTTGGTTTATTGTTTGTTTCTCAGATCTAGTTGAACAATTGAAATGGGAATCCTGCATCATAAGTGTGCACGACTAGCTTGATTTTTGTATTTGAAGGCTTCTGAAATGCTGAGATTTGTTCAGGCCCTTTTCTGCCTTCTGAATTGGGAAGTAAACATTTACTGGTGTCTATTTATAGCCAGAATCAGTGTACCTCTGAACGTGGTCGAAATTCTCCCTATCCGTATAAGCAGTGGTGCCTTCTTTGGCATAACATTTCATTCTGGCTCAACTGTTAATCTGGTGAGGGGAGAGGTTGATGCAGTGGATGGCCTGGAATGTGCCTGCTCTAACAGTGCCATCTTTGTGGGTGAGTTCCTGGGCGTGGATACAGAAATACCCATTTAGTTTATATCTGAACTAAAGTCACTTTTCTGGATCCATGCTATGACATGAATCATTTGAAGACTTCTGTGACTCTGTGGACGTCATCTACTCCTTCCTATCCACGGCTCCCAGGCCCACTGACTCATGCTGCCATTTGTTGAACGAATCTCGATGCTCTGTCTGTCTTTTGAAAAACATGGGGGAGGATTTGTAAAGATTGCCAAGATTAATGTAGTCGTTCTTTGCAGAGGGCATTAGTAAATTGACATTTTTCCTTTTAAAAAGATTTGTTTATCCCGTTCTGCAAGATCTGTTATAAACCTTTAAAAGCCTGCTATATGTTTATTTTTTTTTTCTTTGTTCTTCCAGAAAATGAAGTAACTGGAGGGTTCTAGGTGCTTGCAGAAATTAAATTAGTAGCTGATATTAGTAACTGGTAGTTTGGTCAACCTGTGCTGTATTCTTCCCTGAAGTTTCTCCAATATTACCATGTCATTCTGAAGAGTGGACACTTACCGATTACAAGACTTTTGTATCGAGTTACTCCCTTTATCTCAGAACTTTAAAAAATGCTGTTTGTCATATGCATAAGAGATGAGTATTTGTCATTTCTACTTTCAGAGGCAAAGTCCTGAAAAATGAAGGATTTCAGACAAGATATTAATTTTTCAAGCCCGTGCAGGCGCTCCCAAGGATTAACTTGTGGCTCAAATTGTTTTGTTCCGTATACTGACTCAATGGCATCTGTTCCTGAGGTCTGTTAGTTCACAGGGAGAAGAACAGATAAGATACTGCAAAGTTTTCTTGCTTTGTGTTGTCACTTGGAGTTGACCAGAGTAGTTATGTGTGGGAAACATTCGCTGTTCCCTGAGAGCCTTGTAAGAGGGATGATGCTGGCTGCTTGCTGCTGCTGATCCTGTCGATGGGCAGTTCCAGCTGCTGTATCAGGTGATGTCAAAACTCGTTGGAAGGCCTTCCATGTAATTGTCAGAGGACAAAGATGGATCTATCCAATAATTCCCTCAAGTATGAAATACAGTTGATGATAGTGCTGTTGTCTAGGGACTCTGGTTTGACCCATTTAGGGGAGAATCTTTTTAATTTGTTGGTGCCATTTCCCACAGATGCACTTGTGGAAAAGTGTTGAAGCTTTATCACGCTGTTACATAATTGTGACTTCATTAAATTGCTGTTTGAGCTAAAGGGTAAAATGAAAGATACCTCCTCTAGGTTTTTTTTTTTTTTTTTTTTTTTTTTATTGGGTCCAGGTATTCTCCAAAAGAAATGAAGGGAAAAGAAAAGTAGAACTCTTGCAGAATAATCTCCTGGCAAAGAAAAGTTATTTGTATACTGCGCTCTCCCCCCAGATACCTGGATGGAGACAGAACCTTCGATGTAATTAGCTTTTTATGTGAGTCAACACTGGGGCTTAAGTGGAAATGCTGCGGTGTTTCTAAGAAGACAGAACACCAGACAGTTCTTAGGGAAGCTGATGACAGCTGTTGAGCTTACAATATTTTTAAAAGCTGGTCTGTTACATACGTCATAGCTAGACTTACCCATGGCCACCTGCCTCAGAAAACTGCCGTCTTCAGTATCTTACTAGAAAACCAGTTGGCTTTCAAAAAATATCCTGCTGGGGAAGTAGCAGCGATGTTTTAGTTACTTCAAGGTTCTTTCTGCCTCCCTCTAACAACCAGGATGCCCTTCCATAGTAGTAGGGTTATACCCATTCACCTCTGGGTAGCAAAACCAGTGCAGGAGGATATTTGTGCCCTACCATTTTCAGCGCAGGGCAGCACAAGTGATAAATTGCAGAGTGCTCATCCGCCAGTGCTGCCGCATACCAGTTCTGCTCTGCAGGAAACCACGCTTGGTTTTAGAAGTAATGGCTATTTAAAGTGGTTTTAGATGTTAAGCTCTTTGTCTCATTAATGTTAACATAGTTAAATGTGCATGGCTTTTTTCTGTAAAAAGTTGAAAACCAAGAATAATCTGTAAATGGCTTATGATTTCCTCAGGGGTTTGGAGCATTGTCCTTTTGAAATGTAACACTGCTAGAAATCTTTAATTGCATACTAATCCTCAAAGGAAACACCGGTATCAGGATTACACTTGTCAGGCTTTTGTTCTTTATCAGTATTAATGTTATCGTACACTGCCTGCTTTTGACAGTGCCAAAGCCAGCTGAATATCGTCGTGTCCTCAGCAGCAGCACTAACGCTGGGCAAGTTCTGCTCTGTTAAGGCCATTTTGTTTTGTAATGACTGTGGATTCTTTTTTATTTTGCCCATTAGTTGCATGTAACTTTTTTTCAAGCCATGAGTTCATTTCTAAAGCTTTAAGTTAGTAGATAATTTTAAGTTAGTAGATAATCTTAGGTAATCTTAGGTGAATTCAGGTTAGTGCACCTCAGGTACTCTGCACAGGCTGTATCTATGGAAATCGGAGGCGGATGAGGTCCAAGAAGTCACCTTAGTATTGAGCTGGAACATGTGGTTCTGGAAGGAGGTGTTCTCCTTCCATCTCTTCCACCGCCTGTTACATGTTACTAAAAATTATTACTTGCCTAGCATCTTAGGTGTGAAATTGTAAAGAAAAAAACTAATGGTATTTACCAGCAGAGAAGTGAGATATGGGAAGACTTGAGAAATGAGTTCATATTTGCACAGCTGAATTAGTGTCAGACTGAAATTAGAATCTCTGTGTCCTGATTTCCAAACCTGTTTTGGGGGCGTTGTTGCTGGAATGAAGTCACTGCTTTGAGTTTTCTGAACCTTGGCTTGCTAGGGGCTTCCTCACTTAGTGTGAGCTGTTGAGTAGTGATGTTGTTCAGATTCTCTTATCTGTCACAATTTGTTCTCTTATCTACAACAATTTATCTTTCATCTTGATTGTCTCAAGTTCTAACAGCTGATGAAGGTAGGAGACTGTTCATAACTGAAATAACATAATTGGTGTTAATTTATCTGGCATTCATACTACGTGGGTAGGTAATCTGGTTTTGTAGGTGCCACAGATAAAACTGCAGAGAGCTTTATCTCCTTAGCCAAACGCTCTTTAGAGAATATAAGGATCTTTGACAGACAGTGATAGATGTGGTGACCTGCTGGATTTCAAGTAGGTGACTTCATTCATCAAGCTGTCATTCCTTAAGCTAATTTGTCTCCCTTCTGCTTCCAGCTAAGCTTCCTTTTGATAATATCATTGCTATTGTCCATGTATCAGTTAACTTTTTGTACAACTTCTGATCCCCACTTCAGGACCATCCCACATTTCACCTGTCTTCTGCTCTTTTCTCCTTTCCATTTGAGAAATGTTGCATCAAACTAGACTGGCTTGTGAATGGTGAGAGTTAATTCCTTGTCCCCTTTAACCTTTGCAAAATGTACAAGTAAGTTACTAGCAAAAGTTTTTTTTTTTTTTTTTTTTTTTTTTTTTTTTCTTTTTGGCAAGCAACATTAAGTAGAAGGGAACTGTGATCTCATTTTATCATGAAAATGCTTGGAGGCCTGTGAATAGTGGGACACAGAGTCCAGCAGAGGTGAAGAAAAGTATTCATGGAGGAAGAGTCAGCCGTGAAGAACAGGGAAGGATGTTGCTAAAGTTCCAGCCGGGCTTGGAATGCCTGTGATGTCAAGCTGAGTCAAAGGCAATCAGATCTCTCCCTTGTAGGAAAGCATTTGAGCAGGTCACCATGTTCTGTTATCTCTTCTCCCATCGCTGAAATTCAAGCACCATTTCATCATAACAGGAGTGTGCCTGTCAGTGGTATTGCTCTTCAAACAGCTTCAATAAATTTCATGGATTTTTCTTTTTTGGTGGGTGCTCCAGGTAGCATTTGGTATACTTCTGAGGCTTTCTGCTTGTTTTTCATTTGTTTGGACTGTCATGTTATATTAGGGGAGTGAAATGTGCATGCAACTTCCCGTCTTTTCTACAGCCACATGTAAATAGGAGTGAAACTTAAATGCACTAGGTAGGTCTGTTAGCAATTTCCTTTCCCTTTTCTGTCCCTTCGTTACATTCACTGCTGCAACAGGACTGTCATTGCACTGGTACAAGATGCAGGCTCAGTCCTCTCAGGAGAACCTGACTTCCACTGCCTTAATTACAAAAGATAGGAAGCTCAGTCTTAATTTTTGCATATATTCTATGTATGTGTGTCTGTGTGTATATATGTCTTGTACATCTATGTGTATATATGTGCATGTGTATATAAATCTTATTTATATGCATATAAATAGGAGAGAGGGGTTTGGATTCTTTTTTCTGCACAGCAGAAGTGCTGGATGTCCTCAGTCATGGGGTTAACTTGGCACACAAAGGATTGCAGAAGGTGGTTGTTAGAACAACTTTCAAGAGTACATGGTGTACTGCATTCATCCGCTGGCACTGCTCCCACAAATAGCATCGATTTGCAGCTTGTCTGGTTGCTTTTCCCACTCATTCATTGCTTCCAGCAGTGTCTCCTCCTTTGTCCTTTTCAGATACAAGCAAGTTAACGTTTTAGATCCTTCCTACCTAACTGATGGCTAGAGGAAACATGTTTGAGATGAGCATCATGTGTTTGCTGCTTCACGTGCAAATCAGCTCAGGAAGGGCCTGAGAGTAGCTTGTTTAAACCAGAAAAAAAAAAAAAAAACACAATATTCCACGTAGCATTTGGTTGCCCTTCATGTAACATTTATTATGTTGCATCACCGTCTTCAGTCGCAGCAGCCTCATCTCCTGTCCTAGCCTGGCAAAAGCACCGCTGTGACAATCCACGTGTGCATGGCTTTTGTCTGCCTGCACTGCTCCGCTGCTTTGGGCTGGCTTTGGAGATGGGAGCGTGCTGCTGGTACCTGTGCATCTGGTTTGTTTTTTTCCCATTCCTTGAGCATCCGAAACTATCAGCAGGTGTCAGTGTTGATATTTCTTCTTAGGCCTCCACCGGTGCAGCTACACTTCCTTGGGTAGTCTGTTTGTCCCTGTGCCTTGTCTCCTGGTGTCTTGTGGCAGCCCTCCCCTTTCTTCAGGTGCTGCTGTTCCTTTTGCCAGGTGCGGTCAGGGCACCGGGCGGTTGCTGTGTGAGCAGTGAGGGGCGCAGGTTTGGCACGTGGGAAATGTCTGCCTTTCCAGCTGGGAGTCCCTGGGGACTGTGCCGGGAAGCATCGGGGTACAGCGCTGCACCACTGCCCAGAACAGCCTGTTTCCTCCTCTGGTGATGAGGTTACGTGCGTGTTGAAGAGAAGAAAACAGCCAAAATAGTTATGAGGTTTTACCAAAGTTCTTGCCCTTCTTTTGTTAGGTACAGTGCTGCTTTCATCAAAACACGGGTGAATTTGTCCTGTCCCTTCTCCCCAGCTTCTGTTCCGTAAGAGAGTGCTTCTTCGTGGGCTGCTAACCCTTGCCAAAGTTCATGCCCGCTCAAGACAAACTTTAAAGCTTACAAATACCAGGCTCACGGGCAGGCAGTGACTGGGGAGTTCACGAATGGGGATTTGGACGATGAAGATTTTAAGTTGCTTAACTTAATCTTCAGGCTCCTAACCTTGCCAGGGTCTTGTTCGACCTGAGCCTCGCGTTTCTGCGGCTGCTGCTGGCTCCTGCTGTGGTGTGCCCGGAGCGTGGCAGCACAGGGGTGGTGCTCCTCCTGTGCCGAGATGACTGCTGCTTTTTATGAGCTCGTAGCAAGGAAAAGATTGCTATGAGAGGAAGAAGTATGATATATAAGAGAATAAAACGTTCTTGGGGTAGGTATGAAGGTGGAGGAACTGCAAGCAGTGTATTATAAACATGCAGGGGAAGGGAATGCACAGAAGAGCCACAGGTGTGTGAATTGCCTGCTGGTGGAAGGTCTGGGAGAATGGGCTGGTGAATATAAACACTATCCTGCGGACTGTGGACTAGCGCCACTAATTCGAACTGGACCCATGTACTAGTGTGCTGGGCAGGTTTAGAAACTCGCTTGGAAAGAAATAAGATAGGCAAGAAATTGTATTTTGAAATTATTTGCATTTTACTGTTTGATTATTGGAGAAGTCGCCCAATAACTTGTTAGAATGAGGCTGAATTTGTGTGGAGAAGCACTACCTTTTATTGGGCCGGCAGATGGAGTAACATAAAACAGCCCCGGCGTTGGTCAGGTCCTGCTTGACATCTCCGAGGTACCCACGGCTAAGCGTGGGGAATAGCTGTGCGTCTTCGCTGGCACTAGTCACACACTTAGGCAAAAATTCAAAGTGGTTTGTTGGATGTAGCACAAAAAGGAATTTGGAGTAATTAGACCAACCTGCAGAAGACGTTGCTGCTTGCTGGTTTTTACTTTCCAACTGTGTAATTTGGAGAGCTGTAAGAAGAACTGTCAGGAGTGAGTGTTGGAAATAAAGTCAAAAAGTCAAAAGAGGTCATGAGAATATAAATTGCTTTCTCCCCTTGTTTTATAGGATTTTTAACACTTTTTCTTTGTAAGGAACTTGTAAACTTGGGTTGTGAATCATGGGCATTGTACGTGATGTTTTTGTCGCTTTTTAATACTGAATTAGAAGATGAGAAAAACCTGTCAGAATTAACTGAAAGAAATGGTGAAAAGAGCATAGGTCTATTTATAGGTTTTATTTTATTTTTTAATGATAGGAACAACAGTATTGCATTAGTGAAGGGGAGACAACCACCTATGGTAAAACTTGTGATCAGTTACAAGAACCACAGAGTATATAACGCTCAATTTACATCTGCTCCTTGATGCAAATTGTTAATAGCACTTGAAGCATTGCTTCATGCAGCTCTTGAAGGAAATGGAAGTAAAGGCAATGATGTACGGACAGATTTTTGAGGATGTGACGGAGGTAGAAGAGAGAAGAGATGTTGATATTTGCTGTAAACGAGGAGGCAAAGGGTAGACCCTGGAGACAGGTGAGCAATGAACAGAGCGTTTAATGTTTTAGCATAACTGCTAAAATCAGGCAAACTGGTTTCAAAGAGACTGATTTCAAAGCAGAAATAGTGCTACTGCGGGTTTGCTGAGTTTACAGCATTAAATAATAAGCAGAGGAAAGAATAGCTAGTCCTGATAGCGCGGAAGAGATGGCAGGCTGCAGCCTTCGGTGAACGCCAAGAAAACTAGAGGGTTGTTTGTGGGAGAGAGGAAGTACACGGGTGAATTAAAAATTAAAAGGCAAAGTAAACCCAACACCAGTGAAGGGAAGAACTTGTTCAGAGGCTTGTCACTCAGGAGGAAGAATGCATGTTAGGAGAGAAGAACCAGAGGACTGGCAGATGTACTATTTGTTTAAAGCAAAAAAAAAATCGTGTTGACTTGAATTTGAAAAGAGGTGGGAAGGAGATTACTGATTCTTTCTTACAGTGGAACAAACGTAGCCATGTTCATGTTGGAATGGATAAATGATGATTCTGGTAGTCTAGGAAGAAGCTGAAAGGGAGCCTTGGGTAATAGGTATACCTACTCACAAATTAAAATATTTCCTCCTCCTCTTTAGGGTCAGACTGAAAAAGATTTGGAAAATAATTAATACTGCTATTTATTTATTTGAAATGTTCATTAATGTTGTGTTGGTGACTTAGTGTTGGTAGATTCCTGCAGCTGTGGTGGGTGATCTTGATATTAAACTTGTTTTTTCTAACTAAAGAAATAATCTTATGAGATTGATCACAGGTGATTTTATTCATATTAAAGTTTAAGCTAAATCTCGAATTCTTTTTTTACTTACAAGCATGAAAAAATAAGTAAGCTTCTTTAAAATGTTCATTGAACAAAGGAGCCAGAAGAGTTTGAATGTGCTCTGAGGTTGAAAGGATTTTAAGTAACTACATGTTGCTCGGAGCTTGTTTTTCTAGAAAAAAACCCAACCAAACAACACAAAGCGACACCTCTTGAATAAGTAACATCTCAAACAGTTTCTTAACAAAGAAGAAAAGTATAATTGACTAGAGACAGCTATGACTGTATGATTAGAATGTGTCTCTCTCCAAAAAAGTGGGAATGCTGATTTGATGAGGCAAATTCCCATGTGCAGAGAACTTAGAACTGGTGCAACAAAGGCTTTTTGACCACAGGGCGTGAAGAAAGGAGATGTGAGAATGTAGTGAAGGTTCGGAGTAATCCTACAGGTGGTCTGAATGTTGAATGAGAGCTCTTTATCTTCCAGTGAAGAAGAGTTATTATGTGAATAGTTTGGGAAAACTAATAAAAATAGATGCTGATAATGCAGATGATGATATCCAAGGGGAAAGCAAAATTTGAATTTCTTGCTGCAGTGCCTGGGACCCAGATGTTTTCATGCTACAATACCGGCATGGATTTGCATGAGAATATTAAAGCTGATGGCAAGATTTATATTGTATGTGTGGGCAAGAGAGTAGTACGAGATCCATTTTCTGTAATCGGGTGGGAATTGCATTCAACAAATCTGCTGCATTTGCAGGGGTGCGTAACACCGGTGTTGCAAATACCACTTGTTCTGGAGATTTAAATGGCTCCTTGCAAAGGAGGCTTGAAAAATGTCTCCATCTCCCTTTTGTTCTGCCTGTGGGCAAGTTACAATTGAAACAGACAAAGTCACGGTTTGGAGAAAAAAATCCCTGAGGCTTTGTTTTAAAATTTAATTCCCTTTCAGAAAAGATTAGATTTGTGAAAAGACATGTGACCTGTTTGGAGCATGGTTAATTTTATGCACTTTTATATAATGAAAATAATGGAAAAGGATATTAGATGGTTCGAGTGTTTTTCTTTATATAAATTGAACTCAGTTGGGTGATGACTGCTCGAGAAGACAGGGTTTTATTTTAACAATTACAGTTCTTAATCTACTTTCAGGATAAGGAAGCTAAAAGGCAGAGCCAAAAACTGTGATCAAAAGCTTGTAGTAGGGGGCAGAGATAAACAGAAGACATTACCCAGCCATCTGGGGAAACCGAAGGGGATGTGTAAATGTGTGTAAAACGATGGCATGACATTCCCTCCCACCTCGTGATCCGTGTAACTGGTTTAAAATGTCATTACATGATAAAACAACCCTGGCATCTGAACAAAAACCAAAGGCTAGGTCTTGCAAAATGGAGTTACTTCAGATTTACTTGTGCATTCTTTCATGCACAACACAACTTCTGTTGATATAAGCTCTTCTCTATTACCTATTTTAAGGAGTTAATTATTAGCAGGCTGTGATCTCAGCTTTCTGGACTAATTGCAAGTTTTTGAGACCTAAATGTTCTGGCTGTCTGAACTGTCCCTTTTGTGCACATGTAGTCTTCCAAGACAGCACTCTTGTTGTAAGGGGGGTCATGGAGTTATGTGTTTTAAATCAATTTTCTTGTAGTGCAGACAGAAGTGCATGCCTGGCAGAGCTTAGCCGACGTGCAGTGTATTATACATTACAGGAACTGCGTGTGTCTGAGCCCTTACTTCAGTAATGAAGGCATTATTTCTGTTGGAATTTGCTGTTAACATAAGCTTTCAAACGAAATCTGTAAAAAATAATTGCAAGCCGATGCATTATTTGTTCCTTTTCTGCTGGACAACTTAAAATGACACTTAAAAAGTGCCTATGAATTGCAGCCACAGCAAGGAGTTTTTTGTTGTTTGTGTATTAACCTCAGTAATTACAGCTGCTCCAGCGGCCACCATTTTTCTCTGAATGCATGATGTATGGATATTAAACCCGGTAAACATTGCCTAGTGCTAAAACTTGCAAAACTGTGCACCAGGCTGTTACTAAGCAATTAAATGTTGGAGCTCACGCCTGAGCTCCGAGTGACGCCATCTCGCCTAGCAGGCTATCTCATTAAGCATGTGAAAATATTTCACCAGGGAATTTGATTTCTGCATTTCAAAACAAAATAGGAACTGGTGATGGGCTCGGGGTTGTGCGGATGGTACAGCAGGGGATTCAGCACAGCTGCATTTCGCGGAGCAGGGCTTTACCGCCCTTTTTTATTTATATTGTGTCAGCTCTCCCTGTAAAGGAAACTATCTCGGTATTAATTTTCATCGCATGATCATTTTCTTCTTTAAACTTCTATTTTCAATAAATTAAATGTTTCTAAATTAAATAATTGGGTGCTGTATTCGGGCTGTTGCATACTCGTTTTTGTGTGTGCAGCACAGATACTCATGCCTGTGTATAAAAACCTGGGAAAAAATGAAGCTCCCATCTGGCTAAAATGTGCTGATTTTGCTCCTCTTCACTTTTAATGTTTAGAAAGCCTTGTTTTTTGCAAGTTTTCTGGTATTCAGCTTCTGAGAGTAAAAACTAAAGTATTTCAGGGTGGCATGGGGTGGGGGGAGGAAGGAAAGGAAAAGCAATAGAGAAGTGAGTTTCTCTTAGATGGCTTTTTTTTTTTTTTTTTCACTAAAAAATAGAGGATTGAAAGATACAGCAAAAGCATATAACTTTTGTTGTGATAATTGAGTTCGTATGTCCCCCTGGTTGCTCTTCTTAGCAAGCCTTAAAAATACTTCTGCTTGCTGCAGAGATTCACTGTGTGTAAGAACTTGAAGAAGCTCAAACAAAACTATTTTAATACTGTCTGTCTTTTGGTGCTATGGATTCTGGTCTGTGGAAAAACTGAAGCTGTCAGATAGCAGAATGTGCATCTGGGAGATTTGGATTGAATAGATACCGACACTTGCTGCAGACAAATGTGCCTTCAGTAAGTTGTCTCTAAGGGCTCTTGGGGGCAAAAATAATGTTCTGTTTTGAATGTATGTCAGCAAAAAGTATGATTGTCCAATCCTTGGGAATTGTTCAGTTTCTTTACCCTGACATGCTATTTTTACGACATGTTAATTATCTTTAATGTTTTGGCTATGTTCTTTCAGGTAGAGGCATTAACCCATCAACCTAGAGCCACAACTGTTCATGCAGTCAGAGATTCAGAACTTGCCAAACTCCCAGAGGGAGCACTGACATCTATCAAACGCAAATTCCCCCAGGTAAGAAAATTAAAACTCTTTTCTATCCGCATTAAATGATATCTTAGAAGCTAAAACTCTCCATTAAGCACCAAGTCTTTTTTTTATTTATTTATTTTTATTTATTTTTTTGTATGATTGATGCATATAGAGAAAACATTTTGTTCTCTGTGCCTATCTGATCTGATCTATACCAGGCTTTTACCAGCTTCTCTTCCTCTATCTTCTAATCAATGTAGGCATGTTTTATGTTAGTGCTGTTCCGTGTATCTGGAAAAAGTTCACACTAAATGCAGGACGTGTATTTAGTAAAGTGGAAATCGCTTAGTGGTATTGATAATAAGTGACAGTCTGAATTTTAAAATCACTTTAAAATGTTGTTATTCACTTGTCCTGCTCACTAGGACTCAAAGTCAAGGCTTGATTGTATGTACCTTTATTTCCAGACGTGGGAGTTGGTTTTCTTCTTTCTTACATTCCATGCTGTCCATCTTGATTCTGCAACTGCCATATTTTTATGTATCCTAAAGACTATGATTGCTCCCTTGAATCTATCAAATCATCCATCTTCTTTAATTCACTTGACATTATACCTCTCTCCTGCAAATCTAAGAGTGACGGACATTAAATTTAATTCTTTTTGTCCCTAAGTGCATCAGAGACATTATACTAAGCACTAAATCGTGTTGCTAGCATTAAAGATGATTCTTTAATGCTGTTGCTTCAAATAAATTATTTCTGATTTTTTTTTTCTCTCTTTAAAACATGTACTTATTTTACTGGATTTCTTAAAAAGCTGCCAAAGTGACAAACGTGATTAAAATACTCAATTTTTGCTTTTTGAAGACCATAATAACATTTCTGAGATTTTGGTAACTGTAAAATAGAAATGTGTTCATGATTTCTCACATTACAAAAACTGTGGCAGTTTTGTCTGTATTACTGCAATGATGAGATTCTCCTAGCAGTAAGTGTGCAGAAGGGGTGCACGTCAAGGGAAAATAATCTTCCTGGCTTCCTTGTAAGCGTAATTTTTTGCTAAAATGCATTTGAACTTCTGGTATGGGTTATTAAGGCACTTCTGTCCCCTGAATCTCTCCTGAAAACTCCTCTGATTCTACTCTTCTCTATTTAACACAAGAGATATCTTGCCCAGGTTTATGTACTGTTAGCAACATAGAACTTGTACAAAACTAGCCATAAACTGGGCGATGACGCCATGGCCTGCTGTCTCGAGTTGCCCTTCTCATTATCACTCCTTGCTGACTGAACGGGAAGCGAGGAAATGAGCCAGGTGGAATTCTCAAACCACCTTTCTCCTTACACAGTGGATGATTTTAAGTGTTACCAGTAGACATTTAAACCATAAATTGCTAGTAAGCACTAAACATTTAACACTTAATAACGTCTTGAATGCTAATCTGCGCAAAGGCTGTGTTCCAATTCTGCATTTTTGTCTCCGGCAATAATTAATGTCTCTCTTTGACTCTTCCCTATTTTATCAATGGGCAGAATCGTTTTTCCTTGGAGGGCACTCGATGGAGAGGCGTGAATCTTTGTGATGGAAGTTGAACTTAAGTGCTACAGCTATAGTATAATTTAAACACTTATTTATAATAGAATTCAAATAATCTTCACACATCTAAAGAACACATTCGATCCACCACAAGCTGCTGACCTTTCTGAGGATGGAGTTAGTTTTCTTTAGACTTGCGTGTAATTTGGCAAATCGTTTGTAATGAAATACAATGCTAAAGTAGGTCTTAATGAAAAGTTCTCCTAAAAAGGCTGTTTGAGAAACATATTCTTAATTGCTGCTATTTGAGATCTCCGAATTCAAAGATAAATATTTAACTAGTATCAAAACTGAGAATTTGTTTTCATTAGAGGGTGATTTTAAGAACAAGCATTGGAAATAGAAAGGAGTGTAAGAGACTTTAAATAGGGGATTTGTGCAGTTAGTGCCTTCAGACTGTCTTAGGAATGTAAGATAAAATATTTATTTATATGAACTTTTATAAATATGAACTATTTATATTTTTGTCTGTTAAATCCACTGGACAAAAGAGAGGAAGGATATAAGTGAGAGAACTCAAGTGGTGGAGGAAAACAATTGGTAGAAAGTTTGAAATCAAATAAAGTACAAAGTCAAGTGTGAAGTTCAGGGCGCTAAAGTGGAGAGAAATTTTCAAGCTCTTGACTAATAAATTGCATGCAGAGAAGGGTCTGGACAGCAGTTTCCTAGAAAAAGAATGATGGAGATCAAAAGCTGAACACACCTTAACAATGGCATGCAGTTGTGGAAAATAAGTGTTATTAAAATGCTTTTGAGTGAAGAAATCTTTGCATTCCTGATGGTTGAAAAGCTTCAGTATCAGCCTGCGGCAGCATGCTTAAAGGAAAGGGCAGATCACCTGAAGAGAAGCAGGAGGACAGAAAGATGGCTGACTGGTGGTTAGAAATATTACCCTCTAAAAGCAAAAGGATTGAATGGTTAAGGGAAGAAAAACCAGCTATTTTCAAGTGTATAAAGTTATCTTCTGAAAGAAAGGGCGTGAATTACTCACCGTACTGAGACAGAGCAAATGGTGGTGTTGACTGTTAAGGAAAGGGTGATTGTGCTCCCTGGAAAGGCTAAAAGATTTGTATAATATCTTAACAAATCCTTTTGTTTGAGGTGGTGTTCAGTGCTGAGCAGAGGGACAGGCTAACGAACTCTGTCCTGTTTTCTCTCCTGCTGTTCTAGTAGAGTTATTTATACACAGGATTTATGATGTTTTCCCTATCCAACCAGAAGTAATAAAGTAATGAACGGATAGCAGGTGCAATAGTTTTGAAATAATTGACTAGGTAGCAAGAGCTAGCTTGTGACTGAGCAGTGGGATATGAAGGATTTCCCTCTTAGTCCTCTGCAAATCAGGAAACTGTACTGTAGGGGAGGAAAAAGCAAACAAACTGCCTCTGTCCAACACAGGCACCTCTGACTGACTGCTGAGATTAAGTTCACCTGGGTCTTGCTTGAGGGAATAGAGATGAAACAGTGGTGCTTGCCCCCTGAGCCATGGAAATGCTCCCTTAGTTCGGAGGAGAGTTGCTTTGTTTTGGTGTTCTTGGCACCCTCCAAAGAGCCTACATCTCCTGCCCAGCAGCTGAGAACTGAGCAGGTAGGGGGGTAGGATTGCCACTTCTGTTAGTTACCCTTGAGTTTTGCTATTACGTGTCAAGGATGAAAACCCCTATAGTTCTGGAAGTTAGAAGAGAGGCTTCATCCTGCGTACCTTCCACCAGCCCTGATGTTTGTCAGTGAGCCAGAAAAGGATCTGATTCTTGAATAAGTTATTAGAAAATATTACTGATGGTTAAGAAAATTGTAAGCATGGGTTGTGCTTGCAGATGAGAGTGGTGAGAAATGAGTGAAATAGCACTCTGTTCATCCTTACAGTAATTTGGGTTCCTTGAGCTGTGATGCTCAGTGGAAAATTGCACAGCTGATGCTCGGGGAAGCACCATATGCTTGCCTTCTTTTCTTTTTTTTTTTCTTTTTTTTTTTTTTTTTCTTTTTGTCCTGCACATCTGCTTTGGTCCCATTACAGACAGGATACTGCTTTACTGGGATCTTTGATGTGACCTGCTATAGCTGCTGTTATTCTGGGGAATGAAACAGATGGGTGAGCCTGGGGGATCTCATCTGATTTATAAGTAATGGCCGACTTTTCAGAGCACATGCCCAGAAATGACAGATGTTGATTTCTGGATCCTCCTCAGTCAAATCTACATCTTCTAGGTTCTAAGGGAAGCGTCCCAACCTTGAGACATTCTGGATATGGCAGCCTGGATGTTCCCATCTGAAAGTGGTAAAGCGGTCCACAAAGCCAAACTTCTCCTTTGTCTTCTCAGGGCTCACACCTGAGGACCACAGCTCTCCAGCAGAGCCACTGGGGCGCTCAGCCAGAGAGAGCATTTGCTCCTCTGACAGCCTCCGTGCTTGCTTCTGGTGCTACTTGAAGCTTTTCAGAGTTGCAGGAGTGAAATGGAATTGATTCTTTCTATTTTCATCGCTGCTTTCAGTTCTGAAAAGTAGGACAGAGAATAAGCTCATGGTTTTTGGCATCATGGAGCAGTTTTGAAGCAGTAGCAAGAGCGCAGAATTTGTTAACAGATTAGAGAGATATTCTAACATCAGTGTATAACTTGGATCGCATTTCGGTTTCTTTGCCTCTACTGAGCTAAGTTTTTTTTTTTTTTTTTTTTTAACTTGAAATTTAGACCTGCTGTAGTTGATGGAAATTGCACAGAGAAAGTGCTTTGGTGCTGTGGGGAAGTGAACTGTAAGACAACCTTTTCCATGCTAGAAATGCACACTAGAAATTACAGAGTTTTTCTGCATCTTTCTTTTAATTCTCTAAGTCTGCCCTGGGGTTTTAAATATATTCAGAACGCATCATCTTTACCAGCAAGTTCTGCTAGTTTTCTATGCCTATTTTAACCAGAGCTTTTCTGAGGTGGACTGAGCTTTCCCTGGGGTTATCTGCCTTACAAAGTGGTTCCGTAATGCACGCTCCTCTCAAAGTGCTCCCCTCCAGCACTGTGTATGTACATTGTGTATCGCATTAGCGAAGCTTGGTGTGGCGCTATGGAAGAGGTCAGGAGAGGCCATTCTTCTGGATTTTTCTGTTTTGTTCTCATGGCCCATTTAAAATAAGTTTTCCTTGACAGTAGGAGAAGTGGATGTGAAAAGGAGAAAAGAGAAACGTTCAGCGGAAGCGTGGTCACTGACTGTAGCTACCTGTCACGAGGCGGGCGGGAGCGAGTGCTTAGTCATCGCGGTGATGCGAGACTGACATTTTTCTTCAAGACACAAATGATCACAGGCATCAGAAGCTCAAATGACCCCAGGATAAAGCTTCAGCTCTTCTGTATGCTTTAGTGGCATTTGTAAAGGTGCCAGGAATTGTTGCGAGCAAGCATTTAAGATTTGCTTTGTCACCATGACTCTCAGGCCGCTTAAGTTTTAATCTGAGACCCCTTGCTAAGCTCCCTGTTCCTGTGGCGAGTGGAGTGTTTTGTTGGTTAACCGATCTGGGATGATAGAAAGCTTCAATAATGCCATGGTTTTATCAAAGCTGATGAGCTGATTTACGTCTCCTCCTTCCTTGTCCCCTGCCACCCCCAAAAAACCTTCAGCAAGCTGGTAGAGAATGATCTCAAGTCCTGGAATGAACTCTACAGAAAAGGAACTGCTATTATGTGAATTTGTATAGATACAATGGCTATTATTACTATTTTACCCCAATTGCGTTTACTGTATAGAATAGAAAGCCCTTGGCAGCCCTGTTTTCCACAGTAGCTTATTCACATTGGGTCGCTGTGTGGTAGAAAGCCCATTTGTTTGTGTTTTATCTCAGATATACGTCTATATGTTATCTCTGAGATATATATCTATATGTCTATAATACCCTGCTATGAAGGCACCAATAAATTGTCATTTAACATATTTAAACTAAAGGTGGTCTATTATTTCACTGTTTTTGAAATTTTAAAGGCTTAACTATTAAATATGCTATTTCTAAACTTCTTAATTGGATGACAGTGCTCAGCCCAGCCACAACCGTTTTATTCCCTCCAAAACACCGTGCTTTTGGGTGTGGATGATACTAGAGAGAATCAGAGTAAACTTGGAAGGAAAACAGTGTTCAGATTTGTAGGGCTGTATGTCAGTTGGTTGTACAGGATCCAAACTAGTGTGTCTGGCTTGCTCCCTGGTTACTTTAGCCAAGCTCATTTCCTAAACCAGGAACCTGTAAGAAGATGCGGTTGACAGGAGGTTGTGCTGTCCTTTTGAAGCACTCTGCCTTTGCTATCTAGCAAAGGTGCTGTGTGCCTTGAGTGTAAAATAACATACAGTTAAACCTGAGCCTTAATCCAGATTTTTTTTTTTTTTTTTTTAGAAAGCCTTTTAACAATTGCAACAAAATATTAGGAAGTAGTTGAAGAGTTTGATTCAATCTATGGTGTTATGGTTGGTTTGGCTTTGCTGCTACAAGCAGAAGCACATTTCATGATGCTCTAACACACCCCACCTCCTTCCCCACCAAAACACCATCAGCTTGCAAAATTGCTGTTCTAGCAAAAAGCCCTGAAGGTGAGGATCAGCCCATATGGGGGTAGGAGAGGCAGGAGATGAGGATGTGACAGTGAAGGGATGTGTGTCTGATCATAGGAAGCCATAACTGGACTAATTCCACAAATGCCTTTTTTTCAATACCGAGGTTAATTATTATTTGCATGCCTTGAAAATAATGGGTTTGTTGCTTCTTGAGGTGCTGAAACACCTGCTCTGTGGTTGCAAAAGTGCAGGCTGGAGCGACCCAACAGTCTTATCTCTGGTGTGTGACTTCTTGGCCTCCTTTGCAGCATGGAGCAGAGTTGATGAGTATCTTGTTTCATTTTGGTTTTTATTTTTATACATTTCTTGTCTTGTAACCAAGATAGACTTGTACTACACAGTGCCTTTTAAATCAATTAGTTGTTACTGGTAGTAATAGCCTGCGAATTCAGAAACAGGATATTGGTGCAGATTTTGTGCAGTCTTCCCAGGATTTCTCTAGATTGGTTTCATATAAAGTTGGCTGAGACCAGACAAAGAACTTTTTGGTCCCCTTGTTTCTATTAACAGGTGGTTTGTCAAGCAATCTATACTATTCACAGGAAGAAAATACTTTCCTGTGGATGCTTATTTACAACTGAATTCTCATTAAAGTCACTTTCAAAAGGGCCTATTGTAAAGCCGTAACCTAGAGTTCCACAGATGAATAGAAGGAAAAGCTTTAACTAAAATCTAGCCTTGGAAAATTAGCTAGGTGTGGACAGCAGGTTGAAATGTTTCAGAGAATTATAGGAAATAGCTGTTACTCTGCAGCGAAGTGTTAAAGGGTGGGAATTACAGTAGCTGTGAACAAGTAGTGCTCAGGATAATGCCTGTACTTGAGGTGGATGGAGTAATGAGCTGCGTGTTTGTACCGTTGCTAGCAGGTGATGCGGTGGTGTAATCCTGCCTGGCCCCATCGCCGAGGGAGGTTTGCTTTGAAACTGAAATTAGTCATCCCAAGGTCGGCAAATACGGTCCCCTCGGGAATGTGGAGTTAGTCCCTGCCCTGCAATGCAGAGGCTGCAGGTCTTCTGAGTAATTTAGCATTAGTTAAACAGAGGGAAAATTAATGGCTTGCCAGAAGTTTGTAGCAGATGCAGAAACAGACTTCTCTGTTCAGTGTGAGAGAGCCGGGGAAACTGGAGGCTGCTGTGACAACCTGAGTGGGTCTGTCTCGGGATGGAGTTGTTTCAGAAACAGCCAGGAAGACAACGTGTTTCTGCGTAGATGAGGTGGTAAGTGGCAAGATAAAAGCTAGGCTGGAGATGGTGAAATTGTGCTGAAAAAAGTGCTCTCTAGCGCCATTTGAGAAAGAAATACTCTTTATCTCATTTTGCCCTGCACAAAAGTGTTCCAATGAGTTAATCTGAAACGGTGAATAGGTGGGAGGAGGAAGAACACGGTCTCCTCTGCAAAATGTGCCTCAACTGAATGCCCTGCTCTGGGACATGTTTTCTGATCTTACAGTTGCAGAGGAGGAGAGGATTCAGGGCTTCTGCAGAATGGTACGGATAAACCTCGTGTCCTGAGTGGCTATCAAGATAGAAAATTGAGTATTTCTCTAGCCCTGTAAAGTAAGCTTTCCTTCTCTGGGCCTTTTGCATAAGCTATGGAGAGTGAATCTATTTGCTTGAGTCTTGTTTTGACAGATGGCCTAGGCTTCTTTGTGCTCTGGCACCCAGACCCATGCTGCGAGACCCTACAGGTCCATACCTGGGTTGCTGGCAAGGCCTTGCCAAGGTGAACTTTCAGAGTCATTTTCCAGCTTGATGTGGTTGTGTTGGGTAGGGTAATGCTCTGCTTGTCACAGGGATGAGTTCATCCTCCAGCATGGCAATTTCATCCCTGTACCTCTATTCATACCTGGACTTTCAACAGAAGTGCATAATTGACATCTGCTCGTTATTGGTTGCAGTGGCTAACTGTGGTGATCTGAGCAGGAGCATAATGATGTGAGCAGGAGCAACTGAGCATGGTTTATAATCATAAGGAATGATAAATTCAACTTCTTCACAAACTAAAACACATTTGGTTCTCTCCATAGTACAAGGGGTCAAAAAGTAGTGTTTACTTTGCAGGCAGTTAATGATTCTGGCATAATTCAGAAGCCTCCCAATGTTCTCGGGTAAGTCTGTGCTCCAGCTAGCTGCCTTTTTTTTTTTTTTTTTTTTTTTTTTTTTTGGCACAGTCTTTGCTTCAAACTCAGTTCAAACCTTAAATCCCAACTGAGTGCTTCTATGCCAGTGTACGTGGAGTATAGGGCAAGTCTTTGAAGGTCTCAGTGGGTTGGTGCTAGAAGAGACTAAAATCCCAGATTCACTACAGGGATGAGCACCCCACACAAACTGTTCTGGAAAGGCTGTCTGGCCCTACATGTTGGGGCCACAGTGGAAATGAGACGATTTTGCATGCCCAGATGTCTGGGAAGTGCTCAGCGCTCTTCTGGCACTGTGTTTGGGAGAGACTGGCATTGAGATTCGCCTGGGAGTGAGGGTAGGAGTCTTGTCTGCTTCTGAAAAGCAATGCCAGAGTCTCTCCCTGGTTCTGCTCTGGGGGCACTGCTGGGGCTGTACGGCACGCTGCGCCGCCCGAGTACTGCAAACAGCGTTTCTTCCAGGTCAGTCCAGTCTTCCCAGCAGCACTGCCAGAGTTCCTGCCTTCCCTTCTGCCTGGTCACAATGCCAATTATAAGTTTTTCCTACAAAGTGCAGCATAATAGGCAGCACAGGAATAACTGCCTGCTGAGTGACTGCCCAGATTGCCGTGACTGCACCAAGGTGTCTGCCGGCCAGTGCCCATGTTATCTGGCTTTCTTGTGCCTGGGTCTCTCTTCTCCAGGAGGGTGTTCTCTGGCATGTTTGTAATAACTTGTTTCCCTGATATCTCCTCCTAGCCTGGGGGCTAATTTCTGTTTTCTTCTCCCCCATTGCCCTCCCAAAGCCAAGCCAGCCCCACTCTGTGCTGCCCAGGTCCTCCCTGGCCTTGCGGCTGCTTTTGTGTGCGGCTGCACCTTGTTACTGTGTGTGGGGGGGGGTTTAAATGAAGGTGGTTAGAAACCTGATGGGTGACATTTATTTATTTATTATTTTTCCTGTTCATTTTGAATTCTCCCTGCTTCTCCTGAACTTGGTGAGAGCTTCTCTGCAGAGTAATGGCTTCAGGTAAATCATGGAAGCTTGAGTCTGTTGTTGATGAAGAGATGCGATTTATATCGACTTCTCCTTCAGACTGATGGACAGACCTCTTTTAAGGAAAAACATTTGCCTTTTTGTGAAAGAAAATTCAGTGTATGTAATAAAAAACTCCAAGGAAATTTGAGGGCAGTTCTCAGCTACGATCCCAAATTGATGTTCCTTCGACGTTGCCATGACTGCGGCAGAGTGACTCATCCTGTTATGGTTAGCAATTTGCTTGTCTTACAAAGTCACCGGGGAAATAATTTTTCCATATCTATATGTACCAAGGCTGTAAGGTTTGCTCTAGCAAACAAGACAAATAATATTTTGTGGTAATACGAGCAGCCAACTGGAAAACGAGACCAATAGGTTCTATTCTTAGTTCTGTCATTAACCTTGGACATTTTCTTCAATTTAACTTAAGCTCTCCTTAGCTGTCTGTAAAGCAGAAAAAGTTATAAATACAGGAGATGGTTTTAGAAAGTAATTAAAATTCTGATGTTTAAAGTGGTCCGGAAGTGTAAAATGTTCATAAATAATACTTCCAAAACTGCTGGAGTAGAGTCACGCAATGTGGATGTGGGTTATCAGGTGAATGCGTGAGGGACGGGAGTGGGAAATGCTCCTGAGGCACAGGCTACCTCGGTCTCACCCATGCTAGTAGTTCTGTCTTTCCCTCTTTTGGGCAATTTTCCCTGGCTAAGCGCAGCTCTGCTCATTGAATCCCAGAGCTGCCTGTACTTGCGACACACCGAAGGGTTTTGAGCCTGGTCTGAGGTTCCAGAGCGAGTGGCCAAGGCCGGTGGCTCCCCTCAGCATCAGGCTGCTGTGTGCTGGTGGTGGCAACTGTCTGCTGCCAGGGCAAACAGAGGAACTTCTCTGAACTTGAGCTTGATGTGGCATCTTTAGGAAGTTGCAGTTATGGCTATGGGAAAGAAATTACTAAAATAACTTTGTTTAGCTTGTCCTCCTTGCTCTGCTATAATTTCTGTGTTGGAAGGTACCTGTTTGATCTCCCTTCCTCCTACAGGCACTGCAGAAATCGGTGCTAATATATTAAAGCTGTGAGGTTTCATAGTCTGTGGCAACTTTTTTCTTTTTGCAGTAAGATACATAAAATAATTCTGCTGGGCAGACTGACCTGTCATGATAGTCTTTTATTTGAAAGATGCATCCTGAAGCCCTTGTTCCTAGGGGAACGGTGTGTCTTTTCGTCCAAAGGCAAGGTAGCCGCTTGCTACTGCTTTTTAGCCTGGTACTTTGAAGATGCTTTGTCATTTCAGTTTTGTTTTCTGATTTTGTCTTACGAAGGATTAGATCTATTTTGAATTGTTCATCGAGGGGGGAATATCTAATGATTACTATGATAATTCTGAATGCATTTAAGTATCTCATTTTCTTATTTGGTCAAATGTTTTTGCATAGCTGTTTAGAATAAGTAATGCATTTTGCAAGTCTACCTTGATATTCCTTGATATTACAATTATTAGTCTTATGCTACACCATTTGTTGGGAAATATTGATTATTGATCTTGGAGGCAGGCTGACCAGTTTTCAGGCTTGCTTGGCTATGGGAGCAATGGTTTATATCAAAGTCCAGTTCAAAATGGCTGAGAGGGGAAAAAAAAATCTGTCCTGTTAAGGGTACCATGAAAGATGATTTGCAGGGGCAACATTTTAATAAGTATTTTGTTCTGATTCTCTGTATTTGTCCCATTATTTGAGATATCTTAAATGGGTTCCTGTGAGCAGACTGGTTCAGAAGGTTGGGGGGGGGGGAGGCGAAAGCAGGACTGGTGGGGAATCTGAGTGCAGCCTTGAGCCTTTGTTACCTACAGAAGGTTTGTGTGGGGGGGTGCAACAGCCTCTCAAACAGTGACAGCGACTTTCTGTGCTAGAGGTGCAAGCGCACCGCAGAGAAGAGAATGGAAAATGTGATTCGACGTGTTTCCCCAAGTAATTGCATTTTTTTTCTTCTGTTCCCAGAGTAAGTTAAACCTTACCTTATTTTAGTCTTACTAGAAATAAACAAAATAAATCAAGACAAATGACCAGTCACCATACATTACAGCCAGGAAAGAAGTTATAGTTACAAAACTCTATCTCCTTATTATTCAGTTTGAGATAACATCTTAGCAAAGTTTGAAAGTATCCATATAGATGCATTATTTTTAGTGCACTCTGCCTGAATGTTTCTTTTCTTACCCTTTCTTTCTCACTGCTAGGTTGTGACTAGACTTATTCACTTACTGGGTGAGAAGATTCTTGGCAGTCTTCAGCAAGGAGGTAAGACTCATTCCTGGACTATTCCCTTCCATTCTGGTGCTTCCTTGGAACTAGATTTACATCATTAAATTTGGAAACAGAAAGTGCATACTTGACAAGAGATTTTGTCTCTAAATATTTTAGCTGTTGTCACAGCTAATTCATTATATATAAATACATTTTTTTTGGTAGAGAATGGCTGAAAATGTATGGGAGTGAAATGATTTGCAAATGAGAGAAAAATACTGCATATATGCAGTGAAAGTTTCTTGAAATTTATTGAAAAAGAGGAGCTCAAAGGGAGCACTGGAAATAGCTGCTGTAACAGACTAGAATCAGATAGTCATGCTGAGTGGCATCTGCACATTGACTGACTTAGTATGTCTGTGTTTGCATTATTTCAGTGAATTGTCTGAGAGCAAATGATTTGTTATGCATTGTTTTGTAGGCTTTGTGTATGTGGCAGAGGCAAAGCAAAGTGTATTTACTAATTGAAGTGAGTAGGAGGAAATTTTCCATACAGGTTGTTGTCCTTGAGCAGCTTTTAAAAGAAAACAGATGTGTGTTAACTGCCATTGGTTTTGTGGGGTTCTCTGCTGCTCTGTTTTTTGTTTTAATACAAAAATTCTATGCTATTAATTTTATTGCTGTTTTTACAATATTCAAGAGAGATTGAAATTAAGTAATCAACTCGCATGTTTTGGAGAGTGAGCTGTGAAGTCCACGCTTTTATTGAAGTCTGCTCTTTACTGTTTGGGTACACAGTTTTGTAGGAATCTCTAGTGATAATTGTACTTAAACTTTTGTGCGTGCTGAAATGCTTTTGTGGCCTAGGGCACAATCTGCACTGCTTAGGAATTAGGACAATGTGACAGGGAGAAGACAGGAGGAAAACTAGTCAATCAGAGCATAGCTATTGAAGTTCTGAGGAAAGAAGGACTGATGGAGATGAAAGAGTGGAACTGTGACATGTAACTTGTTTGAACCTGTAAATATCTTCTTGAAGATCACCTAAAAGAGAGGAAAAACTATTTAATGATCTGTGGAGAGCTATTTTAGAAGACTTGAAATGAATAGCTCCACTGTTGAATATATCTGAAAAAGATTTATCTGGTGTTTCTTTTAGTCCGACAGTATACTATTGATCTTGCATGTATACTTTGAATGAGTTCTTGTATCAATTACAGTATATCAAGTACTTTTATGTGTCCATATTAAGAATTTATCTTCATGGTACATGTTGCACCTTTGCTGGATGAAATAAGATGAGCAGGATGTTAGGTTTCATACCATCTAAGTTAATATACACTTGCAGCTGAGTTGGTAGGTGCTAACAGCAAAGTGAGGGTGTCTGAGAAGGCTTAAGGAGGAAAAGAAATAGTATAAAAATAAAAAGAACTGTTTGTAGAACACACTCAACATTATTCTTTTCCTGAGCTAAATGATCTGGGAAGACCTACTTCTTACAGGTTACATGCTTCTGTCAAAAATGCTTTCTCTGCCCATAGTCTTTTTCTTTACTCAGTTTACTGTAATATATTGCAGATACTTCCACAGTTGCTTTGTAGCTATTTTAGAGGATCCATATTTTATTTTAATACTCCTAGATACCTATCTGTAAAGATCCACATTTTTCCATTTTGGAGCATAGTGAAAATAGGTGTAGATACATGTTTCCTGTAGGAACTTTGTTGAAAACAGGTATTTATTTCCTTGATCAGAAATACCATAAAAAGTGGATGTTTATTTGGGGAATATTTCAGCAGTGACAACAGGTTTTGGGGTTTTGTTATTTCATCTAATTCCTCTTGAGAGG
The DNA here is from genome assembly GCA_011076525.1 of Nettapus auritus. Lineage (NCBI taxonomy): Eukaryota > Metazoa > Chordata > Aves > Anseriformes > Anatidae > Nettapus > Nettapus auritus. The sequence continues at coordinate 1,666,963 of CM021781.1, forward strand.
TAAATCGATGCCTATCTCAAAGTTGTGGCTGTTCACAGTCATTACGAGTGTCTTTTTGTCTTTTTCCTAATGGGTCAAGTAAATGCACATTGTATTTTTACCTCTTCTCATCATCCAGATATTTTTAGCTTTGCCTAACTTTACCCATATGCTATGTCACCAGCAAAATATGATGGAAATCAATCTTTCTCCTGTTGTAAGTGAAATATGTGGGATCTTTCCTTCCTTGTGAAATGGAGAATTTTTATTTTTGTTTTTCTTTTCAAACAGGTCATCCTCTTGGGTTACACGGCTCGAGTAGCAAGTGGGATGCCGGAAATCCTGCCAGCAATCTCTCTACAGTAGCAATTATGCCAGTGTCTGAAGAGGTGCCACTTACTGCTTTTACTCTGGAGCTCAAGCATGCTCTCAGTGCTGTGGGTAAGAAGTGTTTACATGTTATTGCATCATGGAAAATAAATGCCTCTTAACTTTTTAGAGGTATAGCCAGGTACCTGTCAATTTGAAGGGGGATTCGTGCTGCATTCAGAGGGGTAGCAACATAGCCATGCTCAAGATCAGACCTTTTGTAATCTTTTGCTGCGTTTGATTCACTCTTTTCCTGTCCCTTACATTTAATATTAGTGGATAACTTAGGACTCAGAAATATTAGCTGATCTGTCTGGCCTGTTGACTTGGCTGTCATCAGTCCTCCTAAGACTGCAGGTGCTTTCATGGACAAATCCACCACCCATATACTGTTCCCACAGTCCCTTTTGAGAGCCCAATTCTATCTCTCAAGTGTGAGACTCCTTCAGACTTTCTCAGTTTTATGTCCTGATCCAGCAAAGGATTTCTGATGCAGTTTTCTTTTGTAGAGCTAGGTTGTGAGTAGCAAATTTAACACCTGATAGAGGAGCCTTGTATAGGAGACCCATCTAGGTTGGTACTGGAATTCCAAACAGTTCTGAATTATGCCTTGTGTTACCTTGTTTGTTGCCAGCTTGTCTGTCTTGTACTCACAAAACCATATATTGAATTCACAATTGATTTATTAATTGCTACATCCATTGGTGAAGTTGTATGTGCAAGTTTCAGGTGCTTACAAAACCAAGTATTCAATTCACAAGTCAGTTCCGACTCTGTAGTACAGTTTGACATTTTTCTAAACATCCTCTTTTTATTCTTATACACTACACAGATCTTGAGTAAATCTCCTGTAGTTCTTTGAATTGTTACTTTTCTGACTCACAGCTTAGTATTTTGAGAAGTTCAAGTTACGTGATGCTTGAGGTATTACCACGTACATTTATTGGTTATTTACTTTCTTGACCTTAAATGTATCTAAAGCTGGCACTTATTATTCTGTTTAAAAATCTAGGTGAGCAGGCAAAGGAAACTGTTGTTGACGGTTGCACTCTTTCACCTTTTGAGATATAAATTTGTATGCAGATGATGCTGTAGATGTGTTACCGTGAATACTAATTTGTGGGTGTTTAAAGATTCCTCTTATTTTGAGGTGGCAAAAAAAATAAGTTTGTAACAGAACACAGATTTCAGCCATAGCTATATTGCTAATGGGTACTTATAATGGATTGTTGCCAGCCTGTTTTGATGGGTGACAGCACTAGGAGCCTGTAAATAAAACAAACAAAACTTAAGTATGTAAGAGGACTATTTAGAATAAAAATAGCCATTCTAGTTGAAAGCATCTAGAATGTAACAAACTAGGGGTTTTGTTTTGATCACTTGGCCTTTTCTTGTGCACCCTTTTTCTTTTCTGCATCTAAACTGACGTCTGTGTAGTACTTGGCAGCTATAGATGGTACTATACAACCTTGGCATCTGAAGTTCTTGCCAAAATGGAGCAGACGGCTGCAGTGGGAAGAGGAAAGTGTTGTGTGAAAACACAGCTAGCCATATGGTTCCAAACACAGCTGGTAGACCAAGCTCTCTAGCCTTGATAGCCTCTGTTCATCGGGTCAGCCTATTGTTTATTCAGTCCCACAACTCTTGGAAACAGTGGTTAACCTCCTGCCAATGGTTTACTCTGCGTGTTTGTATGCCGCATAGTTTTGAGGGGTTTCTTGTGCAGGCTGCATTGTGTGTTTTTTTTTGTTTGTTTGTTTTTTTAGCAGAAGCAGGCATTTGCTTTTTTTAAGCTTTTCTGTTTTCTCCTTTATGCTAAGACTATAAATCGTTTGGATGTTCTCTACTGGCTCATGACAAAGTGGTCTGGGCATGGTGCTAGGCTTTTGGAATGAGTTTTCTTCTGACTTCTTGGATCAAAAAATAAATGCTCTAAGAGTCTGTCGTGAACAAAATTTGAGTTAACTTTTGGATTGTCTTGATGTGCACCTGACCAGTTAGAACTGTGTATATTTTACATGTAGGGAAATTGAAACACTGAAAGATTTTGATTAGGACCTTAGTTAACAGCTATTATCTTGAAACCCCAGGCCTCTGTCTGAGTGCTTCTAACTTTCAAATTGTCAGATTAAGTCTTGGTTTTAGTTGTGAGCTCTGATTAGGCCTTACATTTGATTATGGAAATGATTGGTGGTGTTTAATGTGCTTGAGAAGGCTATCTAAAAGTGTTACAAGATGTCATTTAATATTTAAATTTGATCCATGTTGCTTCATTGCTCTGGCTTTGAAATATATTCCAGAGCAGTATATAGGGTAGCCTTTGTATGTGTGAACTTTTATGGGACAAAAGCAGTTGTTTTTTTAGCCTTCTACTGCAACTTTAGAAAATTCTTTACTCTTCCTGTTAATAGTATTTTGGATTAATGTTGCAGTGATGCTTAGAATCTCCTTGCTGCAGGGTGGAGACACGGACAGAAGAAATTAGAACAGTAATACTGAGATCATTGCAAGAGCCCTAATGAGCTGTAATCACAGGAGATGGTCAGGTATTGGTAATTTTTGGGAGGAATCTGCCATCGTTGCAGGCTGACCTTCATCCTGGAGAGAGTGGTCTGGATGCAGACTGGGTTGAACAAAACCTGCAAAATGAAATTAGCCGATGCTTTTCTTTGCCTGTGACTGGCACCAGGAGGCTATTAACAGTGCTGTGAGTTGGAGCTGGTTTCAGCTAAGTCTGTTTAACTGTTTGGGGATTTTTGATCATTTGTTTAATTTTAACTGCTTCCATCTTATAAAAGGAGTCTAATAATAATAACAAACAAAGTATCTAAATCCAATAGCAGACCCTTTGTGACAGCATTAATTAATAGATACCATCTTCACGAAAGGAAAAATAATTCAGAAACAATTAGGCGGGGTCTAATAGTTTGGTTATTGATTCTGTTGTGTGGGTAGAAGTTATTTCTTAATTTTAAGCTTGAAGTTGGGACAGTCGCACCCAGACTGCGCTCCAGCCTGGGCTGTCAGGGCCCCAGAGCCTGCTCCTCGCAGGCTGGCCAGGCTGGGCTCGCGTCCTGTATACAGGGAGTGCTGAGCACGCAGGACCGCCCACAGCCCTTTTCACACTGTTTTATCAACCGTTTTGTGGTTTCTTTGAGATCTGGTGTTTCTGTGGCTTATGATAATTCAGATATTGTTTCCAGACTGTGTCATTGTGTCCTAATTAAATACTGAAGGATGTTCATGTTTCCATGGCGTTTGTTCTGTTAAAAGCTGGGCTGGGAAGCAGTTACTTGGTATCTGATGGCAATAACTCAACATGAATCTGTCTTCATCTCAAGAAAGGTCTGATTGTGAAATATGATCTGAGCACTGAGGAGAGAGCAGGAAAGTCCTGCGGAGCATGGTGAACCAGGGGCTACTTCATTGCTTCCTCACTTGGTTTGTTTTAATGCTTCATTGTCAAAGCCCTTTCTTTGAACCTTGGTCTCTGGGTCTGCAGAGAAACAGGATGTAGAATATAAAACCTCCAAAAATCAGGGACAGAATTTTCTACTTCAGAACGAGAGTGAAATGGAAGTGGGCAAGTGGTGTACAGCTTTTGGTTTGGTTTGAGTTTTGCTGTGCAGTTCCAGGTTAGGTTAACCATGTCGATGAATTCTAGTCAATGTTCTTTTGATTTATCTTACTTGTTTTCTAATAATCCTTGTAGAGCTGAGAGCAGCCCATGTCAAAAAGCTCTTCTAAAACATTCAGATTTGGAAAAATGTATTTGCCTAACTAGGTTTTCATTCTTCTACTGAGAGCAGCTAAATAGTTCTGTGTGGCTGTGCAAATTCTGATTTTATGTGAGAGCCCTCTGATCATATGAAACTTCAGACTGAAGGAGAGAAGGATTCAAAACCAGCATATACTTCTCTCTCTTCTTGTTTCTGGACCTTTTAAAAGTTATGCTCTCTTGTGGTTCCTAAAAAAAAAAAAAAAAAAAAAAAAGTGTACTGTATTGGAAATCTCACTGAAACATCTTCAATAAAAATATATTGGAGGTTTAGTGTGCAACTTCACCTGAAATTTCCGTTCTTCACACCAAATTAAATTTAAACATTAAGTATTTTCTGTGTTTAAATTAATGTGGTGCCTGGAACCCAGCAGAGGCTGGTACTTTCTGCTGGGCAAAATCTTCTAACGCTGAGACATCAAAACCCTTTATCAGATCTGTGTCTTTGACAGATAACTTTGTAGACTTTTTGTTAGGTGTGATTAAAAATTCTGATTTGATGAAGTCCAGGAGCGTAAGTTAGCTGTAATGAAACTTCTTCCACGGTGCATTTTGTTCTGGGCAGTACCTTTTTGTGTCAGTATTTTACCCAGGTTGAAGTGGGTTTGCAATCATGTCTAAGCATCAGTTACCCTTCCTTCCTTCCTTCTTGTGCTTCCCAATTCATATTTGATCCAACTTTGTTTGATTCAACTGAGGTGTATGTTTTCTCTATTATTAGAGATAGAACTAGGACATCTAAATTGCCACTCCTTCTCATCTTGTGAAAGTGCTGTAATATGGAAAAAAAAAAAAGTCAGTACCATGCTTATCTTTAGAAAGAAGGGAAGAGGTTTATGTCTCTCATGTGATGTTTACGGCTTTTTACTGGGTCAGGATTTGAGACTGGAAGCCCTGCTGAAGTGCTGCCTCAACCCTGTCATTTTCTTAAAGATGAAATGAACTAGAGCAGCGTTTTGTCAGTTTTTTTTTTTTTTTTTTTTTTTTCTTCTCTTTCATGGGCTTGTAGTTTTGTCCAGAAAACAGATGACTTTGGAGCACCAATTTAGATGCTCCATGAGGTTTCTCAATGAATCATGATCATCTGTGCCTGGGGATTAGGCTGCTGCCAGGATTCAGACTCCCAATGAGTTGCTGACAGAAAAGTCTCTCAGGGGCTTTTAAAAGTCACTACCCCTGGCTTGGAAATTCATGAGCTGCAAATTACCGGAGGCTTGGAGAATGTCATTAAGTTTTCCTCACTCAGATACTCATGCCCAGCAATCTGTTGCTGTTTGCAGTCAGAGGGACGATAGTGGGCTAGATAAATATTTAACGTTACTTCCTATCACCTTTCCTAAGCTCTTAACTTTGAGGTGTTAACCCTACGTCTAATCCTGTGCAAAGAACGGCCCCTGAAGGGTGCAGGTGGCGGTGGGAGGACGGAGGGATGCTGCCACGGAGCCAGGGGCGGCTGTAAACCACCTGTGAGGCTGCTGTCAGGTGTGGAGATCCCTCCTGATAATGTGCTGAAGATCCAGGAGCATGTCATCTCAGATGTTCCTCCTCCTGGCGTGGCTGTGTGAAGGGGATATACCTGAGTGATTTTTATTACTTCATTGTTCTCAGCAGTTTAGCCTAAATAACGCTTTTGGTCATTCAATTTTATGCATTGAGAACGCATATGTTGATGTTATGATCACATTAATGGAGGGTTATTTAATGGTTGATTAATTGGGAGCTTGCTAGAAGTTGGACGTGCAGAGCAGATGGTTGTTGCTGCTGAAGCAAAGCAGTCGGTTCGGCTGGAGGCGTGTGTCCCCACATCCTGTGCTGTCTGCGAGCAATGGACCGTATATTGGCATCCCGCACTGTCACTGCGGGGTGCTGGGCAGGCCCCCCGAGCTCACAGCTGTGTCTGTACGCACCTGGTGGGTAAGAGGCGGCCCCTTCCCAACCACACAAGCGAGGTGAGTGGATGTGATCTCTTGGTGCCTCTTCAGGGCTTGTTAGAGGACCCATTCAAGAACAGTGTCTGTGGGCGAGGTAACCATCACCCTGGCTGATGTCAGGGTGCATCCCAGCTCTATGAAGTGTTTTTGCTGTGTAGGAGAGGCGTTTGGTTGGCTGGGTCACGATGCTAAATGGCTTCCTCCTGGGGCAGGTGCCCCCAGTGCCTCAGACCAGTGTGGTGGAGTCTGAGCTCCTTTGACCTTCTTAGATTCGTGACTGGGTGCGGGGAGGTTAATGGCAAATGTGAAGGTGGAGCACTCTGTTCTTTCCTTATCATTAGTCTCTCCTATTGGACACTTTTATGGCATTCCTCAGCTCATTTTACATTCCTGGCTGTTAGTCCTTGCCTGCTAAACTTCCACCACAGTCATAAAACTTAGTAAGCCACGTATCCTGGATGAATATTTGGTCCACATATCATTTCTGTTTTGCTGAGAACTTTGACATGTTAATGAACACAAATGACAACTCTGATGTGAATGCTTTTTCAAAATTTACCTGCCCTTTATCCCTTACTGTTTTCGTAGCATGCAATGTCACAAGTATTTCTTCTGGGAAACCTCTCTTAATTCCATTACCCCATCCAGAGTTGTGCTAGTGCAACTAGCTGAATGGTGAGCCAGATCAAAGGATCAGCCAACATTAAAATGCTGTGGTAAAAAAAAGCCCAAGAGCGCTGGGGGCAGATCACTGCAGACTGTTCAACCAGCGCAAACGGAGGGGTGGCATATATAGGACTGAAGGGCAGGTTAAACCACTTCTGCTGCTGAAATGCTTGTGATTTAATTCCCTCTATTGTAGACCATCTACTTTCAGAGGAATCAGCTGCCATTTCCTTGTCTTGTCCTGATGGAGGATGAGGAAATGAATTTCAACTCCTTCAACTCTCAAGTCATCTTCCTTTCTGTGCTGTCTTACCAGCTCTTACTTTTTATATTTTTCTAACCTCTACATATGAAATATTTTCATGTATTTTGGTTTGTTCCTATCATTAGTGTAAAAAGAAAAAAAAAAAAAAAAGCAAGCATTGTTTGGATGTTTGAAAATACAAGATGAAAAGATTGAGCTTTTTGCCACCTTTAACACTAAACTGCTAAAACAGCACGAACTGTAGGCAGGAGGAATTGAGCATTGTGGGGGAAATAGATTGCCACTGAAGGCTGGGGTGGCCACCTCTAGGTACTCTACTGGGGGGGGGAGGGGGTTGAGCATCTAAGTGTGGAATTACAATACTTTACCACATTGTTTATTCATTGGTTCTTGATTTTTACTAAATACATTAAGCCATGCTGCTTTATTACTGCCTTGAGAAACTACATGTGATTAAGTGTTTTTGATATTTCGTACGTGTTTTTATTAATTGAAGAAATGGAAGATTACTTTAGGAGAACACTGATACAAAGAGACAGCTATTTTATATTTGGTAAACGTGAAATTCTCAATACGAGACAGATAATCTCTTTAGGTTTGAGGTTAAACCTTTATATTTTCTTTGGTTTGCTTTTCTGTATTTAGCTGCAACTATTCTGCAACCTCTACCATGTATGGCATGTATTAATGCTGAAAAATAGAATTTCTAATTAAAAAAAAAAAGACTAGAGTGCCTGCAAGAAGCTACTTTTCTGAGTACTGAAATTAACTCAGACACTGCTCTTGCCAGATGTGTTTACCTATAGTGGAAGCAGTGTGAATCAGACTGCCCTATGGATTTTGGAGTCTTTCTCCATGGAGGCTGGCAGTGGTGTAGATTCCTGTTGGTGTAGTAAATGGGAAGTGCTACTAGAGAGCTTTAGGGTTTATCTGGGGAGTTGTTTCACTGCAGGATGAACAAATTATGTATTTCTATAGGTCAGTAAAATAATAACTTTGTTTGAAACCAGATTCCTGGGTTTTCTGTGATATGAATATTGTATTTGTGGCATGAAAATGCAGCTGCAGTAGAAACCGTCATTCTGTGTGACAGGAATGCGATAAGAGCTTTTAGGTTGGGACTAATGCATTCACAGCTCTGGGAATGTGGGGAATGGGAAGATAAGCGTGAAAATTTTTGTGAAGACTTTGTGCTAACTTTCTTAGTTGACAACTCTAATCAGTGCACTTAGCCATTACGATCTTCAAAGAAAATATACATCATCATTTATTATAGTGGTATAGCTATACGACTGTACACTTAATACAGTTCATCAGGAGGTGAATGGCAGGTGTTCACATACGGAAAACTGTTCTTTTAGGTCCTGCTTTGCTGCTCACAAGTGATAACATCAAACAGCGACTTGGTTCTGCTGCTCTGGATAGGTACGTGCCTTCTTCACTGTTTATGGAAGAAATGTATTAAGATGGTCTTACATCTTAAAGATGGTCTATGCTAGTCTTACAAATGTACTGTGTTTAAGAATAAGATCCTGTGTTTTAACATATAATATGCTACATATATGTAATCAAGCATATTTGATGATCAAGGTGTTTGAGACAATGTTTCAAGACTAGTTGGTTCAAATGTGTGTGTTTTGCTTTTTTCCCCATAGTTACTTTCTCACTTGTGCAACTGGAAAAGCTGAATTAGTCCAAGTGGGTATCGTGTACTCCCTAGGGAAGTCATGGAAGCCCTACTGAAGCTAGGCAGCACTGCACCTTCTTTTCTCTGTGCGCATATCTAATGATATAAATAATGGAGAAATAAAAATGCATGAACCTAGAAACGAGGTTTGATGAGAGAAGTGTTTTGAACTTAGATTGGACAAGCAAGAGATGCAAGTTTCTGATGCCTTTCAAGTTTTGTGCTTGGCATGTAAGATTTCTCTCCACTCTGGCAGGAGCTATGCCATAAAACATTTTTTTGTTGTTTTTTTCTGTCCCCAGTATACATGAATATCGACTAACTAGCTGGCTGGGACAACAGGAGGATATTCACCGTATTGTACTCTACCAGTCAGACAGCACTCTTACTCCATGGACTCAACGCTGCATCAGGCAGGCTGACTGCATCTTAATAGTAGGACTGGGCGATCAGGAGCCTACTGTTGGAGAGGTGTGGAAATAGCTTCTTCCCATATTAACAGTGTTATCAGTGCAGATCAAAGAATGTTGTTTCACACAAGTGAATTTGGGGGTTTTGATACCCTCTGAAGCATAAATAATGAAATGTTCATGAGAAATATGTTATAATTACAAGAAGAATTAAATGAGGATTCTCAGAGATGGCAAGCTTCATATAAAAGTATTTCCAGCTAAGTTCCAAAGAATCATTTAGGTCAGTGGTAAATCAAAAGCCAAATCTCTTTAAAGTGATATGGCAGTCATGTTTCTTTACAGGATCTCCAGAATAAAGTCTCTTCTTCTTGGTTGGATTTCATGGTGTGTAGAAAAAAACTAGATATAAAACATGTACAAATAATTTAATGTATTTTATTACAGACTGTAAGCCTTTTTTTTCCCCTTAATACCTATTTTTAGCTTTGGTATTTTACTACCAAAGTTTGTTGACCAGGCATATAAATTCTACAGTAATTGGAAAAGTGGGTTTATTAAGATTGTGAAGTGCTGAGTATGACCTCCAAAGAGCAAGGGACCGTTAACCATCTGCAGCATTCTTGTGTGTCGTTTTGTGTTGGTTCTTTATGACTGCATGTGGGAGGCAGGAAGCACGGTAATGTCAAGTCACCATCAGTTGCCTAAAACAAGAAAATAAGGAAGGCAAGTAGGAAAAAGTGGTCTGATTGGAAGTGGGGGGGAGGCGGGGGAGCAAAATATGCTGAACACTTGTAGGCTTAAGTATGACATGAGAAGCAACCTCTTTCAGCATGAACAGCATGCATCTGTGCTGTGCATTTAATGGTTTATGTTTTAGGTAAAAAGTGTTCATTTTTAAGCATTCAAATTTGAAACCTTGTCTAGTTTTAGAGTTCTCTTTGCTATGTAAACCCACAGCTATCAGTGTAATTGACTAAATCAATCTTGTTTGAGTTTTACTGTGCATAGCGGTCTGCAGATTCAGTTATGGGGGTCAGGAATATATTTGCAAGTGTACTGCCCAATACAATATTGTATTAAATCGATAATGGAGCAGTAACAACCTGATGCCCAAATTCCTTTGATGTGTATAATTTGCTGTAGCTGGAGAGGATGCTGGAGAACACAGCAGTCCGAGCCCAGAAGCAACTCATCTTGCTCCATAAAGAAGATGGACCCCTGCCTTCCCGGACTGTAGAATGGCTCAATATGAGGAGCTGGTGTTCTGCTCATCTTCATCTCCACTGTCCCCGCAGGGTCTTTTCCAAAAGAAGCCTGCCAAAGCTGGTAAGAGATACAGCAATTTACTATAAGAAACAGAAATAAGGGGCTCATACCATCCTTACGGATTCATGCTTGACTATTTGATATACTAAATGTTGAGTCAAGGTCACATCAATCAGTAGAATTATCCTCATTGGCAGGATCCCTGTGCTTGAGAACATAATGCTAAAGCAGAAACGGTGTTTACTGGTAACTAAATCGTTGGTTAAGAAAGAGAAACATATCCACAGAAAATACTGTACTACTCTGAAATTCTCCCAGCTAATATAAAAGTATGGGAGATGTAATTGATCGCTGGAACTGTTTAGATAGTTCATTAACCTTGTTGTTGTGTGAAGTACAGCTATCCACTTTTTAACAGTAGGTTGTTAATGTACGCTCTAACTTGCCTTTGGAATGATCATCATCTTATTCTCTTCTACAGATAGAGATGTATGAACGTGTATTCCAGAAACCACCAGACCGTCACTCTGACTTCTCTCGCCTGGCTCGTGTTCTGACTGGAAATGCAATCGCCGTGGTGCTTGGGGGTGGAGGAGCCAGGTAAGTCCAAGGACCTTCTCTGGTGTCTACTGCCAGAGGTCTCAGCCTATTGGTATGTACCCTGTGGCTTGTCCTGGACATGTAGATGCGTTACTACAAGGTCCTAGAGCACCACTGTCACTGGGTTGTATCTGCGCAGATTTTTCAGAATAGCAGGCATTCTGTAAAACCAACACTGTTCTGTAAACAACATTTTGGGGAGATACCGAGGAGATGCTTTTCTTAGGCAAATATAACTGGATTTGTGTTTGGATTTCTGCAGAAGGAACACAGGTGTTTTTAATGACTTGAGCACTCTTTTAAGTTGGACTTAATGTCAGGAGATGACCAGGGCAGTAAATGTGACTCTTCTTTCATTTGCCTGCACTATGAGTTTTTCCCACTGGATTCTTACACTAGAAAATGTCTCAATATTTCAAAGGCCCCCAAAGTATAGACAACAAGAGGAATTATGCCCTGTATCATAGAATCGTAGAATTGCTTAGGTTGTACGGGACCTTAAAGATCAACTAACTCCATGCCCCCTGCCATAGACAGGGATGCCACCCATTAGATCAGGTTGGCCAAGGCGCCATCCAGTCTGGCCTTGAACACCTCCAGGGATGGGGCATCCACAGATTCTTTGGGCAACTTGTTCCAGAGCCTCATTACCCTTACAGTGAAGAATTTCTTACTAATGTCTAATCTAAATTTATCCTCTTTCAGTTTAAGACCATTCTCCCTTGTCCTATCGTTATCTACCTGAGTAAAGAGTCCTTCTCTATCCTTTTTATATGACACCTGTAAGTATTGAAAGGCTGCAATGAGGTTTCCCTGGAGCCTTCTCTTCTCCAGGCTGAACAATGGGAGAATGTACTTTTGTGATCACCTGAAACCCAGAGTACCTTTACGCTTCTGGCAGCCTTACTTTAAAAAAATATATATATTTTTGCAGGTGCAAGGGCAAGATGTGTGCTGAACGCTCCTATTAGAATTCCAACTGAATTCTAAGTGAGCTTTGGAAATAGATTATTACCGATCTTTTTCTTTGTAGTTCCTTTTTTACTTTGAGAGTTTTCTGTTGAGACAAACATAGAATTCAGTAGCCCTTTTTTTCAAGAGAGCACCATCTTCCTTTTCTTCATCACCATGTTCTTGAAGCCCTTCTATGAAACAGTGCTTTTGAAATACCTCTCATTTATATTTATATATTTATATATATAAATAAGCATGTAGACCATCTATTTAAATCCATGGAAATATTACCTTTTTGTCTTTGGGTCAGTGCATCCTTTGAGGGGAGTATTCACTACAGCAAAGATTAGAACTCATTTGTGACAGCTTGTTCTGATTAGTCACTTGATGCTGAGAGAGCCGGTGCTTTGGCTGTTTCTTTGAGTGTCTGTAAAGATGCCTTTATCGTGCTTTCTTTCAGTTTCCTCACCTAAGATGATTGCAGAGTTTCATTTCTGAGATAAGTATTATCCTGTGGAGACACAAAGTAAAGCAGAAGAAGGGAGCTTGTACTTAATCTGGCTATCTCAGGAGATTTCTGATCAACTGATGTAAAGCACTCGGTTCCTTGGTTTTTTGTTTTGTTACAAGCTATCTGATATCTCTCCTTACTGAAGCCTGTGTCATGCTAAAATATGTACACTTCTGTACTTCTGGCAGCACATTTTGCTCATTCCCTTCCTTTCTTCCTTCTGTAAACACTGCTGTAATTTTCACCAAACTATTTATTTATTTTTTGTTCTACAACTTATTTGCAAGCTACCACCTGCTGGTTTTCAAGAGCAGAGGTAAGAAAGAGCAGGCTTATTAGAGCCTGTTTGTTGGTCCTGTGCATCCTCCTCCACAAATTTGAACCACCGCACAGCTACGGTGTTGTGTATAGGTTTTCTGGATGCTCACCACTGGGCAATGTGACCGTGTCAGAAAGCCATTAATTTGCCCACCTCTGCATTTGTGCAATATGAAAGACTTTAAGAGGATTAAATGGCAGAACAGTGTGTAAATATGATACTTCTGAAACCCTGTTCATATCATGGTCCCAAATGCTTTTTCCAGAACATGGATGGTGGGAACATTGTGTTCTCAACAGAAAGGTGCTTGTGTGCTATTTCTGTAGCTGAGTTGTTGTCCAAATTGTGGTTGGATGAAAGATGAGGATTTTTAAAAATTGTTTTCAAAGTGAGAGTATAGTTAATACCCTGGGGAAAGGACAAGGTTATTCTGAGCTCTGTAAAAAACTGTAGCTTTGCAGGTCAAAGTAAGTTCTTAGGTCCCCATCTCTAGTAACAAGGAGACTTTAAGAGCCCGTATACTATGATCATCCTGCAATTAAAGCCTATTCTGGATTAAAAACGTCATGATGAGTGGCCACACAGGCTATTGATAGTCTGGCCTTTGGATAATTCCCAGGTGAAGTAACCTCTTTCCTTGTTCTAGAAGCATGAATCACACTGGTCTCAAAAAAGAGGGAACTGAGTTACAGGGTGCTGGCTGATGGTTATTTCTGTTAAAGGTATTGTGTTCTGAGACTAGTAATATCAATTATTTACTTGTTATTTTTGGCATGTTCATCTGGCTTCACTGTGATAGTTCAGGAGGTTTTACTGAAGCAGCTTCCTAGTAATTATCTTTGTGGTTTGTCATGACAGAAGGCGCATAAGAACTAAGGGTTTTCTTTCTCCTGTAAGTTTAAAAATATAACAAATCAAAGTGATACAGTTCTGAAATTATAGTATTTTTGCTTTAGTCAAGTGCTAACTTAATTTGAGTTAGAAACATCGAGGAGTTTGAAGGAAGGAACAGGGATTTCAGTTTAGAAAAATAATACCTTTGAAACGTAGTTGCAAGAATAGTGACACATCAAACCCTGCAATAGAGGCACGAACCACCCATAAATCATTCTCATGAGCTTTAGCCATCCCACGTACAGCCCACCCTTTCTTGGGTTTTCTATAGTTGTCTCAGCAAAGCCCTTTCAAAGCTAAAATTTATGGGGAGTAAATAATTAATAAAGAAGTATCTGGGAATCCCTAGGGCTTTGGAAAAAAAAAAAACTTGGTCGTGATGTTTCAGAGACTGACTGAAACAAAATTGTGATGACAAGCTTTGTTGTTGGTTATGATGGTATTATTCTAGGAGTGAATTTGCTCCAATTCCACATGGGCATATTAGGAAAATACAAAGCATTAGATGTATTTGTTTGGGGATTTTGGTAAGAAGCTGTATTTCTAGTAACACACATGATACAAATACATGATGTGCACAAGATATGTTTATTGAGAGGGAAAGAGCTAAAAGAGGTTAGCTGCCTTTTTTGGATGTGCTGTCTGAAGTAAGGCGTAGTAATCAGCTGCGTGTTCGTGCCAGGCAGGCACATGGTGCTGGTGACCTTTACCAACCGGGACTCGTGGGGTCCGCACGTCCTGCTGCTGGCTGCGGCTCTGCAGCGCTTTGTGCCTCTCCGCTGTGCCTCTCCATTCTCTCCTCTGCCCTTTCAGGCAGAGCACTTCAGCCTCCCCTGAGGAACTGCTGCTGAAGCATATTTGTAGATATTTCATCAGGACATCTTTTCTTTTCTCCTCTTCCCATTTAGTTTTCTTCTCAGACTTATCATTTTGCCTCAGCTCTTGATATGTCAAGTATTTTTTTCCCCCACTGCTTGTTCTTGCTGACTCTAAGGCTTTGACTCATTCACGCCTTTTCATTTGAGGCACTTGGCCTGTTTAATCAACTTTTCCTTTCTTTCTGCCTTTTCTTCTTTATTTTCAGGGCTGGCCTTCTGGAAGGGTAGGATAAAAGTAGCAGCTTAGGAGAAGCACATTGTGCCTTTCTTGTTATGGACTTGTTTGTGTCTGATGAACCTACTCGTTGCCTTGTCTGTCTGTGTCCCTGAAGTCTGCGCTGGGTGCAGGGTGCTCAGACCCCAAGGTTTCAGAGAAGTCCAGATGTGCTGGTACATCTACCACCTGGTAACTTATTGGCTGCTGCTTTGAGTCTGGGAACCCTGAGCTGTGCTGAGCCTGACTTAAAGCCTGACTTTGTCTTCTGATTCAGTGGCTTTACCCAGTGATAAAAGACTAGAAGAGCTCCTGAGAGGCAGATCTCATAATCATTCTGCCCTTAAGAGATCGTGGTTGCCTTTCACTCCCTCGCTGCTTGACTCCAAGATCCCTGACTCCAAAAAGAATAAAATAAGGAGGCTTTGCTGTCTATGCATTCACTACCTTTGGCAGCAACTCCAGTTCAGTCAGAACTGCAAGTTCTTTAGCACCTGAGATCTGTTTTGGACTGTCATATTTTGCTCCAGTAACCCACAAAAGTAGAGAGAAGCATGTCCATTCCCTGAAAATAAGGAAGGCTGAACAGAAAATGTCTAAGCTTAGTGGGTCCTATTGGGTGTAATAAAAGTGAAGGCTCCCAGGTGAGGACTCAGGTTTGCACCCCGTGGGGCAGAGCGGGCCGGCCAGTAGTGCAGTGGAGCTGCCAGGCTATCCCCCAGCCATCAGGGTGAGATGCCGTGTCTATGTATGTGGTGGAGCTGGAATTTGAATCAGAAGTGATGTTGCAGGAGCAAAGTCCAGCCCTCAGGGTGGACAGTTTGCTCACAAGACTCAGACAACCCCCTTTCCATCCAATAACTTCCTTTCCTGTGGTGCAGGTGATGGCAGCATTGTGGTTATGAAACCCTGATGTTCAATTGCAGACAATAAGGGAGTCTTCAGGGGAGACCGCTTGAAATTTTATGGTGCAGGTGCTTTGGATTCAGTTCCAGCGGTTGAGGAAGATTAATAATTCCTATTCCTCAGCTAACACAGTTGACTAATGATAGGAGACTCTTTACTCATATCAGTGGAAAGAGCATGTGTGTGTGTAAGTTGTCTTAAAACCACCGCTGCAGAGGTGCAGTACTTGACATGGAGATGTGAGCTCATGAGACTGATTACTGTGCCTCAGATACAAGATAGGAACTGGAAGCCTGAAGAGAGTTGCCTTTTTAAAACTGTGAAGCTTGACCACAAGCACCCAGATGATGTGCTGTTAAAAGAATGTGTATCTGGGGAGTGATGAGGGGCAGAGGGAAGGAATTTGCTGCCTGAATTCAGTAGCTGCTGCCAGAGGCATGCACTGAAAATACAGTTTTAAAGAGCACAAAGCAGCATTTTCTCCCCATGGGCTCCTAAACATAGTCAATGTAATGGTTACAGAAAGGATGAAAGAAAATCACACGGGCATTTCCTGGATTCCTGATGTTCCTTGTGTACATCAGAACACAGTAAATACTTTTCAATTCATTTTCTGGGTTCAAAACTTTACATAGACTGAGCCTAATGTGAGGCATAGATATAAGGGATGGTCATCCGAGAAACCCAAATGTGCTGGTATTACTGCTTCCTTCTGCTGCAGAGTACAAGTCCTGTTCATCTTAATTTGCTTAAGAATGTATTCTCTATGCTTCCATTCCTACCTAGGTCCACTCACCCCACCCTCCTTTTTTTTTTTTTTTTTCTCCTGGCTGTGTCTCTGTTAGTCTGTAAGTCTCTGTTTTCACTTTCTGACATGTCCAAGCTCCGAGATTAACCAGTTTCTTTCCGTCCTTTCATCTGCTGTCATTTGTGCTTGTTTGCTCTACATCTGCCCTTTTTTCCTCTCCCAGACTTTGATTTCAAATCCTCTCTCAGAAGAGCTATTGCGCACACACACACACACACACACAAAAAGAGGTTTGCCAACTATTTCTGCCATACTAGCACATATCCTTATTTTTCAGCTTAACAGAAAAGCACTCAGCTTTGGAATAGTTCTCCTTGGTTCATGCAGTGTGCTTCAGGACCGCACTGCATTTTGCAAACAGACTGTGGGTAACACTGCTTGAAGTTGTTCTCAGTGGTTTGTAATGGGGCACAGATATCCCCTTCGTTTGTTATCTGCCTCTCAGTGCTTAAAATTTACAGTAAGCAGAGGGCTGACAGCTTGAAAAATGTGTAAAAAATCATATCACGATTCTTGAAAATATTCAAAAATATATCCAAATAAAAAACAAAAGATCTGATGTAAATTCCTGATAACATCATTTGTTTTTTATTTTGACCTTGTTGAGAATGGTTCTGAAAGGCACCGACAGCCTCTCTGGTGCTCATGGCATCGTGAGTTACTGCAGCTACTGAGGGCTCCGTCACTGAAGCAGGGGCCGGGCAGTCAGGATTGCACTTTGTGCTTTGTTTCAGCTCCTTTAGGTCCATTGGGCAAACGGCTTAAACACTTGTGGTGTTCTGTAAAATGAAGCTGTTACCGGCTCAGCTTTGGCATCTGTACAGGTCAACCTTTATAGAATGCTCTGAAGCACTTAGATGCTAAAGAAGCATAAGCTATTACACTATGAAATTTGGGGGGTTTTAGGAGGGTGGTGTTCCCACTAAATGTACTTGGATTTATGCTCTTATCTCAGTGAGCTGAATGTGTCTGGGGAATTTGCTTGGAACTTAATCATAGTAATGGGGCTGGATATTAAGTTAACTCTTTATTCCGGTGGGCAGTGGTTTAGGTAACCAGGCTGTTGGTAATCCTCTTTGTGTTGTCTGCCTGCAGTGCCAAGATACACTCAACATGTCTGCGAGGGCTGCTGAGATTTAGGAGCACCCTCGCCTGTCTTGGGCAGCAAAGAGACCTGCAGTCCCGAGGGAATTCTGGGCAGAGCCCGCTCAGATGCCCAACCGCGCAGGCTGCTTGCGGAGGTGCTGTAGAAGAGAGGCTCTGAAGTAAGGAGAGAGGTTTCTTGAATCACCGCCTCTGAAACTGCATTTGTAGGATGTGCCAGGTCCAAATCAGTTTGTGTTTGTTTTGGTTTCCTGGTGTGCTGGAAAGGTTAATTGCTGGGCATGGTGCTGCGTGATGGTGCAGAGCTAGCGTGGATCCAGCACTGCCCTCAAGTCAGTCAGCCAGCCTGGGCTCTGTGCAGCTGGGGCTGAGATCTGTCTCCAGCGTGGTCTCGGCAGTCCTGCACAGAGCCCCTCGGGCACAGGTTGGGCGCTTCTGCACTCAATTCTCACAGCGTTTCCTGACTCCTATGTAGGCAAGATAAGAGTGAGGGGCTTTTTTGCAATTACTGTTTTTACTTATCCCCTTGATGCAGTCAGGCAGTATCTATGAAATCCGTTTCATTTCAGATTGCTTGCTGGAGATAATGAGATGTAGGGAATCAGCTTTCTTTTTTTTTTTTTTTTTTTTATAGCAAATCTTGAAGAATATACACCACTAGAAGGATCCCATTCCTCATCCTGGTGCTGCTGCTAAACGAAATTGCATTTTCCAAGTTTCTTTCACATTTCTTTCCCTTTTTTTAAAGCAAAGAATAAAACTTACGGTCCAGCATTAGCAGTCTGGTAGTGGCCAGTAACTGTTTATGAAGCAAGATTTTTACAGTATAGAAGTGTCAAAATGTTATGAAAAAGGCTGACTCTGCTTTGTGTCATGAAAAGGGCTGAATGCCTGAAATATCCTTCCACCAGTTCCCTTTCTTCCAAGTAATCCCTTTGTATACCAAGCCAAGTCTCAGCCTTCTGACATTTACAAGGGCAGGAAGTTAGCAGCTCCGAGGTTAATCCTTGTGCCCTTTGCATTTGTCAGCCTGCAGCTCTTGCCCTCCTTCAGACACACTTAGCTTTCTGCTGTGGTGGATGTGTTTCTGCGGAAGGGAAGCTATTTGATGACCTGTAATATGCTTGTGTGTCCAGCTAGATATCTGTATCTCAGCACACAGCAGAGTTGTAATTTTTCTTTTCTATATCCCTCTTTTTAAGCTCAGATAAATGTATGAGGGCTTCAGAGCTTGTGATTACTCATAAAGGTTTTTGGAGAAATGGCCTGGTGCCCTGTATGTTTGTGCACTTGTAACGTGTAGAGCATCCATTGCTGTGTACAAATAAACTGCACCCAGAAATGAAAACTGAATTCCAGTGCCAGCCATGCAATTAGGCTCCTGGAGTCCCAGCATCTTTCAAACAGCGGATTTGATTTCAGGGGGATAGCCAGGGGCCAAAATAGCAATGAAGAATCTAAACTCTTTATCCTTGAAGATAAAATTTTATCTTGGTCTAGGTTTTACTTCAGGGGCTATTTCATAAGACTGAAGGAGAATGATATGGAGTAGAGGATCTTTCTCAGAAACGAAGATGATAACTTCTGTTTGGACACCTAAGTTGAGTCTGACCCAGATCCGCCCTAGAGCGTATTTTTTGAACAAACAAAACCGAAGTCCTAAAAATAAAGTGGTGGGATCTGAGTATTTGCCTTTGCTAAGGAAAACCTCTTGAGACGTGGTTGTGAACTCGTACTGAAGGCTTCAGACTTCGTGTGCAGATGGTTGGTAACGCACTGCAGCATAATTGCTCCTAAGAGGCTTTGCTTTGATTTCTTTGGGGATGTGGCACCTTGTGTATTGCCGAGTGCTCGGCCATGTGGTTTATGCATCAGTTCCACGTTCTGTCTTAAAGTGCAGTTGGCTTACACACGGGCAGAGCCGCGTGGCTGCGATCAGACTTGAATGCTAATTGCTCAGTGAGTTGTGCAGTGCTTGGGTCATCACGTGCACGTAAAGGCTGTGTTCATGCGGCTTGGCACCCGCGCAATGCTCTTCCCATCTGAAGCACCTATGTAATTGCTCGTTTGCTCCCATTTGCCAGGGAGGTTAAAGATTGTAATGGCTTCTATTAAATCCTCCAAGCCTCAGAAACTGGGGAGCCATCTACTTCAAGGTTGTGACTGGGGGGGAGGGGAAAAATTGCAGGTGGTTTGTTTGGACTGTCCTGTCCTGACCTCCAGTCTTCAACCCACCAAGCTCATTAGTTCCTAGCAGTACTTTGATATACAGATGAAATTAAACAAGCAGACAGAGGTGTGGTTTTTCTCTCGTTACTGGTTTTGTGTCTGTGTCATCTGAAACAACCGTGTGCCGTGTTACAAAGCTGCAAGTGGAAGAAATCCCCTTTGAGAGAGCTCTTTCCGTGTAACAGTCTGTTGCCAATCGATGGGCTTTCAGGAGGATAAAGCCCTTGGGTTGCTGTGATTTTAGGAATCTGTGTCTAACCTCATCTGGGCAACAAGCTTTTCCCGTTAAGAAAGGACACTGGAGAAGTTGTGAGTAAAACCACTCTTAAAAGCACAGCAGTTTAAAGAGTTTGTCTGTCTTGTGCTGTACTTCCAGACGCTCAGTACAAGGGGTCGGGCAGCTCTTGTGGCTGCTTTGTCCCGGCTTCTTCCCTCCCTCCCCTGCGGTGCTCTGCCGCTGCTCGTGTCGTGGATCTTTCCCTGCCGTGCTGCAGCTCCCAGACACGTGCTCAGAGAGGTTGCTTTGAAATATAAATAACTGCAAGTGGTGGCGGACAGAGCAAGGAGATGTTTGTTTCCCAAATAAATGATTTTTCTTTGTAAGTAATTGTATTGTTTCTTGGCTCAGATTAAGAGATGGAATTTCATTTCCCCAAGCAGGGAGTCATTTGGGACGTGTGGTTTTTTCCACGCAGCATCGCCTCGCTTCTCCCTCTCCTCTCGCCTCCTGCACCCACCTACCAGAACGCGCTACCAGCAGGTGTGATCAGAAAACACTAACACTGTTATATGATTTACTTCTGTTCTGGCTTTCTTTTTTTCCCCTCTCCTCCAGTCCTTCGACTTAGTCACATTTTCACATCCCAGGGCTAAGTAACCTGACAGCCCCTCCGGAAGGTCTGAGCAACTTCTGCTCGTTTCCTCGTCTGTCAGACACAAATCTGTTTAAAGTTTGCTCTGAAGTTGTTATACAGAGTGCAAACAAGGTCGGGAGTAAAAGGAAACATTATTTGATTTTTCTCACGAGAAGGTCGTTTCACTGGGGGTCTGACAAACAGGAGGTGCTTGTCCTGACAAGCATGCGCGCTTAGTGCTGAGTGTGCAGGAGCATTCAGATTAATTTGCAATCTTTATAATATAGCAAAGGGAAAATGGTTCCTTATCTCAGAACTAAGTAGACAGCAGGAATCTGAGAGTAAAGCTAAATGGGAGGATGAAACAAAGCTGTTGCTAATGGCAGGGAAGACGGGAGGAATTGAGGTCTCTGGATCAATAGCACGTAACTGGGGATGGTTTTAAAATCATGAAAGCTTCCTTCAGCTGCTGGGAGGGATCGTGGTGGTAGGCGGATGTTGGGATGAGAACCAGATAATGAGGGATTATTCTCTCTTTAGCTTAGAAATGGGGCTTAATTCTTAAACATTGTCCTGAACTTCCTCATAAAGTGTGCGAGTAGTACAGCAGGAAGAGAAATGCAGCGCTCTGGTTTCCGTCACCTCTTTGAGCTGAAAGCTCCATCACTGTAATTCCAGCAAATTTATGGTACTGGTGAAGCCCCATGGTTAGGAAACCTAGGAAATAACATTATTGGAAAGGTACAAGTATAATGAGATTTCAAGGCCTTCTTTGTACGTGGTTTCGCAGCTGCAGAAGACCGGAGGTGCCAAATTAGGCATAATTCCACTCCCGTGCAGCATGTGGAAGACATGCTTGATTTCTCAGTCTGCAACTGTGCCACTTAACACAGTGATCAACGCAAAACATATTCAAAAAAAC
The DNA here is from genome assembly GCA_011076525.1 of Nettapus auritus. Taxonomy (NCBI): domain Eukaryota; kingdom Metazoa; phylum Chordata; class Aves; order Anseriformes; family Anatidae; genus Nettapus; species Nettapus auritus. The sequence goes on from CM021781.1 coordinate 1,688,510, forward strand.
ATTTGTTTCATGCAAAGTGCAAACTTCTCTACCTTAAACGTTCATCTGTGCTCTAATAACTGCTGATAAAACACTTTGAATCGAGGCTGTTCCATTAAGGACAAACTGTTCTTATTTTTATATCTTTGCTTCTTCAGGAGTTTTAAGGCTACGAGAGAGACTTAATTCAGGTTTGTTAGGTTATAGCGCAGCTTAGTATAGTCCCTTTGGCAATTTCCCTGGTTTTCTACCTACTTTGCTACTTAATTACACCAGGAAGTTGATGCAGCAAGCTGCGTATCCCACGTCAGAGGATCTGTGGTTAGAGACACAGTAGAGCTCTGCAGCGGCAGTGACCTTAGTTCTGCTTTTCCACCAAAGGAAATAGCATCTCTTCAGTGCACTCACAGATGTCTCCTTCATCCCAATGAGTCTATTAGGAGAAGAGAGAGGTGCTGTGGAGGCTGGGCACCTGAGCTGTGTTTTCCTCTTTCTTTAATTGCAGTGAAGGTAGGGGCAGCATGGTCAGTCTGCGGCCTTGCAACTCCAGTAGTCATGGTCAGAAAAGTGTGTCCACACTGTGTGCTCACAGCATCGTGTTCATTCTTCCTGACACTGATGGGCAACAGCCTTCTGATACATTAAATGTGGTTTGTGGGGAAAATATTGGTGCACCATCTCTCTTTTGTATTAATTGCATTTTCCTCATCCCCCTGACCTGACCGTGGAGGACAGCATGTATTCCTAGTGACAGCTTAATCTGAAACGTCCTGCTACATTTGTTTGCTTTTTCCAGTGGGTCGGATCTAATCTGAGCTCTGGCAGGCACGTGTGGAGCAGACAGATGCACTTCTCTCAGAAGAATTTTGCTTCTATCAGCTGAGCTCTGGCCTCCGTGTATTAGAGTTGCATGCCAGTAACATTTCCCCAGGGGATAAAAGCATGGGCTTGTTTCAGGAACAGGAATTTTCCTGCCAGACCTGCCAGAAAGCCTGTGCTCCCTGACTGCCGGGCTATCTTGTTTGAGGGAGCACGTCTTCAACCCCATGGCTCTTCTCCCTGCTTTGTGGTCGTTTATTTGTAATTATTGGTAGAAAAGAAGAAATGGTGCTTGGAATTTAGGAAGTATGGCACTGCTTTTGAAGGCTTTGCAAGCACAAATTTGGTAAGTAGTACAGTAAGCAGCACCGGAGGAGAGCTGATGCAGAATGTAGTCCATAACTTGCCCTGCTCGGATCAGGTTGTGAGGCAGTACCAGGGGCTGAAAGCAGAACGTGGGGCTTATTTCCTGTTCCTCTTGAACTGGTTGGTGCCATTGCCACTCTACAAAGGGCACTGATTAACCAGGCCTGTCCTAAGGGGTGACGTATGATGGAAGAGTTTTTGTTAATACATAGACTCTGTACTTCTCCAGAGCGTTGGGCAGATCCTTGGGTTCTGGTAGGAATTATTTGGAAGTAATCATCTATGTCACTTGTCCTTGGTACCAGGAGCCCTTGGCACCAAGGACTTGGGGACAGGCATTAATCCTGGCAGGGGACATGCGCCATCGAGCTGCGCTGGCAGCCAGCTTCAGGCAAAGGACAGCTGCATATGCAGCTCCAGCAGCATAACGTGCATCCCCTACCTGGGACGGTCCTTTCCCCTTTCTAGATGGACTGTGCTGTTCCTCCTTACCTTAGCAGTAAGTGACAGTCTGCTCCGGTGGCAGAGATTTCCCAGTCCCTTCCTCCATTCCACGTGAGCGCTCTGGCATTGTTGCACACGTGCAGTACTGCCACAAGCAATCTTGCTTTGTCCTGTGCATGCCAAACACTTGTATTATCACGTTGCCCTAAACCGGGGCAGATCCCATGTGAAATGATTCATGGTGTTTCAAGAAGCACACGATCCCTGTTTTTTCTGCCCGAGCGCCCAGACTGTTGGGGGACCTTCCCCCTGCCTTGAATTTCTTTTTATTTTTCCTCCAGCTGTAGTACGAGGGCTGCCCACGCTGGCTGTGCGTGAGGCACCGGCGAGCTGTCAGCGGGATGCGCGCTGCCTGGCAAAGCGCCGGCCCCGGCACACAGCTTCCTTTGGCAGCACGCCCGTGTTTGCGCATGCTGTGAGCTCTGAAGAAGTGGCCAAGAACGAACCAACGGCGACAAGTTGTTGAAAAGTTTGTGTAGCATTGTTGCTGTGGGGTAGTGGTGGTAAAAACATTTAGGAAGTTGTCTTTCAGGAGGCCATTGGCATGTGGAGAATTGGAGAGGGTTTGGGCATCCTTACCTTTCCAGGGGATTTTGGTTTGCACAAATATATTTGGTCATGAAGCTGTTGAGGATGCTGGAATTGGAGGAATTGACTTTGTAGTCTTGTATAAATGAAGCATGACTTAGCCTGGCAGTCGATAGGAGATCTCTTTCAGAGCAAGAGAAGTACTTTCATTCCCATCTTACAGGTCAGCACCTTGAAATCAGCGTGTCTTTTGGAGACACGTATCTGTTTTGTGTTTAGCTGGGAGATGCACATATTGCCAAGGCACAGAGGGGAAGGTTTGCCATTAGAAGCAATAAGACTTTGTTATTCATTCAAGGACATCATAGTGTCAAGGACAGTGAAGTAAAACAAATCCAGAGCGATCGCACCAAACCCCTCCTACTTTATGGATGCACGAACGTGTGAATGAAGAAATCCCATTGCGGAAGAGATTGAAGGGAGAGAATCCATTCTGAAGCTACTCCTGGCCAGTTTAGAATTGCCCTCCAAGAAGGAAATACTTTACAGTAATTAACATGAATTACTTGATGTCGTCATGATCCACATGATGTAGGCTTTCTCTGGAAAGCAGGTCCAATAGCGTAAGGTCTGTTCCTTAGGGAAGTATCAGTATCAGCTAGTTATAACACAGGGACCAGGCAGCAGCAAGTACCAGGCACGAGAAGCAGATTGCAGAAATAGCTGCAATCCACAAACCTATTATCAATGGGCTTGTCCGGCACAGATGGAAAAAATACAGTTCTTTTAATTCAGGGCATCTTATGGGAAGAAGCGATAGGAAAGTGGCAGAAGGAGAATTCAGAGACAAAAACTAAATGAGCCACTTTCTGCTCTTGGATTACACCAGTGCAGATCTGTCACTGAAGTCATTTACACCAGGATAATTGAGAACCTGTCTCAAAGCTTTTCAGCAGCTGGAGGGGATTTGTTTGGATGGAAAGAATGCGTTCGGCATAGCTTGGCCAAATAACACCTACAGTGGACTTGGCAGCTGTTAACAAGTATTTATAGGATGTAAACAGCAAGGGGAAAAAGGATGGAAATAGAGCAAACCACGGGGGAGCGGAAAAATGGGATGAAAAGGGAAGAAAGTTATTACATCTGTGTGGCTTAAACTGCAGAAACATCCATCTGGGTGGGATGAACTAATTTGACGTGCCTGATATTCATCGAACAAGGCATTTGAAACTGGAGGCTCTAACTGTACTGATAAGGGGTGGATCAGCCTCCACTGCTCATTTCTCTGCTTCTGTGCTGGCTTTATCGAGGGGACAGGGATTCCTCTCCCATTAGGGCGTCATCGTTTGTAAGACCCACCGTGCCAGTTCGGATCCAACGTTCCCCCTCTGCGCTCTTCTGTCCGATGGTCATAGCATGTGCTTGAGAAACGAGCGTAGGCAGCAATTAGCAGCTTTGGAGCTTCCTGAACGTGTGGTCGCACCTAGATCCTTCATGCTTAGTAGCCCCTGACGGCCCAGGATCTCTGACTTGCCCAGCCACCCTTAAATCCATCTGTGATTTGACCTCTTTGGTATGCGCTTGCAGTGGGTTCCCCAGTCTGTGTTCCATACGTCTGCCTACGTCTGGATTCTTTTTTTTTCATCAGCCTTTCTGTGGTGACTTGGGTGGCCCCGGGTCTCCTGGCAGCCGCAATCGTCCCCGCTCAGAGATTCGAGCCTAGCTGCTTCTCCCGTGCCGTCCTTTCCATACCCTGGGCACTTTCTAGTTCTGCAGCGCCCTCTTAGCGAGACGTTGGAGCTTGTTTGCCTTTTTCAGAATGCCGATGTATTCTGGATTTATGTCATCATGTTTTCTGTTTTACTCTGGTTTCTTTTGTTTGCTTTTGGACTTTCCCCTGACAACTGAGTTAATATTTTTCAGTGACCATTCAGAGCAGTTCCAAATTCATTGTGAGCTCAGCTAGTTAGGAGCTCGTTGCTCTATAGGCATTGCTACTCTCGTGTTTTTTTCTTGTCCCATCAGCCCTGAGGTTCATGTGTTTTATTGCTCGACTCCATCATTGCTCTAAGATCCTTCTGCACCTCTTGAAGTTGAGAAAGTTTTTAGTTTTACTGTCCTGAAGGAATTTGTTATCCTCAAATGTTCCCTCCTCGTCTGCCCCTTTCTGGGTCTATGTGCTGAAAACAATTCCTTCTTTCTGATGACTGCTTGTCTTCTCTTGCTCTGTTTTCCATCTTCAAGTTAATAATTAATCTGTGCAGTGCCCCGTCCCATGATCCCAGGCTGGCAGTTTCTTGAAGAATCACTGGAAAAGAATCTTACTGAAAGGTCTCTGAAATCCAGCCATCCTTGACTGCTTGAGAACAGCTCTGGTAGATTTTTGCACTGCCATCTTAAAGCCATGTTGACCCTTGCACGTCCACTGGTTTCATTCTTGGCTGTTCTTGTATTGTATTTCTCACTGAAGTCAGGCTGGGCAATCTGCGTTTCCTACGATCATCAGGGAGACTTTTCTTGAAAATTTCTACATTCATGACTGCTTTTTCTGGCATTAAATCTTGTTTAGCAATAGATTGGCAGTTCAGCTAATGCACATTCAGGTTCCTTTAGAAGGCAGCATTCATGTGTTTGTCTTTTCAATGGCTGTTTGTCTGATAATGTCACTTTTCTTCTCTTCTTGTCACAGGGGATGCTCCCAAGTGGGAGTTATCAGAGCGCTGATTGAAGCTGGCATCCCTGTAGATATGATTGGAGGAACATCTATTGGTGCTTTTATGAGTGCCTTGTATGCCGAAGAACGCAGCTACAACCAGATGAGGATCAAAGCTAGGCAGTGGGCAATGGTAAGAATTCGAAATTTTGTATTTCTGCTCTCAGACAGAGTGCAAGAGCTTAAACACGAGCCTTAGTCGGCAGCAATGCACAAGCAGCCATCCAAGGAAAGTGCAGCCATCTGCACTTCTGTATCAGTACGAAAAAGGGCCCCTGCCTGGCAGAGGAGGAGTGAATTTTGAAAGCTGCTTGCTGTGGTGCTGGCAGGCTGCAGGGATGTGAGCTCCTGAGGAGTGCAAAATTTTGTTCTGTACAAACTCCTAGTCACAGTATGAATGCAGAATGATATTGTTTAAGCGTGTTAGCCTCTGTTTATCTCTGCTTTATCTTCTTTCTTTATGTGCTAGAATCTGTTTCCTTTCCAACTCTCACCAAATGTGTTTCTCTTTTGTGTAACTTTCTCTCTTTCGTTCTCACATGCTGTCATTTTTCAGTGGAACTGATTGACAGAGGTAATCCTTCTCTAAACTAAATGCAAAATGTGTGATTCACGTTGTAGCCTGGGAGTTCCAAAGTGGTGGTACTCTGCTGCTGGATAAATTGTAACTTTTAATATTTAATAATTACAAAACCAGATACTCGTAGTTGAATCGAGGTTTGGAAGGTTGTTTGAAATAGCGACGTCTGTGGATGAATTTATCGATAGGATGTTGGGGGAAAATTGTACTAGCAGCAGGTTCCACTGCTTAAATGGACTAATGGTGAACATCAGCATCGTTCTGAAGTTTGCTGGTAATTGTATGATTCCAATTTTGTATTGTTTGTGTGAAAATCACATGTTCGGGTTTCCTTATTGAAAGGCAAGCAATGTGGGGATTTCTCTAAACTGTGTTGAGTTCTGGGTCTCCTTAGACCTTGAGTTTTAGGGGGAAATAAGAAAGATGCCATAGTTGGTACATACACACTGCTTATCTTTCCCAGGTGTCTTCTAACCTGCCATGGCATCAAGATGAAATCTGCTCTGTGGTTGTAAGACACCCCTTACCCTGCAAGCTAGACAATCCATGGCGTTAAAACGCCTACTGAGGCCCATGCATGCTTGTGCTGTCGGGTGGGAAGACAGCTGTGGGAGCCAGGCTGCTTCACCTCTCTGTCACTAGGAGAATGCGGATTTCGTGCTTTTTTATTTAAGAACTGCCTGTGCCTGGCTGGGTTGAGAAGCACCTGAAATATAAACTGTTTATGATACAGAGCAGTTCACTGAAATCAGGAAAGTGTAGGAGGCTTGAGATTAAGGATATAAAAATAACTTTACTGAATTCTATCTGAGATACATTTAACCTTTCACTCTCTATTTCTCTTGTTGGTCACTATCAAATGCTTACAGGAGAGCACATGAGGAGGGCAAGCATGTGGCAAGACCTCCCTGCAATAATTTTCCTAGCCTCCAGCAGTTTGTGGCTCGCTGCCTTCTATCAGTTGCACTTGTATTTAATGGTTAGATTGGAGCGATGGAATTTTCCTCCGTGCATTTGTCCAGAGGATTATCTCCTCTTGTTTGACGTGTGAGGTCTGTTCTGAAGACGTGGTGACAAACGGCTGCAAATGCTGTTTTCTGGGCTTCTCAGGGATGGGCTGCTATTGAAGCCAGTTTCATCGTATTTCCCTTATTGCAGCTCTTCAACTCACCAGCCTCCTCTGGAATCACAGTTGCTTTTACCAGGAATAGTTAAAGGTGAAAGTAAGAAATTTAATCTGTTGATGAACTTCTGAACACAAATCGTAAAATTTAAAGAAGGTTTCACAAAGGAAAGGGCAGGGTTTTGCCCAGCCTTGTCTGCTCAGGCTGTTCAGGTATTTGTACCTTGAAATCCACAAATAAGCAGCTGGAGGAGAGGTTAATTACCTCTGTTAGAGCAAACATTTCTTGTTATTAATGAAGAATGGATTGACTTGACGTTTTTATGATTGTTCTGACAAGCTTGCCAAGTCCACATTTAAACCAGAAATTGTTCAAGGGTTTGAGGACGAAAACAGAAAAGACTGCTCTGTTTGAAGCCCTTTTTCCTGTTAACAGCACGCTCTGAAGCCCAGCCCAGCAGTGTTTGCATTTAGAATTGAACAAAGCAATGCAAACCCTCTCCAAGTTCAGATCACAGCCGATGTACAAAACAGTTCATACAAAATAGATTATAAATCTTTTTAACGGTGGCTATTCTGAGTTATTTTCTGTTGTGTTGCAGCAGCCGCAGGCTGAGCAAGGAGAGGGGCTCCTTTCCCTAGGCACTAGCTCTGTCTGTAAGAACAGGGCAGATTTGCTGGCAGTTCATAGAAAATCCACCCAAAGGGCCAGGTATGAGCGAGGCTGCTTCTCTAACTGACAAGCCGAGCAAATCAACCCCAAATTCCCGGTGTCCTGAAGTTACAGGGCTGCTTCTCCAGAGCAGCATCCCTGGCAGCGAGGGCTGCTGCAGGAGGCAGCTGCTGTGCAAGAGACACAGAGGAGCTTGGAGGATGCTTTTGTTAAGCCAACGTTATGCAAAAAGGCTCCAGCAGCGCTCCATGCTACAGAAGATGCTGATTGTGCTGCTCTAAAGCCTGCGAGCTTTTGCTGGTGAAGGTTATTGCTGAGTGCATTTTGTGCAAAACCTTGTAGCCTAGCTTTTTTAGCCTACGGGGGGTTTTGAAATATCTCTGTTGTGATGGATTAGATAACACCATTTTTCCCTTTTTTTTTTTTTTTCTTTTTTCTTTGGAGCGGTCGAAGTAAATGCTGGTTCTTGTCCTGCAGTCATTTCTCTTCTTGGTATTTTTAGAAATTGGCATCTCTCTAGTAGTACTCTTGGGGCTGAGAGAAGGGAAATTTCTAATGGGATGTGTTTTTTGGATCTAATGAAGCAGCAAAGAAATAAATGACTTTTTTTTTGGTCAAAATACAGAGGTGTATGAAAGTCATCAGTCAGGTTAGTTGCTATATAGTGCCTCTTTATTTCTTCCGTACCCGTGTTTAACCAGCAGAACAAAAATTAAACAATCAAAAAAAAAAAAAAAAAAAAAAAAACCTTTAATGTTTTCATATTGTTATTTTTCATTGGAGAATGAATATTTCAAAGTATAAATATTTCACAAAGAATGAAGTACTGTGTTGTTGAAGGAAGCATGACTATAGGAATCCATCATTAAGAACTGCTGGGTAGGGTGCTGCGGCCATTTGCTGTCTCTGATCTGTGCGGTTGCACGGCAGCTCGACTGGGTCTTACCTGGGGTTTCTGAGCTTGCAGTCACAAGGTTCTGCCTCTCTAATGCTGCTCTAGTGCTTCAGCTCTGGGAGGTACAACGAGGAGATACAACGAACTGCCTTGGCCAAGAACTCATGGCTTTATTCTCCTTCTGCCATATTAGCTTTTGGCTGGATCAGTGCCGTGAGCTGCCTGTTGCACGGGTAAGCCCCGCTTTGGGTCAGATCAAGCTGCGTCAGTCTGGATCCTGATACTCCTGAACTGTTGCATCTGTTGCCTCAAAGATGAAAGTTGTTCTCTGCTCTCCTGGGGTTATGTCCAAGTCCACAGCCCTTGTAGGACTCGGTGCATGCTGAGGATGCCTTGGGGATGCTGTAGGAGTGGCAAATGGCTTTGGAGGAGGCCGGGTGATGGCGTGCAACCACCCTTCGTGGCTAAGTGGGTTGGCCAATGCCCACATGATGGGGAACTGCACATGGGACTCTTGTGAAAGTCAGAGGAGAGCAGAATAAGTAGGTGCAGTGTTTTCTAAATTACGCTGCATCCTACACTGTTTTATTTTGTTCATATGCCAGCTCTTCCTGTATATAACAACAGCTACAAGGAAAGATCCGTGCAAACAAACACAAAATCTGAGAGGAGTGGGCAAACATTGCCATACTCAATTGGCATGAGGAGCAGGCAAGGTAGTAGGGGAAAAATAACTCCTGACCAGAGGAGATCAGAAAAATAAACTGGTCCCAGTTCCCCAGGTGAATGGAGTTGTGGTTATTGTGGCTTAGCACAGGTTCAGGCACAACAAAATATAATACAAGCTAAAGCACCCTTAAAGTGCACAGTGCATCCTGAAGAAATAGGACGTTAGTTACATATTTCACCCAAATGAATGAGTGCACTTTGTCTTCCAAACGGGGTTGGTAAGCTACAGGAGAGAGCTTGCTTTGGGCATCCTCCAGGCTGCTGGTGCTGGCGTTCAGCATGGGTCTGTGTGGTACGGCACGGCGGTTCGCTGCTCTGTAATGGCCTCTTAAAAAACTTTATCAGCTGGTTTAGAAGGTTTTGTTCTGTAGGGTTCTGTGCTTGTAAAAAACTAAATCAGATCCCTTTTTCCTTTGTAAGCTAACCGAAGTGTTCCCAGTGACACCTAATGATAGGATAAGGGGCAATGCGTGCAAGCTGGGACATAGGAGGTGCCGCTTCAACATGAGATGAAACCTTTTCACGGTGAGGGTGACGGAGCACTGGGACAGGCTGCCCAGGGGGTTGTGGAGTTTTCTTTTCTGGAGACATTCAAAACCCTCTTGGATTTGATCCTGTGTGACCTGATCTAGGTGCTCCTCCTCCGGCAGGGGGATTGGACTGGATGATCTTTCAAGGTCCTTCTAGTCCCTAACATTCGGTGATTCCCTCTGGTTGCCTTTCAGATGCAATTCTGAATCTGAGGCTATTGACAAAAGATAAAAATATAGGTTGCTTTTTTGTTAAATCTTTAAAAAAAAAAAAAAAAAAAAATGAAGCAAGAGGTACATAATGAATCCATTTTCATGTATTGCAATTTTTTATATCTACCATTTTGATTATAACATTGGAGGTGTTGAAATTAACCCCAAATCAAGCATTATTGTCTGTGAAGGTCAGATAAAAGGGTGCACAAAAAATCCAGAAATGCCAATTGCTTGGAAACACGCAGTTAAGGCACCAAACCGTCCTACTGCTGCCCTGTAGCAGCAGTGTCCCTAACGCTTATGCAGATGGCATATTACCGGACTCTGAGCTGGCCACGGTTTCTTAAATGTTCCAAGTACATTTCTTAATAGGTCACCTCTAAATCTGAACTTCCACTTGCTGTATTTTCTGTCTTTGGGATAAATCTCTGTTAGTGTGAGTTACATATTTATTTTGTCTTTAACTTATTTTTCTTTGCGTGTTCTTTTGCTTGTTTCATTGAAACTTTATAGTTGAACACTGTAAAGGTGCTGAACAAAATTCTGGATTCCAGCTCTACTAGTTTTAAAACAAACAAACAACAACAGCAACAACAACAACAAAAAAACAACATTTAATCATCTAATCTGTTCTGCTGCTTTAAATTTTTGTCCTTGCAACAAATTCTCCCCTACCCTTGCTGCTTTTTTATACCTGGGGACATTGAAAAGCCTCGGGATTATCCTGGTGTGCAGTGATTTGCAGCCATTCTGCCACAAAGAACAAGGTAGCCAGAGATAACAGTTCAGTTTTCTTTTTGCCCATCATGTATGTTAGCTCTTGTTCTTCTGCTTGTAGGCTTTTACCTTGTCCCTCCCTTTCTGAAGTTGCCTTATACCAAGTACTTTTACTTATACCAAGTACTTTTAGCGGTTGAAATTCTTACTAGAACAAAAGCTGGTTTGCAGCAGAGCTGTAGAAATGAACGTGCCTGAGAAGCTCCCGAAGAACTGCAGAATGCCTGCTCTGAAGAGAGCCGGTAGCGATGCCCCAAGGCTGCGCGTCCCGTCATCGTCCCATGCTGTAGGGAGCTGAAGCTGGGTCGGTGTGGGAGATGCCAGCGTTGGCCTTTTCCTGTTGGACAGGAGAGAAGTACAGAGGGGAGCAGAGCTGTCGAGGCTCTGGCAGCCTTTCCAAAAGGCAATCTGTAAGTTCATTTCTCTTGGGAGTGGTAGGTGGTAGCAGCTATTCTTGGAAGGCTGAGGGAGACAGTTAGCCATCAGCGTCTGCTATAAGGGTGTCTTTCGCTTATGAGAAAGGAGAATATTAGGAAATAACCATTAATTAGAAGGCTTTTGTTCATGTACAAGATGACTGTGAGCATTAATTGCAGGGAAAATGTAGAGGCTCAGCATTACAAAGATCATTTGCAGCAAGGATAGCCTGACGTTATGGCAGTGAGTTTCAAGAGACCTTTCTTCAGTATTAAATAATGGAATTTTGGCAGATTCATCTTTCCCTGAATTATTTTCTCTAAGTACGGTCAGAGACTAAATCCCTGGTTTAAATACAAAAATAATTCTGTTTAACTCTGAAGCTGCAGGTAGCATGTGCATAGTTAGGCTGGCACGCTGTCCTCTCCCCATCAAAACCTAAAAAAAAAACTAAAAGGAGGATCTGAATGAAGGTAACGGGTTCATAGCTGCCTTTGTGTTGAGGCCTTTAGCTTCTCCTGATTTTTTTATTTTATTTTTTTGCTTATATACTGTTTTTAAGGCTGCTTTCTCTCTTGTTCTTGACTGTGTTTTCTCTGGGCAGATGCATAATGTACTTTTAAAAGCAGCTGGACATGACAATGTAGGCTAATCCTTCTTTAAATCATTGCTGGAGTAAAGCAGAGGCCAGCTGTTGATCACAGAGCCTTTAATAGATTGCAGTGCTAGAGGCTGTCTCATGCTGTTGGTCTCTAGCTGTGCACGATGCCACGTGGTCTGTTAAGCTATTTGTTAAACTCCAGAGAAATGTGGAGGGATAAAATATTTCGTATAAATGTGGCATCCAGTGAAACCTTACTCATTTGCAGAAGAGTTAATTGTCTTTTTTCTTTGTCTCCTATTGCATTTTAACTGAGTATGGTGTAACATATCCAGGCACCTGATTTTAGTAGGATTTATCAAGCTTTGAGACCAATAGCGTAGGTACAGGACTAACAATACAGAGGCCATAGTGCTGCTTGAATTGTCAACTTAGTTTAGGTATTTTCATCATTTTAGCTTGTAGGTTAGTGCACACATGTAACATCGGAAATGAAGAGGAGAAAATACCCGTGAAAGCTTAATTACAGTATGTGTGTGTTTAGAAAAGAGATATTTGACAGTGCCTGCCCACTGCTGTGTAATATAATAGTACCTGCGGTGCTTTAGGAAACCCAGCGGGATCTGTTTTACCTGGCTGGCACAGAGTGCCTGGAGAGGTTCCTCCGTGCTGGCTACCAAGCAGAAGGTGAAGGGCACAACAACTCACCTGGGGAATGAAAAATAATTGACACTAATACATAGAAAGTGTGTTTAAAGCTCTTTAAACGTGACTTAATTAAACTTGCTGCAATCCCAGAAAGTCACTTAGGTGTTTTATAAGTGCTTATGGAGGTAGGTTACAGACTGTAAGAAAAACTGTGCGATCCATAAATGAGAAGAGTTGTGCAAGTGTTTACATCAATTCCGGCATTACAGAGTTATGATTTCCTTTCCAGGCAGGTGAATTGCAGGTACGCTATGGGAAACTGTAAACATGCTGTGGTTTCAACTGAAAAAGGTGATGAAGAGGGAGATAACTACTAACATAGTTCTGTTATTAAAAATAAGTAATTAGGTTGTGCCGTCCATGTGCATTTGTTAAGACCTGGGCTTATGTACACTTCTTTGGAACAAAGTTTGGGTTTATGGCTAGAAGGAAAGGGAAATAAATGTGCAGTCCTACATAGCCTTACTTCAAACTGGCTATGCAATTTGATGCTTTTTATTTGACATTTATGACACCACACAGGGAGTCACTGCTTGTAGTTCTTGTGGCTGTATTCCTGTCCCATCGACAACTTCTGTACTGGCAATAGCAATGCTTCCAACGTTTGCTGGGGGATCTAGAACACAACCTCTCTCAGAAATGCATGTGAATAACATTAATATGGGGTCTTAAATAATATATTTACCTTTGACTTTTTTTTTTTAGGTTGTGAATTCTGTGTTTAAGACTATTCTGGACTTGACATATCCAATAACCTCTATGTTTTCTGGAGCGGCTTTTAACAATAGCATCAACAACATCTTCAAAGATAAGCAGATAGAGGTAGGTTGTTTACCCACTTTATGTACGGTGGGTGACTTTGCTGTGTTCTGTTGTAACAAATTTCTTTCTGCCTTTCTTCCATTCTAGTATTACGATAGGGCTGTGGGGAGCTTGAAAATGTTTAAACTGAATGTAATGTTACGTGCATATGGGAGGGAGGATATTCTTTCATTTTGGTGGATTTAGAAAAATACAGGTGGAGTAGATTAGCTCCTTCTGCTCTGTTTGACAAAGGGATCCAGTTGTCTGAGAGCAGAAGTTAGAATTGTGTCACTGAAGTAAAATTGCCAAGATTGTTATATCATTTTTGTGCAAGTTGGGTCTAAGAGACACAACCACAAGAAGGTCTTTAAGAGGGTCCCAACATTATATTTTTTAAGATTGAGTGTTTGTGAACAGCCTATTGAAAACTGAAATAACATCAGAGCTTTCTGCTTTGCATATGGTGACTGTGATCACTAGATGTTGTATGATATCCCTGATCTGATAGCCACTATCCTCTGTTCCCCAGCAGCAGCAATTTATCAAGTAAATTATCAGTGGTTGTCTTTCTAGATCACCAAGCTTAGAGAAGGTTTGGGTAGTCTCGCAGCATTATATCATTTGCAGTTTCAGCCACATTATTCCTGTGTTTGGAATCCTTGTGATAAAAGATTCATAAATATATTTAAAAACAGTGATAACTTGCTGCATAATCCAAAACATTCCCTACTTAAACGCAAGGATGAAAGTAAGTGATTAATCATCACATGGGTCTTAAAATAGCGTTTTCCCCTGTGGATGGTGCTGGGAACAAGCAGGTTTTAAAGTGATAAGGCCTTCTGAGCCTGGAATTATTTTTGTTTTGTTAGCTGGACAGCACCAACCACACTTACTCCTTCAGTTGTGTGTATCCCATCCTGAAGCATTCTAGCTTCTATATTTGGTTTTAGCAGTGCCTGATAAGAAAACACGTCTGTTGAATGACTAACGCAGCTCCTTTCTCCTTGATTTGGTGTAACTGGGGAGCTGCCTTTGTGCAAAGCGCCAAGACCCAGGCAGCCTGGGTAGACTACCCAAGTAGACCCTGGTACCCAGGTAGCCCATGGCTTCTCCTGGTTAACTTGGTGTGACCTGCGGAATGGCACGGCGTGTTGCAGTGTGAGCTTGCAGGAAAATGCCAAGGAAAGCTTTGAGAAGTGAGGGAATGGAGGAAGGTCTCCTCTGACCTTGGGTAGCCCTTTCTTCCCATGGCTTACTGGTTTATGATCCCTGCTGTTGATTTCAGCAGTACCTTGTACTTGCCTTTAAGATGCAGCAGGCTTCTTTCCTACAGTACGATTTTTATGTAGTGCAGCTGTAATTGTATGATCTGTTCTGACCTTCTGGTCACAAGAAGGAAACTTTGTCCATGAGAAATCCAGTTCTGAGGCATACAACAGCAGCAGCTGCGTGAGTGCGGGGTGTCACAGGCTAAAACCCTTCAGTCTGTGACTGAGGATGTCTTTGAGCTGGAAGGCTTCCATCAGATAAATAAGGAGAAGTGTTGTGTGGCTCTGCAAGGAAGGAGGCATTTACTCTTAATTGCAATTCATACTGCCACTATGGGTTAGCCAGGCATGTCAGTAGACAGACGGAAACTGAAAGCTGCCCAAGTGTAAAAAGTAACTTATAAAGTGACAAAAGCATTAAGCCATGAAGAAATATTTTCTAAAAGCATTATTTCAGGACATCCCAACTTCAAATTTCTGTTCGTTGTTTTTTTTTTTTCTCAGCAGTTGGAGTGTTTTTGGAGTAGGGTGGGTAGCAATGATTTCCAGCTGCAAATGCAAATAGCAAGGGTTGGTTCCAGCCTTACAAACACAGGTGCTGTTTGGATGCTTGGCAGCTCCTGCTCCATCCCGGCAGCATTCCTGTTGAACTTAGCAGAACCTGAGCACTTCTGCCTGTGGGGCTAGGATGAGGGCTGGCCAACTGTTATAAAAGCTTAAAATTAAGAAGAACTGGAACAGATTATCCTTTTTACTTGCCCTGGCTGTGAGGTGTCACTGCTGCACTTCTCATGTGTGCCCTCGTCCCTCTTCTGCATCACAGCTAGGGAGTGTAGCGGCTTACGCTGAACTGTTATTTCTGTCATCAAAAGGGAGGTTTCCATTTTCTCCAAAACTTGCTCTCAAACAGCTCTTGTCACGTAGGTGTCTCCAGAATCCCAGCAGTGTTGTTTGTGGGGTAGCCCTGGTTACCAGCAACCCCCATGATTGCTGCTACAGATTTCAGCCAAAGGCGCTCCGAGAGAAGAAGTCTGCCTACATGAGTCCTTTAAGGAAAGCACACAGAAAACCAGGGCAGGGTGCTTGGAAGATATTTCCTGAAAAATATAGCTACTGTTCCTCTGAAATTACCCATCCTACTGGATGGAGGACACTCCACGTCTGGTAAGAGCATTTCCTGACATCTGCAGAGAAATGCTGTTTGCTCCCTGCCTGCCAGTTACAGAAGCATCATGTCCACCCAGACAACAAGAATCATCCTTCCGTGTAGACACAGAAGCTTCAGTTTGTACTTGGAGAACAACAAGCTTTCTTGCTTCAATTCAGAGCCTTAGCTTTTCATCTCTTAGCTGATGACACTGCAGTGCTCCCCTGGGAAGAGCTGGGGGTGCCAGCTCAGAGTACGTATAGGAACTGGCACAGGTTGGTTGGAGAGGTGGTGGAGTCTCCTCCTTGGAGATCTTCTAAAGCTACCTGAGTGTGGTCCTGGGCACCCTGCTGGAGCAGGGGTTGGACCAGAGGGACACAGAGGTACCTTCCAGCCTCAGCCATGCTGTGGTCCTGTGATATCCCAGGAGAGCACCAGGAATTTTATCCTCATGCCAGAAACACAAAGTGCTCTTGCAGGTCATCTCAGCTGAAGTTTCTGGTGTGAGGAATCTGAAAAGAAAGCTTTCGTAAATCTCGTTTTGGGCTTGAATAATGATCTTTCTTGAAAATAAATGAAACTGTCTATGAAATGTCATCTTTATGAGTGTATAATAGGTTGTGGCTTGGTTTCTTTCATGCATGAATATGCGAGGAAGCGTAGCTTAGGCTTCTTTCCCTGTTCCTGTATTTTTGCTTAAAATGTGGTTGATGCACCGAGATCTGTGATCATCGGAATATCTTTAGTGCAGAGAGGCACCCCTAATACTCCTGTAGTCACACTTTATTCATCCGCCCCTCCTGTGGCATTTATACCAGATGGATTGTAATACTTGTGCAGCATCTGTTAGTCCTCCCCAGTTCCACCATCTTTGCAGAGCTGCTTAAGAGATTAAACTCACTAGGAGGAGGAGGAGAAGGAAAAAGGAAAAAAACCACCTTGGCAGTTCACAATTTCCTGTTGAACAGCACAAAAAGCTTGCACCAGAAGTGCCAAAGAGGGAGTACTTCTCAGCTTGTGCTGACAGCTGTAGTCCAAAGCCTTGCTTGGCTAATCCGAGCTGTGCCAGGGAAGGTTCGGATGCCTTACCCTGTGGAAAGCATATGAGGCTGGATGGATGGGAAAGCAAGTTTACCTCTTCAGCCCAGATTCAGCTTTGTGTGATTGATGGAGAGCTATCAGCTGCTGTTCTGTCGGCATAAATGATGTTTGTTCAAGCAAGTCCTCCTCCTTTGCCTTTGCAGGCTGCCCTTTTACTAGGCACCACGGAGGCTTTCCAAAACTGTCCTCTCTCCAACAAGCTCCTGTGCAGTTGGGAAGCCGCCTCCCATTCCATTTTTCCAGCTAGTGGGGTGTGAGTACAGGCAGAGACACAAAGGAGATCTCCCCGACCCGGGAACAGGGCTGCTTGGTTTTGTCTAGCTTCTGTTGAAGAACCTAGCCAAGTCCTTTACAAGTCTGTTCTTTTTGTGTATTATCCTGCTTATTAGGATATTCCTCACTGCTATTCTCTACCCTGCAGTGTCTCGAGCAACTATTGGGGTCTTTTTTGAAAATCAGCCTTGCAGGATGTTCCTGTAGGTAATGCTGCAAATGCATTGATCCTTGGCAGCTTTGGGTCTCAGCAGCATTGCTGTGTATCTCCTGCTGAAATGACTTCATCACCATACGGTACAACATGAAAGTCATTTAAGGTGGAAGAACATTGCTCAGAGAGGGTCAAAACTCATGTTCTTCCCTTGTTTTGTCTTGGGCTCTGGTATTTCATGAAGTGAAGCAAGGGTGGTAGAAAAAAAAAAACCCACAAACCAAAAGCAAACAACTTCATCTTAAAGATCAGCAGATGTCAGAAAAGATAAACATCTAGAGTGAGGTTTCTGTTAAGTTCTGTATGATGTACAGTCTTCTGGAACAAGTGGTTTTTTTTTTTTGCGATTAAAGATTTTTCTGCCTTTGTTCTGCCTGAGGTATTTGCATAAGAAACAAATTTATAAACTTAAACACAAAGCTGATGGATTTTTCTTCACTTGTGTCTACAGCTCTGTCGAGATGCAGAGGTTGTCACTGGCTTCTGTATTAGGCACAGGTTTTAGTTTAAGTGCAAGGTTACAGATTTGGTAAAATGAGGCTCTCTGTTGCAGGATCTGTGGATTCCTTACTTCACCATTACGACCGACATCACTGCCTCCACGATGAGGGTCCACACCGACGGTAAGCGTGCAGGCAGCCTCCTGCAGCACGTCTTAAACAGGGATGTGAGGCTGAAGTGCCACCCCTTGTTCCTGCGGTTTTCATCCTCTTTTAATTTGTCTTTCCTTTTGTTTCCCCCTCCTCTGTTATTTGCTGAGCACCAACCTGTGGCTGTACGCGTAGCAAGGAAGCAGAGCTGTGGGGAAGAAATTAACTGAGACGCTGAATTCACTGTTTAGAGAGCAAATAGCTCCGCTGGCACCGTTCTGTTCCCTTAAAGCATTCTGTGAAGTGCAGGTGTCTTAGCCATAAATCAGAACTAATGCAACAAACACGTTTTAAGATTCAAATTCCCCATAAATGAAGATGTATTCCTGATAAAGAGACTCCTGTGGCTGAAGCAGAAGCTGGATTAGGTTGTCATTTGTGTCCGGGCCTCTGTGTTTCTCTGATGGAAAACTGTAATTCGCCTTACAGTGACTGAACAGAGGAGAAAGATCTGAGCTGTCTGCTCTGCTTCCTTGATGTGGTGGCAGCCCTGTGGGATACTTGCTTTAGCTTTTGTCTGGCTATTTGGGGTAATGGTGCAGTGACTCAGGCTTCAGTGAAAACAGCACAAGCCTTTGGGGTGCTGCAGATATTTCTGTGGGCAGGTGAAGCCTTTGCTGCTGTGCCTCCGTTTTATCTTCTGAGCTGGCTGTCCACCAGGTAGGGCTTATCCATTCCTGCAGCCAGGGTTGGGCCCGCAGAACCCTTCAACTGCTGCTGCTGACCCCGGGGTATTGTTGTCTTAGGACAACCAAGAGAGCTAAAACAAGCAGAAAAAGATTAACCTTTCTTAGAGGTTGTTTTCTAGTTCCACAGCAGGTTAAGCCAAGATGTAGATGAAGAAATTAGGTCCCCCCATTTGCTTGTCCCTGCTTCCTGCGAACACTGGCAGTCGTGCCTGTGCCCAGGAATTGCTCTGATCAAAATGGGTTGAGGCAAAAACCTCTGCGGAAATCTTAAGTTCCAGGAATGCAGCACGAATGTGAGGGAGCAGGCAGGTGATGCAAAGGGTGGCTGGAGGCAGAGAGGGAGGAGAGCAGCCCTGACGTGGATCACAAGCTGCCCTAGAAGCCCCCCTTAATGCAATTAAAATCCTAACCACTGCAGCTGCTAAACAGGTTTCTTAATCAAGTGTGTGCCAGAGCTCATAGGGTGCTGGTAACAGTGTGAATAACTCAGCAAGTCAGCGTTTTTTTCCTGTGGAAGTTCCAACTCAACTAAAACTATTAATAATAAAAAACAAGCTTGCCAGTATTGACCTATGCAAAGCAGGAGGTGTGTTTAGGTTACAATTATAAAAAGAACCATTACTTATTTTTTAAAAAGAAAAGTCAATTCCCAGTTTGCTAGAAAGAGGGGCTTGTTTGAAACATCAAGTAGGTAACTAATGAGAACTGAGCCAACACTACAGTTCTTATGTATTTTGGATGTTTTAAAGATCGACTTAAACAAGATTACTGGCATCTTTGGAACTACGGTGTCATCCAAATTCAGCTGTTGCAAATTTTACAAGGAGAAAAATCAGTAAATAAGACCCTTGAAGCAGAATGGCTTAAAGGAAACAGATCCAATCAATTTCTACTTGATTAAATTTTGTTTCTAGCAGCTTAAAAGATTTTAACTTTCTTCATTACAGTACCGTTAACAGAAACATCCTCAGAAGAGTTGAGATCCCCGCCATTTACTTGCACTAGTTCTATAAGTGAAAATGCTTGCTTATTGCAGAGCAGAGAAAGCAGAATTTCTGGGCTTCTGCAATCAGTATTTTTCATGTTCGACTCCTGCTAAATGTCTGTTTTCTGTGGATCTTTGTAGAGCATAATGGCTTTAGCTGCACTTCAATCTGCTTATTTCTTCTGCTCCTTTGTCCCCAGGAGAAGCCTTTTCCTTTCCGTATCAGTGTAAGCTCAACAAAGCACTAAAGATGATCATTGCAGTCAGGCATATGCTGAAATCTCTTTAAAGGCAATGAATATGAGGCATGTACTTAAAACTGTTTCCTAAGGCCTTTGCCTGACTGTAGGTCTGAATGGCCTTTTTTTCCCCTAGCCAGGATTATGGTATAGAAAATAATAAACTGCTTTAATAACTTTCTAATAGTATTCTCAGGAGAACTCTATCTCCCGGTTACCGTAACGAGTGTGAAAGCCCACCCCATTGCTGTGGCAGGGCGTTAATGCTGTTGCCGTTCCCCCCTCCTTGTTCCTGCAGGCTCCCTGTGGAGGTACATCCGTGCCAGCATGTCTCTGTCTGGGTACATGCCTCCGCTCTGTGACCCGAAGGATGGGCATCTCCTGATGGATGGAGGTTATATCAACAACCTTCCCGGTAGGTGCACGGATCGGGTGGGAAGAAGTTACTGAGAATACATCCTGTCATCCAGTCTGCAGAACTTTGCCCTCATGATTATTTTCCAAAAAAAGAAACAAGGAGCAACGTTGCAGACACCTTTAATCTCCTGATGGCTACCAGGAGGCATTGTTCTCAGTTTCCTAGGTGTTTGCTTTACCAAGGCTTTATTAAGACTGTTCTTTGTTATGAACTGTTTCCTAATATTGCTATTCCAAAAATATAATTCCAATTTAGTGCTCCCTGAAAGGAGAGCAGAAATTAAACTGCAAGTATATAGTCTATCTTTTCAAAAAGTGCTTCTTTTTAACAGTATCCCTTGAATAGAAACTAATTCAGAGAAAGCAAGAGTGTTAGTTCTTCATTATTCAGCCTGGTGCCTGCCTTAGTAGAACATGCTGCATCAGAGCACTCGCTGGAGGACTGTTGAAAGTAAATGACTGTTGATATTGAAAACAGCGTAGTAAAATTCTCATTTCTTTATTGTCCAGTTGTGAGTTTTAACTGTAACGTAGGCGCAGGATGGAAGCAGTGAGTATTTTGAGTAGCTTTGTTAAATCAGATGTCTATTCTTGAGAGCAAGTCTGCCAGTGTGCCTCCCTGAAGAGCTGGCAGGATGCACAAACTGTGCTTGGGAGGAAAGAGTGGGCAGCCTCCTGCCAGTGGGGGCTCCTGCGACAGATGCCAGCTTTGTCCTCCCAGCCCAGAGGGGACAGGGCCAGGGGCTGAGCTCTGTGCCCAGAGCCCAAAGGGTGCAGCTGGGGTCTTGGTTAGCTACGAGCATGTGGCAGAGGTGGCATCGTGTGGTGTATGAAGGCTGATATGGAGCAAGGGCTGATCTGAGGGCTGAACCCAAAAGGGATCAAGGTGCTTGAATTCATTTGTGCTTATCTGGGATGTGTCTTGTCTCAGGGCTGTCACTGTGGTCAGAAAGCATTGGAAGGTAGGTGGGTCGGGGGATGGCCAAGACAGGAAAGAGACGTATAGTGCCATATCAGTTTGTGTACAAACAGAAAGAAATCCAAGTTAGAGAATAAGTCTGAGCATCCTAAAGCTTTTGAATGTTCAAGACAAACCCAGACTGTATTTTCTCATCAGGACTGTATTTGCCTGAAAAAACAGAAATAGGAAGGACACAAAATAGACCCCCAAAATCTGCATTTGACACTTGCTGTCTGTGTCTGTAAGCAAAACCATGAATTGCAAGCCAATTCACCGTTTTCACCTGTATACATTGGAAGAGTGCACAGAGCATATATACAGGTGACACTGGGTGGGAGAGATGAATAGACTGAACCAGCCCAGTAATAGAAGTACAAGTTACAGAACAGATCTGATTTAAATAAGTGTCTAAATTAAGCATCTAAATTGGCTCTTC
Organism: Nettapus auritus; assembly: GCA_011076525.1. Classification (NCBI taxonomy): domain Eukaryota; kingdom Metazoa; phylum Chordata; class Aves; order Anseriformes; family Anatidae; genus Nettapus; species Nettapus auritus. The sequence continues at coordinate 1,709,852 of CM021781.1, forward strand.
AGAGCTGTGGTTTTCCTACGCATAACTATTCTGGAAACTGCAACTATCTTGGACTCTGGGGGTGTGGAAGGAGTATAAATTCATTCTGTAAGGTGTGTGTCCTTCTTTTCCCTCCTTTGGCACTTCCCTAAATTCTCACCCATATCCAAAGGCTGTAGCTAGTCCTCTTTCTACTGACCTTGAAGTAGGAAGTGTTGCCTCATTTCTCTCCGACTTCAATTGCAAATCTTGCTCTTGGATCCCAAGGCTTTTTGTAGACTGAAATCCTCCCAGCCTCTCCTTGCTGTTGGGTTCCTTTGCTGCTCCTTTTCTTTGTCTTCTCTCTGCAGGGTTGCACCTCTGCACTGCTGACTCTCCTCTTTAAGGCCATTACCAATTGTTCTCTCTCCAGGTTCCCCAGGGCTTTGTTCATACGGGACTTGCCATGCTATAACTAGTCTGGTATAACTGTGGACTTGTGCTGTGTGTGTGTCCTGGCTTCTCTCCTTTGTTACCTGCCACACAGGTTTTCTGCTTCCTTCATGTTGGTTTTGGTGGCAGTGTGGTGTCGGTGAGTTGGGTCAGCCTGCCCATCTGGGGGAAAACTTCCCCCATAAGTGACGTTTACCAGCGGTTCAGCAACGTGAACTCCCCCTGCTGCTATGTAGGGGCTCACCTTGCTGCACAGTGGGATCTCATAGTTCAAATAGAGCACGTGGGGTAGGAGCTTCCCCAGGGAAATAATCTCTCAACAGAGTTGCTGCAAACATTTATATCTGAAGCTGTTCAACGAGATGCGCGTGGTAGGTATGATGTCAAGTTACATACGTACTGCTAGAGAGTATACGTAAGTTTAGCTGTGCAGCACCAGAGTTGACATCACTATTGGAAGTGTACTGATATGACCTTCTTTCCCACTAGCTGATGTTGCAAAGTCCATGGGGGCAAAGGTGGTGATAGCGATCGATGTGGGGAGCCAAGATGAGACCGACCTCACCAACTACGGCGACTGCTTGTCTGGCTGGTGGCTGCTCTGGAAGAGGTGGAATCCCCTGGCTGAGAAAGTCAAGGTATTGCACACTGCATTGCAATCACAGCTATTTTTGTGTGCGGAGCAGGAAGCATTTCCTTAGTTACTCAGAGAGCAAGCCTGGTAGCAGGCCATATTGTTTCTTGGATTTGAGCTCATACTGATGGATGAAGAAAGCTGGGCAGTGCCCTGACACCAAAGGAAATAGAGCATCAGGGGAGAGAGTGGAGCCCCGCTCTGTAGTGTGGGCTGCAGAAGGCCATACAGTTGTTAGAACACAGAAACCTGTTCTTGTAGGTGCACTTTGTTTGATAAAGTCAGAATTTACAGATTTCACCAATAAAAGTAATAACTTAGTCCAGTTCAGTGTTTCTATCCTAATGTCTCTGGATGGCTGACTAGGGAGGTTTTAGTGCTAGGCAGTAATTAACAATACAACTACTACTCATAAACGCTGGGCTGCAGAGTATGATTTTTTTTTTCTGGTTGAATGCAGTCAGCCAACTCTATTAAGTATTCTTCTGCATTTCCTAAGCTATCTGGCTCTGCAGCGCTCCCCAAAGTGAATGCTGTTTTTTCCTTTCCCCACTGTGATTAGTGTCTTCCCATTTTGCAATTCGAAATAAAAACCTTGCTTCCTGAAGTTAGGGGAAATATTACAACCTGTGGGTACTGCTCTGTAATCTCAAGTTATTCCTCTGTAATAAATCCCTTCCCTGGAAAGGTCTCTTCTCCCTGAGAAGTGGCCTGGCATCCTTTCTGGAGCTGGTGCAGCTGAGTGCCCTGCTCAGTCTTGGCAGAGTTGATGGTGCTGCTCCCAGCATGTAATGGGAACGCCTGGCTGGGGAAATGAAAGACTCTGACTCTCCTCAGTAGTGCCCAGTGAAACACTGCGAGTGCCCAAATGGCAGCAGTCACAATCAAAAACACACGGGATTCCATTTTTTTCGAAATTTATTTTTAGATTTGTGAGGGTGGTGAAACACCGGAAAAGATTGCCCAGAGAGGTTGTAGAGTCTCTGTGGAGGTGTTCTCACCCAGGCGGACGTGGTCCTGGACAGCCTGCTGTAGCTGACCCTGCTGGAGTATAAGGGGCTCGGACCAGAGGGTATCAAAAGGTCCCTGCCAATCTCAATGATTCTGTGGTTCTGTGAAATCTCTGCCCTGGTACAGTAGTGATCATCACCGATTTCTGCCTTGAAGGATCTCTTAGCCCTCTCAGCTAAGCACCGGCCTCTTTCTGAAGCTACCACTACATCCTGAAATGGAAGACTCAGTTCAACTTGGCGCTGCAGCAATGTGTCTGACTTTGGAGACTTGTTGGCTGTCCACACGGCCTGGGAGACAGATGGAGGTGCTGATGTGTGAAGGCTTCAGCAGGCTTCCGTGTGCTTTTGGAATAAGCTTGATGGATAACTTGCTTTCTCTCCACTGTGAATACAGAACATATTCTGAAATGAAATTTCTGAATTAATCATGATGGGTACGTCTGTCCTGGTTGGCAGGTGCTGAATATGGCAGAGATCCAGACACGGCTTGCATACGTGTGCTGCGTGCGGCAGCTGGAGATGGTGAAGAACAGCGAGTACTGCGAGTACATACGGCCACCCATTGACCGATACGGCACCCTGGAATTTGGGAAATTTGATGAAATCTGTGTAAGTGCATCCTGGGGAAGGCAGTTCCCCCGTACTGACATTCTGCAGAAGTCTACTGCTTTGTGGTGCTAATTAATACCTAAGCAGTATAAGAGTAAGAGAAGTCAGTTGGCACAGAGTGAATAATTGACACTAAATAATACCACGGAATGATATCATGACTGTGAGATTGGATTAACAGTAGAAATCCAGTTACTAATTGTGATTATATAATGACCTGTGAACAGAGCAGTTGCCTCGCTATCTTATGTCAGTCCTTACTCAGCTGCTTGGTAAAACTCTTTGGTGTCTGAGCTGCTTTGGGCAGTTGTGGTTTGTCAAATGGTGTCATTTCTCTTCCTTGATTGTGTAGCTTGTTGTCACATGAAAGATTTGAAGAAATCTGTGGGGAGGCTGCAAATCATTGAAATGGAGGGTAACATGCTAAAATACCTGACTCGGCTAACATTTCAACACTTCTATTAATAGAACATACCATCCACAATTCCTCCACACCTGATAGCATATCAGGAAAATGGCACCAATGTCAGTGGAAGGACGTAGTGAAAAGGGTAGTACCAGGTTACAAAAGGTAAATCCCAAAGATGTGTATCGGAAACCAGCATGGCAAGAACTGGCTCCAGATGTGCAGTTGAATTATCTTGCTGACAAAATCCAGCATTCAAAACCAAAACATTTCTGCCTGATTTGAGGGAATAATCGCAATTTTGGCTCATTGTCTCTTGTCAAGGAAGTTATTTTACTGTCTTTTTCCATTCTTTGCTTCAGCTGTGCAAATATCTTCTGTGTTCAGGTGTTTCTGCATGGGTTTGCTCTTCTCCTAGTCTGGGAAAAAGGAGGAGGGAGAAGTGCCAATTTTGCTTTAAGCAGTTCTCCTTTAGAGATGTGTTGAGAACCAACAACACTCATTAGGCTGCAGATTGCTTTCTCAACATTGTTCCTTAATACTGTCTTATAAATACCGAGCAAAAACAGTAATGCAATTAAGCCCTGCAGATTTACATTTGAGAGAGTACTTAGGAACAAAGAGCAGCTATTCAAAGCCACCAGCTGATTTCCCCAGTATAAATATTTTCCCAAGGATATTTGATGTCATAGCTCCTGGGTAAACAGCTCTGTCCCCTCAGCAGGGATCCTGAGGCTTCCCTGTTTAAATAGTGCTCTTCACTAGGAGCAGTGTCCTGGCCCTTTTTAAAGCCTTGACAAACAGGTCTGATAGATCATCACAGTAACAGTAAGCTGTCAAATCACTCTTCTGTCTAATTTGCTGTCATTAAAGAGATTTGAAGACACCAGGCAATTTTTTCTCAGTGGAATTAAAAACTTGAGGAAAATGCAATGTCTCAAAGATGTCACTTTGTTTGAGCAAGTTCTTGGCACGAGATGGTACGGGTGCAGAGGACAGCACCCTCCTGGGTTTTCATTTCCTACAGTGTAGCTAAATAAGCTTTGTCCCGGGGGGAGCTTTACACTGTGCTGACCTTAAAGGGCATTCTAGGCATTCCTTTATCCTTACAGGCTATGAAATAGCATGTGTTTGTTTTGTTGTTGTTGTTTTTTTTAATTTTGGCTGTGTACCTGGATTGTCCAGAAAACAGAAGTGGGCACCATGTAGCTGCAATTCGGTGTGTTCAAAAGAACAAAAATCCTCCATTCCTCAGGAACAAAATCCCAGTTCTGTGTCTGCCTGTAGTGATAAGGTGGCTGCGTGTCATTTCCTGAAGCTCGGGTTCTTTTGCATACTTGGGATCAATCTGATCCGACAAGTCATAGACCTGTCAGGTCCCTTTTCCTTCAGAGCAATCACATCCAGACTAGGCTGAAAGGCTGTGATAGATTGAAAGGTGAATTCCACTGTAAGTGCTTGCTCTGCTTTGAATTCCATCCAAAAAACAGTTGGGAAATGATACCAGCTTGGCCAGGGCTGCTTCCAGCACCCGTAGTGACCAGGCAAGTGGGAGGCTTAGCGTGTGCTGCCACTGCGAGAGCTGGAAATAGAATCTGGGGTTCCCAACACCTGTTGCTCTGTCCTTTCAGTTTAATTGTTGAACACCGTTTCTGTGGCCTCACTAGGGAAAAATAAAATAAAACAAAACTTGGAACAATTATTCTTCCAGTTGTTTACATGCTAATGACATAGTGCCATGTTACTATTCCAAGTGTAAACTTCTTTATACTTTTAAAGTACTGGGATGTAGAGTTTGTGGTTTTGCTGTTGTGCATCCGCCTCTGTGTCTACTCCAGCAAACTGACCCTTGTGTGCTTGGTGCTGTTAGGCTTACCTTGCTACAAGAGGCTTTGCAGCCCAGGTACCCTACAGTAACTTTTCTTTGCTAGAAAGGGGAACCCAAGAGTTTCTTTTCTGGGTTTCTTTGTACCCAAGAAGGGAAAAGACACGGATTAATTTGCATTGTTACGTTCTTCCAAAGAAAGAGCCTGTGCTGGAAGGGTGTATATGTACACGTACTGAGCTTCATATGGCATTATTCTGTGAACCTGCTTGAAGCTGCTGCTGTAAAAGTAGTTGTCAGGTGGCACTTTTCTGTACATACTGTGGGGTCGAGGATCCAGTTAGCATCTAGACTTAGAATAGCGCCTTGTTTGCTTAATCATTCCCCCTAATCATTAGGCTGAGCAGCTTTTCTAGCTAAGGATGGAAGGTACCAAAACATGCATCCTGCCTTTGGGATAGACATCTGGATTTCCTGGATAATGTTTTTTTGTTACTAATTTACTCTTTTTTTCTTTTCTCCTGGTTCTTTTTTTCCAGGAAGTGGGATATCAGCATGGGAAAACCGTATTTGGTGTCTGGTGCAGGAGTGGAGTCCTTGACAAAATGCTAACAGACAGACAAGAGACTTGCAAATCCAAAACTTCTGATGTAAGTGCATTCTTCTGCGAGAGCTACTTGATGCACAACAGGTTGTATACTGCCCAGAAACATCGTGAGTAAGAAGGAGAAAGTTGCCTCAAGTCCTTTCTTGTGAGGCTGCATCTATTAGTTAAAATCTTCTGAGGCCAGAAAAGGTATAATCAGTTTTTCAGCAACTCCTTTCGTTGAGCCTGGATGAATGGGGAGGTCCTGCACTTTGATCATCAGGTACAAGTGTGGCCAAGGTGTGCTCTACCAGAGTCCCGGTGGAGCAGTAGGATGAAAATCTCTTGGGTTTACAATTTCAGGATTTAAGTCAGCCTCTAGAGCTGGTCCAGTAACTCTGTGGGCTGCCTGAATTTCTGGGGAAGTTTTGGTTGCTTTTAAGAAACAGTTATCACCTTTTTGAGGACTTGGGTACTATATTATAATATATTGGCTTATTATCCTTACTTCCTTCAAATTCTTCTGATTTAAAACCCCAGTGCTAAAAAGACTTAATGTTTTACTCAGTAATTCTTCTTTATTGTCTTTTAGAGATAGGGAAATTAATAGCAATATTTTAAGTGATTGCCAAAATGTATCACAGCTGTAGTAAGCTTCAGTAGGGAAAGTCAGTGGAGGTGAAAAATGACATTGAGAGTTTGCAGCTCCTCCAGAGATCAGCTCTCCAGCACTTCTCCTAGGAGAAAAATGGTGTGAGCAAGGGGAGAGGAAAGGCAGTCCTTGAAAGGATGGATGTTAGCTCAGCAACAAGAGGTAGTATTTTTTTTTTTTCCTTTTTCCAAACACCCACATCAGAGCTCTTTGCCTTTAGACCCCCATTTGTCACAGGAGAGAGATGAGCGCTTGTAGGGTGTGAGTCACGTGCAGAAATGGAAGTGGCTCTACTGGGATAAGAGAGATGGCACCTTCAGCTCCCTCCCTGTGAAGGGAGATGGGGGGAGCAGTGCTGATGCCTTTGTACCATCAGAAGATGAATCCCACCCAAGCTGATGGGCAGGGTCAGTGGCTGTGGGAAGAGGGACTGAGCTTTGTGCGAAAAAAAAGCTCAGAGTAGCTTGAGGAGCACCAAAACTCGTCAGCTTATTATTTTTTACTGGCAAGATCTGCAATAGGAGATGCATGAGCTGCAGAAGAGGGGGTCCCCCATTCTGCCTCTGATACATGATGTTCAGGCTGGTTATGTGCTGGTATGTGTTTGTGTGTTGATAGTCGTAAGGAGAAGTCAAGGGGGAGAAGAGAGTATGTGAGTGTGTGTGTCAAATGGTCGTGTGTCCTGTTGTCCTCTAACTTTTCTCACCCAGCGGTAACAAGCTTGAACATCTTCACTGCTGTAACAAATGTACCTTTCAAACCAGGCTTCTTTAAGAATTGCCCATTATATGGGATACAATAAGTCAGGCTAATTTCAGTCAAATCACAGTATTACAGCTGTGTGTGATGCAGGATTTTGAACATTTATCATAATGATAACATTTTATATATATATATATATATATATATATATATATAATATGAACATTTATCTACCCTGTTTTTTTATGTCACTTCAACTGCCATGGAGATCAAATAGGTCATGTAGTGCCTGTAGACAGAGCTTGTCGTTGCGTTTCTGTGTAAGCACTTCATAACAAGGCAGAAAGTGCTGACTGCTGAGACGCCAAGATTATGAAAATAATGGGTGCACGAGAATGTCTTGACAAACCGCCTGGTCAGCTTTGTGTGGTCCCCAAGCCTGAAGCTAAGTTCCAGGCTATATTCCAAGGACCCAGGAAGTCATCTGTTGTTTCCTCCAGCTACTCTGGAGCCTAGGAAAAAACAAGATATTTTTTCCATGTGACTTGTTTTTGTAAGTTTATTTCTACAAAATAGCAAGTATTGCAGGCTCTCTCTGAGGTGTTTAGCTTTTTTTCCTTAGTCCATTAAAGTCCTTTAGCTGTGCTATCTCCCAGGGATAACAGCTGATATTTTTAACTTGCCTTTCATTAGCAAAGGTTTTGATGATCTGTGTTTTAGTTCTTCAGCTATTTCTGGAGTGTTCAACATCTTGGAGTGTTGGGCTCGGTTTCTTTTCATCTTGTTTCCATGTCGTAAGCGTTGAATTTTTACTTAATCTCCAGATATTTAAGCATTTAGATATTTCTTCTTTGCTTTCATCATTCATTTGCTACTTACCTTTTCTTAAAATGCAAGTACTGAAGCCATGAACAACAGCAACCTTACATAAAGTTCATTTGCACAACCTTTATTCTTCCCCAATGCAGAGTAATGCAGTACCGTAAATTGGATCTCCTTGGGGAAGTTTTGTCTATTGAAGTGTTATTCATAGTCAAAGCTAAATATAATCTAGCAGACTACAATAGTAACTGTCTTTCTCCTCTCATTTATTTAATAAAGATTATGCTAAAGAGAATACTTTCTTCCTTCTTGGAAAAAATATCAGCAGGAAGGTTTGAGAGTAGGTTTCAGATGAATCTTCTTTTCCTCGCGTTAACTGATGGGAGTGTGGTTTTGTCCTCAAAAGTAGTCAGAGCAAACGTTTAAACATTAAATGCCTTTTTTGCAAAGCATCAAATGAGCGTGGGAAGACACCTGGTTTCCCACAAGTGGCGTTCCAGTCAGAGTGCTAAGACTTTGGGGTGCAGCTGCCTCTTCAAGCTTCCTCTCGCAGGCTTACCCAGGGGATCATGTGTATGTCATATTCCCTAGCATGGGATCGTGTGTATGGCAATGACTGCAACAGATGCTCCCGTGGGCAGGGTCACACTTAGGATTGCCTTCATGCTCATCTGTCCTCCCAGCTTTTCTCTGGGGGCATGCGAGCTGATGCTAGTTTTCCAAGAGCATCTTTTGGCGATGTTCCCTGCAGGCTTTGTTCAGCACTTCACACAGTGCCCTGCTCTTTCCCCTCCAAAGCCAGTCCCTGCTCTGCTGCACCCTCCCCGGGACAGCGTGTCTGTGCGAGCGCTGAATGCGCCCAGTCTGTTGCTTTATGACAGTCCTCGTTTGTACAGTGCAGGTGATTGCCTCAAACGTTGCTGTGTCTGCTTTGTGGCCAGCGTTTGCACATAGCCCTTGCTAAGTCATGTGGCACAAAATGAAGATGAAGCTGCTCTTTTTTTTCCCCGTGTCTGGGGAAATGGCTGCCTGCAGACGCTTCACTGGGACCATTCGGGTTGTGTGTTCACGATGAAGCAGGACTGACTCACTCTTCTGGCTGGTTCCTTAATGGTCAATCCTTATTCTGAGCTTCTCTGCTTCTTTTTATTTCAAAATGTGTGTCCTAAGCTACTGCCGTTTCATTTCATACAGGTATTTTTTAAATTCCCTTTGGGTCTTTTTCTGTCCACTGCTCCCCAGCAGCTGTTTGTCCTGAATCCTTATCCTGCTTAGGCTGTGCTAAATTACATCAAAAGTTAGTTATGGATTAAAGGTCAGCTGAGAGCAATCTGCTGCAGCTGTAATGGGCTTCTGCTGTGACCCCTGCAGGGGCCGTATGATTCACAGTATCAGTGCTCCTGCCAGAACAGCAAAGAATTACTTGCAAAAACACTGTGTGAGGAACCTGCCCAGCCTGGAGGTGTGTGGGCAGGTCTGTCCCAGCAATTCCTGACAGCCCAGTGCCAATGACATGCCCCCCGCCAGCTCTTCCCTTCGCTGTCCTCTGGGACAGGTTGCTACTGTACTAATTAAAGTGACTGGTTTGAAAATAGGCAAAGGGTGTTTGAGTTGTTGTCCACTGACCCTGTGTCTGGCCCCAAGGAGGGAGGGAGGCCCACACGCCTCACTCGTGGCCAAGCACGCAGGAAGGCCAAATCAAATCTTAAATGCCAAAGGTGGGTTTTATTAAAAAGAAAAACTAAAGCAGGCAACTCTTCAAATCCCAGAATGCTCAACCTGCTGCTTGGGTGAGACAGAATAAAAATAGAAAGGGTTTGAAAAGTGGAGTTACATTGGGAAATACTTCTCCTTGCTGGCAGACCTCTTGCCTTGGGTTCCTGCTCGCTGCAGCACCTCCAGCCCTGACTTGCTGAGGGTGCTGGGGTCCCCTGGCAGCTCCTGGTCAGCCCTGGCTGCTGCCCGCTTGGCCACACGGCCTCCCAGGGCCTCTGCTCGCTCGTATAGGGCACCACAGCCCCTTCTCCCTCCCACCAGGCTCCTGAGGGAAGGAGAAATCTCCCTGGGGGCTGCACCTGGCCCTGCAGGTCCCTTTTATGAAGTAACAGTGCAGTGATAGAGAGCAAGCAAGCAAAAGGAACGCTGTCTGTCAGAGAGCACAGGCCCGCCAGTTCTTGTCTTTGTCGCCTTTTCTATAGTTTCCTAAATTTTTAATAAGGTCTCTTATTGCATGAAGAAGGGCCCGTTAGAGATCGCCCGGTGTCTGTTTGCTCTTGGGAATCCCATCTTTGCAGCCAGGCCTTGCATCAGGGTCATTGTTATGTGAATTACTCACTGATGAATATTGAGGGTGAAATCTGTGTCTGCAGCTTTCTCTGTTCAGTATAATTTGTACACAGTCTTGAAGTGGATATTTGTGTATATTTGGTAACATACCTAAACCTTAATGCTGTGTTTCAGAATGTGACCTGTGCCACCACCTCTTTTACGGATCTGGCGGAAATCGTGTCCAGGATCGAGCCAGTGAAAGCCCCCGTGGCAGACGGTGAGTTGAGGGACCCGGCCAGCACTGCGATGCAGCAGGAAGGGCAGCACGGTGGGGTTGGCCGCTTCATTGCTTCCTTTTACCAGCCCGTGCTGCGAGCTGTGATGTGTTTGAGGTCTGGCTGTTGCTGGCTCCGGTGTCAGTCGTGGGCTGCTTGGGTGAGGGGGGGAATCGGGTGCTCTTGCCATGGTGAGACATTGCTGCCAAGCGTTACTGGCATGGTCTGGTGTGCTTTCCTGGCAGGAGCAATCCTTTTTCCAGTTAGCCTAATTCTGAGTGAAATAGCACACGTGTGTCAGCTCTCACAAAGCTGAGCGCTCATTCCTCCTCGTGCTGTCCGTGTCCCTGTGCTGGCTTCGGTCTTTGGTCCGTGTCCTTTTGAAACGGAAGGAGGGCGATTTAAAGGTTTGACTGAAGGATCTTTTTGTGCTACTTTGAATCAAATCTGGAATGACTCACTGGCTTGATTGCTTTATGTACACAGCTATTACAGGGAGCACTAATGAACTAATGTGGAACAGGAACGGCTCCTGCACTTTTACGTGGCGGCACTTGAGAGCTTTGTGCCTCAGACATGTCCTACGGAGCAGCTCCCTGTAAATATCACAACCAAAGACTCACTTAACAGGATCAAACAGAGCTTTGGAGGCCTGAAATCTCCAAGCGTTTTACCAGTGCCGGAGCTTTTTATAAACAGTCTCTCCCCCTCCTCCCGATTTTTGTTCTTGCAGAGGAAAATCTAAAGTTAGCAGTCCTTCCATCTGTGACTGTTTGTAGAGATGTCCCTGTGGTAATTTGAAATGCTAATTGCAATCATATGCCTTATGAAGAAAATATTAATCAAATGTCTGAAACAGCCATTGTGAATAAGATTGAAGAATTCATGTAACATGGTTATTTAAGGCATCGGCGCCGAGTCCTGCTGAGACTCAACCCGTGTGGAGTGACAGGTCTTCCTCCACTATAGCTTCTGGTTATTCACCCTGTTAGGAAGATTTTCTTTTTGCTAGGTGAGGCCATTAAACACGAGTAAGTCACTTCCAAGAATTAGATAGGGCGAATTTTGGCCTCAGGAGGGGCATGCACATGGGGTATTTGGGATGCAAGGGACAGGTGCCCCGTGGTTCCAGAAGATACTGAAATGTTTGTTGTAGGCTCCGGAGGAGGGGGGAGGATGGCAGGAGAGAGCTGTGCATACTGACAGCGGGTCTTGGAGTTGTGTTCATGTTGTGGGTGACTTCATGTGGTACCTGCAAGATCTGTGCCTGGTTTTGATGGGCACTGGCCGTAAAGGCGTTCCCTGGACGTGGCATTGTCCCCGTGCCTCTTGCTGAAGAGATGACCGGAGCTCGGCAGGAGGGCGACTGCTGCCCTGACAGCAGCCCACTGGCTGTCGGATGGCTCCTCATGTGTGCTGGTGAGCCTTGGGATTTGTCTGCTGGAGATGATGGTCTGACTGCATTTGTCCTGAGCAAGTAATAAGACAGGGTGCTTCCTTGTAGCATGTATATGAACTGGCACTGTCAAAAAAGGCGAAACTTTTTTTTTTTTTCCTCCCTGGAAATCCCTCCCTGAGTGAGATCTCAGACCTCAGGGACTGTAGAAGGGCTCTGCCTGCCCTGATTGTGTACTGCAGGTCTCAGGCTGGATGAAGAAATCCTGTCGATAATTTTGTTCTAAAAAAAGAAATGAAGAAAAAACTTCCCTGCCTTTTCTCCTAAAGAAGAGATGGCTTTAGATCTGGAGGCTCTGCCAGCCTGTGTCAGTCCAGAGCCTTTCACCCTTTGTACTGACATTTTCCCCCCTTCTCCTGGGCTTTGTAGTCAATCGGAACGTAACAGACGTTCTTTCACTCTTGAACAAACTGAGGAAAATGATTAAAAGAGTTTAAAAGGTGGGGGGAGAGGGACGGGGGCCTGTCCATCAGGAAGAGGTGAGGAGAAGGAAGTCACGAAAGCTCTGTGCTGGACTCAGGGTACCTGTGCCCTCTGAGTGAGCATGTGGGGAAGCATATGTAGGAGAACAGAAGCTTGTTTTCACAGTTGAGATGCTGCAGTACTTGTGGCTGTGTTTCAGTTCTGCATCACAACACTTCTGCAAGTCACTTACTCGATTGGGATTTTTGTCTTTGTTCAGCTGTAATTGCGTTTTGCACAGCTGCGGCCTCGGCCAGCACAGCACAGATGCCGTCCTCCGAGGGAGGCTCGGGCGCAGCTCTGGTCGTGTCCCCAGCCAGGAGGGTTTGCTGAAGTCACGCTCACTCGGGGTGATTTCCACAGCAGGTTTCACTCGCCATTTTCTGAAGCAGTAATCACAAAATCATTTAGGTTGGAAAAGACCTTGAAGATCAAGCCCAACCCTTAACCTAGCGCCACCATGTCTGCCACCAAGCCGTGTCCCCAGGCACCACATCTACACATCTTTTGAAGACCTCCGGTTATGGTGACACAACCACTTCCCTGGGCAGCCTGTTCCGATGCTGCACAACCCTTTCAGTGAAGAACTTCTTTCTAATACCCAGCCTAAACCTCCCCTGGCACAACCTGAGGCCGTAATGCTTCAGGCCGCCCTCGTGGCCCTGTTCCGTGGTGTGAGGTAAGGAAGCACGCTCACTGCATGCGGTGGCTGAAAGATACCAAGCAGTGTAACTGCGTGATTTAACAACAGTCACTTGGAAAAAGTACTTGGGAAAAAGAAGGGTTAATCTTGGTTTGAAACACCTGGTCTTGCAATGCAGCTGAAGCAGGAGACATCCCAAAACCTCTCAAGGGAGATGGTTATTGGGCACTAGGTTACCCTGTGTATTTACTGCTTAAAAAGACCTATCGAAAAGCACTCCTGCAATCTGATTGCGATGAGCTACCAGATTCCTTGAGTTACATCAAAGCCCCTGTGCGTTACTGAAACAGGAACCCTCCAGACATACAGCACTGATTTTCTTCAAAGGTGGTGCATTGCCTGCAGAAATCAGGCTAATAAGGCATGCCAAAAGCTACAGCATCACAGAGCAATTTGTTGGCATGAGAAGTGGCTGTGTGACCTTCCAGCTGTGAGCACGCTGCCTCCACTACCGCTGGGCTGGGGTACCTCTCCACGGTGTCATCTCTTCGCTGGCTCTTTAAGGTCAGGATTGTCACCTTTTGGTGGTGGCAGCAGCTAGTGTGCTACTGAGTGCTTTAAATATAAGAAATGTCAGCAGCTGTTGGCTGTTGTGACAGCCTTGCCCATGCGTCTCTCCTTGTGTTTGGTGAGGTTAGCTCATCTACGAGCTGAAGTGTTTGGGTGATGGTGCGCTGAACGGGCGATCAGGCCTTCATCCTGCCTGATGCTCCTGGGGGGCTTGGCAGTGTAAATGGGCAAGGCTGCTCGGGGCTGGAGCTGTTGCCTCTTGAGCCCCAGATTCAGTCTCAAGGGGGAAAAAGGAAGATGATGCTCAGGGAGCGTGGGTGAGACCACCACCAGCTGTCGTCAAGTACCTGGAGTTACTGAGAGAGGGACGTGAGAAGGGACAACCCTCTCCTGGCCTTAGTATCTGTGTAAAGACCAGTTAGATGCAGAACAGTGCTTATAAAATCAAGGGATTTGGGTTTAATTGCAGTCAGTTTTATTGGAGCTGTAAACTGCAAACTGTTGTTTGTGCTATCTCTTGCTGTTCAGGTGAGCGTCTGGTTTCTCCAGTGAGTTTTTATTAAAATTGTCAGCGATGCTTTTAGTATAAGCTAGTGATGATTCTCTGAACCAAAGGAAAAAAATTGACCAAATGTCTTGAATCCTAATGTTCTAGCAGTTGGGTGTAGTTATCGTGTTAGAAGAAAATGCTGTGGAACAGACTGTGCTGTTGTCTTCAGCATGGAGCAGATGCTATTGACTGTTCCCAAAAGAAATACTTAATCAAGAAGCCAGTTTAAACAGAAACCCCTTTTTTCACTACTGAGCCGAAAAACAGGTACTTCTTCAGCAACTGAAAGTGCGTGTGAATTAACTGATGAAAATGTCAGAAAACAGTCAAAGTGGAAAAAAAAATCTGCCATTTTTAATGCAATTAATTGCATTCTGAAATTGTCAGAACCTGTGCAAATGACAGGTGGCCCTCTGCAGCTTTCCCTGCTTTGCTGCGTGCGCGCGTTGGCTTCGTGCTTGCTTGGGAGGGGGCTCGGCAGCGGCTGCCGGTGCACTGAGAGGTCCATCGGGACTCATGATGGGCAGCTGCCCCGGTGCCATTCGTTGTTGTCGAGCGTTGAATTGATGTGGGAGAGTCGATCCCGTCAGTGAGTGGCTCTTGGTGTCTGCTGTATGGCCCTGACGTGATCTCCAGGCGCTAGAAGATGCGGTGACTGCGCTGATGTGTCAGGGCCTTGGTGCTCAGGCCTGGGTGCTCGGCGTCGTGTCCTGCTGCTGGCTGCCCTGCCCGTCGGCACGGCGGTGTCCTGCCCGACAGCGGGGGCAAGGGGTGAAAGCTTTGAAGCATGGGCACTGCTCAGGAAACTGCAGCAGAATACAGAAGGGTGAATGTGTTGGGAGGGGGAAAGCGGGCAGCAAAAGTCAATGAGGACATGTTGAAAGGGACAAAGTTCCAAAGTTTATTCCAAATGAACAGGAAATTGTCTTAAAAGTGATATCCTAGTGAGGCTGACAGGAAGGCAAGGAGAGATGAAGACAGAAATCTGAAGATTCAGCCATCTGGAGTGAGGGACATAGGTGGCAGGGGCGCTGGTAGCATTGCCGAGCACCTGGCTGTGCCCGAGGTCCCTGCAGGAGGTACGGCTGCATGTAATTTATAGCTGGCACTTGCAGTTCTTGGCGTGACGACGTCTGGCCTCTGAGAGACCAGAAACGTGATTATCGTGTACTTGGTAAAACTGTGACTGAATGATGGAATCTGCCGCCACCTTTCACCTCACATCTCAGATCTGGGTGCATCTCGATGATGCACCATGGAAAAAAGCCTTTTGCTGGGTTTCTCCTTTAAGCTGACCTTGTCCTAGTGGCTGGGCACAGCTCTTCAAACCAGGCTGGGGAAAGGACAAAGAGGACCCCCCACGTTCGGGCAGCTAGAAACTGCTTGATGTCACCTGCCAAGCCTGGCAGGCGGCTCAGCCCCCCCCCGCAGCACCCCTTGCTTTTAGCAGTGGTGGTGCCATTGCCGAGGTGGTGTTTGGAAGAAGGGTGGAGGCTTTTGGTTTTTAACTTGAGCACAGAAGCTGCTGCTCAGGTCTGAAGTAGAAGCAGTGCTGCTCAGAGTTAGATGAAGGCACGGGTCAGGTTTTTGAGCTTCCCTTGATTATGATAATCCGCGAGATTGCCAGAGAAAGCAGGCGATTGTTCCCTGTGGGGAGGAGGGGAATGTAAATGTCACCGTTCCCTGTGGACCAGAGGTCGTCAGACACGTAATTATCATCTCTGCGGTGGCGAGCGATTGGCACCAAAAGAGCTTGTTTTATGTCTGCAAGTTCGTGCTTCCAGCGGGTCTGCCACAGCCGTGTCCAGGAGTTAGGACGTGCAGCTCCTAGGCATGTCTTCGGAAGGTATTTCACAGGTCTGGGCTGGGCTGACCAGCGGGAGGCGGCGACCCCGTGAGCAGCGTTCCCCAGGGAGCGGGAGCATCTCCCCCCGACAGCACCCACCAGGCTCACGTGGGCAGCTCGGCTCTCGCTGCTTTGGCTGCAGGCTCTTTAGATCGTGGAGGGCCGCAGGACACGGCTCGCACACAGGACGTGGTTTGAAGCTTGTTCTGTGGTCTGGCTGGAGATGTGATGGATGCTTGGGCAGTCCCAGCTCACTGAGCTGCTCAGGGCCGGCCAGCCGTCACCCTGCCCTGCGTCGGCGCTCAGCAGACACAGCTGTCGTTCCTCTTCCAGCTTTCTCTGCCTCTCCGAATGCCTATCAACCAGTGTTTTTTCTCTCTTCTGTCTTTAGATGAATCAGACTACCAGACTGAGTACGAGGAAGAAGTTCTGGACAGCCAGAAGGATGATTATGTGAATTTCATAAGCAGCCAGGTTGAAGAAGACTCTGACTCGGTACGTGCTGCCCTGGCAATGGGCCGTGCGGTGGGTGCGAGGTCGAGGTGTCAGGAAGGATTCTCAGAGAAGCACACAGAGGGGTGTGCTAAGGAAGACTGTGCAGAAGTTCTGTGCAGTTCAGGCACTAAAGGACACGTGCTGTTAGGTGGGCAGTCTGCAGTGGTGCCGTGTGGGGCAAATGTGGCCACGTCGTGTGAAGAGCCCAGGGCTTCGGGGGTTTGGTCTCAGGGTGGGTCGGGGCTGGGGCGCATCGAGCATGAGGAGGCTGAGGGAGCTGCTTCCTTCAGCTTGGAGGAGAAGAGGCCGAGAGGGGACCTGCCTGCCGCCTTCAGCTGTCTGGAACTGGGCGCTTATGGAGAAGACGGCGTCAGAGATGCACTGCACAAAGACAAGAGGTGGCAGGTGCAGCTTGCAGTAAGGGAAATCCTGGCTGCATGCAAGGGAAGGAGTCACAAAAAGCACACCTGGGTGTTGCTGTGGGGTGAGCAGAGATGGTGGAAACTCCAGCCTTGTCGATGCCCAAAAACCAAATAGAAAAGGCTCTGAATGACCTGATCTGGCATTAGCCCTGAGTAGAGCAGGAAATTGTATTACATTTCCCGAAAGTCCCTTAAACCAAAGTTATTTGATTGTGTGGGAGCTCAGGTCCACCCTGAGGAAAACCTGCACTGTGAGGCCAGGCAGTTGATGTTGCCTACAGCCTGAAGGGTCGTACTCCTACCCTTCTTACTCCAGCTAGAGTAGCCAGCAGGTTTAAAAGCTGGAGCTGCCTGTCGTGTTGGAGATGAACTGTTCTTTTCAGTGGGAACATGTGATTAATTTGGGAAGGCTCCTAGCCTGGGCAGCTGCCAGTGTGAGGCTGTAAGGTGGCTTTGGTGTTCTGAGCGGGGAGCTGCAGCGATGGTGTACGGGTTTTTGTTTGCTGGGCTGATCTCTAAGGGGTAATGCCTGATGGACAAAAGAAGAGATGGGGGAAAGAGGACAGATTTATCCAGCTCAGGGAAGGCACTGAAGAATGACTTTGTGTTTTTTTTCTCCTTCAGGATGAAGATATGCAGATAAGACGGCGCAAGAATCTCCCAGACCTGGACTGCCAGGCAAGAAGCACAGGAGAGCTGGGCTAGCACTCAGAAGACTGACAGCTACATCCCGTCCGTACTGCCACTTTTATTTATATATATTTTAAAAAAGAAAGCAACTTCTAATTGACATTAAGTAAGCTTTCGTCCTTCTCCAGGCAGGGTATGAGGCACTCAGCTGCCAGCACTAAGCACAAATATCTGCATCGTGCCCAAGTCCCCGTGCCGCTTGGACCTCCGCGAGGGGTGGCTGCCTTGTGCCGTGCTCCTCTGTACGGGTGCCAGAATGAGCGGCTGTTTGCTAATCACTCTGAGACTGACAAAGTAGAAACGTGGTGGGAACGTGCAGTCAAACGCTGCCTTGATTTTTGCTGCGGTATGTTCTAGTTACTGTTTTTACTGTGGAGGCCCAAAGAATAACTGGACGTCATCCAGCAACGTACTGAAGTCTGTTGCTGAGAAGGCTCCGTGCAGCAGCATTAGAGAGAGGAAGGGATTTTGTGGATTGCAGCATCATTGCTTTCTTTTCATATGAATCAGGTAACTGTGTAATCAACTCCTCAGTGACTTTTGATCAGGTACTTGTGAGCAGTGCTCTGACAGGAGCCAGTCTGAATGTATTTAACTTGAAATCTGAAGCCAAGAAATCAATTGACATGAACACTAGCTATCTAGCCTGTATCCTCAAGCCATCAGCGGAACATTTACTGACAAATCATAGTGCTGACATTTGCCAGTGAACTCTGGAGCCACTACTTGGCTGTATTTGCCCTGAAAAAATAAAGGTATTCTACTGGATTGAAATGTCTGCGTGGTTGTTGCCGAGTTTCTCTTTGTGGGACCCAATGCTTGTAAATTTATGCTGTTTATTGACAACTGGTTTTGAGCACAGAAACTTGCTTCAACTTGAAGGCACTGTAGCCACCAACATGGAGACTTCCCCATCCTGTGCTGGGTGTGGGATGTTCTCTCAACTTGTGAGTGAATGAAGAAGTCCCGGGGAATGTAGCAACAGCCTAAAGAACCCAACTTGCCTCTGCTCACGTCTGACTTGCAAAGAAATGTGTGTTTTTTTTTTAATTTCTAACTCCAGTGGGAATCGCTCGCTATATTAAGTATTGGGAAGAAATCTCCAGTGCTCTCCCCACACCCTCCCCCCGAGGCCTGCAGCAATCAGTGCGAGGTGGGCCGTGCTCAGATGTCCCTTGGTGCTTGCTCTTCTTGTCCCACATCTGTCGTTGCTGATAGCTCCGCTTGGCTGCATAAATTAAGCTAATTCTTGCTTTATGTGAACTCTTTGGCTCAGTGCTAACTCTAGGTGCTGTTGCCTTGAGGGGACTTGTCCAACCTGAGCACTAAAGCCAGTCCTGAAAGCTGCGTCCTGCGCTGAGCTGTCCTGGCCCTCTGAGGTGCATCAGCAGCTGGTGATGCCTCCAGGCATGACCAGAGCAAGCCTGGGGCCAGAGAAGTTTGGTGGCTCCACCGAGGACAGCCGTGGTTGTAAGTGCTGTGAGTGCGACCTGTTCTCTGTGCTTCGGCTTCTTGCCACGTGCTGCCTCTTTGCACCCATTCTGCCTCCTGCTCTCCTCTGTCACAGCCGTGAACGTGCAGAGTTTGCCCAGGGAAGCTGTTCCTCTAACACAAACTGGTATCTTCGAGGGTCGGATCCCCAGGGCAGCATTTTGGGCAGAGGGACGCGTCCCCTCTGCTGAACCACCCAAAGCCAGCCTGGCTGCACCCCTCAGAAGCAGTGGAAGTGATTGGAGACCTTCCCTGCAATGCTCGTCCGGGTCTTTCATGCACATTTTGGTTAACGCAATTTTACAGAAAATGTTGCAGTTGACAGAGTTTCTTTTCTGCTATTGAAAGAAATTAATTCCTTTAAATAAAACTCTGAAATAGCTTTTGAAGTAGAGGTAACGCTGCCGGCAGCCAGGTTGCCTGTTGAGCTGGAGATACTTAATTTTGGTTGAGATTATTGGGATGTATCCCAGGAAAGCATCACAGGAAAGGTTCGTAAGCTGGTGGCAAGCCTGGGAGGAATGGGAGTGAGCGCGTGTGAGAGCACTTGGAGCTATTCTAAAAGATGTTGTGTGCTTTACAACCGCAGGGCTGCTCGGAGCAGTGGGAGAGGAGCGCGTCTTGCTCAGCAGCAGTAACAGCACCACTGAGCTTTGTTTTTCTGATGAGGGGATGCAAAACAGATGTGAGTCCCTCCAACATCGGTATCTATGGGTGGTTACAGCAGAGGAACCTCTCCCTGGGGAACGGTGACCAGGGCTGGAGCACAGACCAGCCCTCAAGGTGACCGAGGTCCTCTGCTTGCCCTTAACTGAGCCCATCCTGGCCTGCAGCCTTCCAAGGACTCCTTTAGAAACCACAGTGCCTTCAGCAGAGGTTGATCTCTGCGTGGGGCCTTCCCCTGACAAGGGACGGGTGCACTTTGTTGGACACCCGCGTTGTGCTCCCCGTGGCAGCGATCGGTTCTGCTTGCCTGGTACTGGGGCAAGAGGAACGATCTGGGGCAGGATGCTGCTTTCCAGAGAGGCGACTGCTCCGTCAGCCTGAGCGCATCGCTTCTTGCATTGCCCTGTGCTGTACCAGGAGAGCCGTGTCCCTCTGTTTGAACATGCAATTAATTTCCAGGTTTTGAATTCCGACACCAAACTTCCTGGTCCTGCTCCTGGAGCCTGGGTGTGAGCCGATGGGCTCGCGTTTGCATGGGCTGAAGGAGTCGTGGAAAACAGAAAAGCACCAGGTTTCCTGGGTATGCTAATGAGAGCCACTGGCTTTGCTTTGTGACCTGTTCCATGGGGAGATGGCACTTAGTTCAGATGTACGAAGACAGTAAAAAATCTCTGATGCGAGACTGAAAGTCTGTTCTAAATAATTTATCACGGCTTTCTTTCCTTGCTGCATTTTCTGTAGTTGAGTCCTGGACACTAAAACAATCTTGCCTTCTGTGCAGAGGAATGTAAAGCAATTATTGTACAATTTTAAAAGCAGAAATGTTTTTTTGTTTTGTTTTTTGCCTTGCTTTCCTGCTGGCTGTGGTCTGCCCAGCTCCCTGCTTGGGCAGTGCAGGTTCTGGCAGTGCTTCAGCCTCGTGTCTCTGTTGTCCCTTCCCGTTCTTACACCCACAAATCTTTTTTCCCTGCCGAAGAGGGTCACACCCAGGGGCATCCTAATGCTCCTGTACTTGCATGTGCGTTTCCACAAGGGTTCATCTGGCTGTCTTACCCAGCCCCTATCCCCTCCAACCCCCAGCCTTGTCCTAAGGAGCTGGTGCTGCTCAGCCCTTAATGCACCAGGCTCTGTGCCTACGGTCCCGCCTCTGTTTTGCTGGAAATGCAGCGGGAGAGGGGTGGCTTAGAGGAACCCAAGCTGAGGACACAGCTTGTTCCCGCAGCCCAGCACCAAGCGTGGATGGGCAGGATCAGAGCAAGGGTCTGAGGAGTCAGGGCCGCAAGCTGCAGCTGCTGGGTGAATTCTGGGGGTGGTGCGAGAGGTTCCCCTGAAATCCTTTGGGTTGGACGCTGGTGGTTGCTGACTGCTGGGGTTTAGGCCCTTGAGTGAACTTCCAGAAACACCTCCCAGTGATGGATGAGCAGTGGGTCGAGCACCAATCCTGCTCGGTGGCCCAGGCTGAGCCCTTGCAAGCTGCCAGGGTGACAGAGGGGTGAGGACAGGTCACGGCTGCAGCCAGTGCTGCTGCGGTGCTCTGCCGGTGCCCCGGCTGCTGCGCTAAGGGGATGGATGTGTCCTGGCTTGGTCACCTGTGAACCAGGTGCACACTGGAGATGGAAAGCCACGGGGGAGGGAAGGTGTTCTGGGGATGTGCGTTTGCAGGGCTCCGACTCCGGACACGATCCCTGCAGGGGAAGGGCGGGGGGCGCAGCCACCCCTGAGCCCGGTGAGGGGACGCTGCAGCCGGGTGCCCCCGAGCTGGGCGGTGGTGCTGCCGTCCCCTTGGGGCTTGCTGCATGCACGGAGCTCGTTCAGCTGCTCTGTTACGCTGTTTGACTATCGGAGAAAGCTCCAGCAGGGCTTTGGGAAGAGGAGCGAGCCACTGTTGCCCCGTGGCAGCTGCAAGCACCTTTTCAAATTTGCTGGGAGGCATCGCCCAGGCAGAGCAGAGCTCTGATCTCGTGCTGTGCTGCGCTGGCTCGTGCGTGGCTGTTTGTGGTGGCTCCTGCTGCGGCTCCCTGGGTGCCAGCTGTAAGCCTGGAACGAGCTGGTCGTGCTTTGCTCTGTGGACTGGGGGCGGATGGGGGCTGCAGCAGCGCCCTGCGATGCTCCTTCCCCGGCAGACGTCATTTTCTCTGCGTGTTATTCCAAAATTAATCTAATCTTATTTATTCTTGCTCCCCTGACCTCCTCCAATGTGTGATTTTCCTTGCGTGCCGCCCGAGTGCTGTGTTTAAGCTGTCAGGATGCGGGGGCTCTGCTGTGCCTCAGGGTTTAATTTACTGTTGCTGTGAGTAAGAGCCAGTAATAAAATCAGCAAACGAGAAATACAGCAAATATTTTCCTCTCCTGCAGGCGCTCCACGAGGCTGGACCAGCACCCGCTGTGCTGAGCCCGGCCGAAGCGCGGGGCCGTCTGCGAGGTCTCACAGCGGGACTGCGGCTTCCTGGAGGAGACTGAGCACGAGGCACTGGGGTTTTAAAGATGTTCGGTAAAAGAGATATTATGATGTGGCTTCTAATGGCACCAGGGCACAGATGTCCATTAGTGGTCCCTTCCTGTCCGATGGCTGCTTCCTGTCCTGCTGGGTCTGGTTTGTGCCTGTGCTCCTTGTCCCCAGCCTCTCCTTGGGTCACGGAGGGTCTGACCCTATTTTTTCACATGGCCTTTATTTGTGCTTTGCTATAAATAGTGCTGTGAGCCCTCAGGGCAGCTGTGCCCATGTCCCCTTCCCGTGCCTGGGAGCTGCTTTGGGAAGTGAGGATGGGGTGCAGCCGCCTGCAGGTGCTGGCTGTGGAAGCTCCACGCAAGGAAATGTTTCCTCCTGCACCCGGGGGGCTCCCTGAGAGCAGGGAAATGCTGGCACAGCCTGCCCGCCTCAGCCTGGGGCAAGGAGCGCTGCTGCACCCCCTTTCCTGACTCGAGCTGAGATATTTAGGGGAAAATGTGGGACTAGCAATTGCAATAAAATTATTTGCCTGTTGCTATTTATATATATATATATATATATATATATATATATACATACATAATGATGTATAAACCAAAAGTGTTATTAGTATGTATCGTGGTTTTAGAAGTAACTATGTGCTATAAATCTATTTAATTTTGTATCAGGATTGTTCCTGGAGACACTTCACACCCTGCAGGACCAGCCCTGGGCAGTGTTTCAAGTGCCGGGAACGCACCTGGGGCCTGAGCGTTTCTGAGAGCAGGCGCGGCGTTTTCACAGGTAATTGGCAGAGCCACCGTCACCGTCCTCCGCAGCAGCCACAGCCAGCAGGGACAGCTCTTAATTAAATCTCACGCCATCGGGAGGTGAAGGACAGGAATACACTCTCTGTCACGACGCAGACAGGGTTACCAGCGGGGAGCGATGGCTTTGTCCGACGTGGCCTCGATACAGGAGTGCCTGTGCTGAGCCCCTGCTCCCCTGCACGGTGCTGAGCAGGAGTCAGCACCCGTGAGCTGCGAGCACTCACGATGCTCCTGGAAGTGCGTGGCTCTGGAATTCTCGTCTTCAGCTGTGGCGTCTGTCAGGGAGGGCAGGCATAGCAGCACCAGCGCTTGATTGTCCTTGCAGCGATGAGCACAGCTCTGCATTAGAGCACTCAAGCGGTGTATAATTTGGGATCAAAAAGCACACAAAGTGGTCATTAATTATAAATGTACCATAAATGACACTTTTTTTTTTTTTTCCTCGAAGAAAACACACTAGCTGTGATGCATGGCCCCAGAGGAGCGTGTCAAATAAGGCTGGCGTGTGGTTCGAGCAGCCCTGACCCGCCTGTGTGTCCCCACGCTGCACGGGGCGAGCTCCGAGCAGTGCCTGTGCCCCGTGTATGAGCACAGAGCCACCACGGGGACTGCTGGGGGTGATTGTGGGTGGCCCCAAAAGCCCTCCTTGCCCCTGGTGTCAGTGCCGGGGTGCCCTCATCCTGCTGTGCCTGGGCAGGCAGAGCGGGGCAATTTTTGTACCAGCTGGCATGAGGGAGGTGCTGACTCTGCCCTTGTATTTGCAACCTAAGTAAACTTTTACTCTGTCCTGGGCACGTGTGCTCCCACCGCCATGCAGCTGGCAACTGGTGACCCACCTGGTGTGGGTCTGTTCCTCAGGTGCGTGATTGGGCTGGCCCAAATTAAGCACTGAATTAATTGGAGGAGACTGGAGGGTGACTGCTTGTCACGCTATGGAGCTGGGGGATACTCAGGCATCCCCCACACCACTGCCCCATGGCTTAGCCATGGCACCAAGTCTCCTGGTGGCTGTAAAACCCCTCCCTTCTGCTTATTTCCTTGCTGGAAATAGAAAGCTTTTAACAAAGCAAAGATGGGAAAAGCTTTTAGAGCAGCTATGGTGAAGCGGTGCGCCTGCGGGATTTGTGGGTAATGAGGCGTGAGAGCCGTGGCGGCAGCGCAGCCTTGCGGGTCGGTGCCCGGGCTGTGGCTGAGGGCGCTGGCGTGGGGCCGCCCAGCACAGGCAGCTGCGGCCGCTGGTTGAGGCTCCTGCTGCGGGATGTGCTGGGCGGTGAAGATTTTGGTTCCCGAAAGCAGAGGGGAGAGCTGAGCCTTGCAGGGGTGCTAGGGGAGCGTGCCCCTTTTTGGGGCTCTTTTTCCCAGGAGCAGCGCACCTTTCAGGACGCTCCATGGGTCAGAAAGCTTTTCTAGGTGCCTGAGAGCTGCCAAAATTAAATGGAGCTGGTGTCTGCTCTGCAGCCGTTCCCCAGGGTAAAACATGTGGCAGGAGCACCTCAGCTCCTCTACCTCGCAGCAAAACAGGGACGGTGAGTGGGGTTCTTCGAGCTGGCAGGTAAAGGATGACTTAAAACATCACCTGGCTGGCGTGGCTGTCAGTGCCCTCGAGCGCTGGGATCGTGTGGGCTTGGGGAGCCCAGCCTGCCACCGAGCTCTCAGCACGGCGCCTGGCAGGAGAAGGCTGGAGTGTGAGCATGGGCAGGGACTGGAGCAGCTCCGCTCCCCAGTGCCGGAGTTGGGCTGGACGAGGCGCTGTGGGGAACCAGATGGGCTGGCTGCAGGGTTTGGCCAGCTGTGAAGCTGAGCTGGGGGTTGAAGGCAACTCTTCCTGGGGCCCTGAGCCTGGGCTGTGGCCGTGCTGCTCTGAGAGCTGCTGATGTCGCACAGAAGGCGAGGTAAAGGTGGAAACGCAGAGCCCCAGCAAAAAGGCTGCCAAATCCCCCTGGAGCAGCTCCCACCTGGGGACCCTGCACGTGTCCCTGCTGCAGGCAGCCCAGGCTCCTGTGGGACCCTCTCCCTCCTCCCCAAAATCTGGCCTGGGCTGCGTGCGCAGATGCGCAGGGAGGGAGAGCACCGTGGGGGGCTGCGGTGCCCCGGGGGAGCCCTTCTGGGGGCATCCACGTTCTCCCCGACACGCGGCCGAGCCGGGACCCAGCGGGGTGGGCGCCGTGTGAGTGCTCTGCCTTGCCAAACTAGGTCATGCCGTGAACTCGAGCGATGTGGCAGGCAGAGCTAAAAATACAGGCAGAGCCGAGCGTTTCCCCAGCAGCTGTGAAGGGCTGTGGCCCCGCTGGGTCAGACCTTGGCCACGATCCCGGCCCCATCCAGGAGGGTCACCGGGGCCCTTGGGCTGCCACAGCAGGGGCTGATTTAGGAGCAGGTAATGGAAAAGCCCCTCTGGGGCTGCAGGTCCGGAATCTGTCCCCCAAAATGCATCTCTGCCGGTGGTGTCTTTGCCAGGCAACTCACAGCCTGGCTGTTTGGAGAGAGCCTCCTGTGAGCCCTGCATGTCCCATCCCCAGCACCTCATCTGCCCCAGGAAGCAGCCTCAGGTTCCCTCTGTTATAAATGTGTAAACCATTAGTTATCAGAAAATAATAGGGAGGAACAGCAATGTAACCCAAGCCTGATGCAAAATCTCAGCCAACCAAATTTTGTTCCTTTAGGAGACTGCCTTTGTTTTAGTGTCACGCTTAGGGAGGGCACCAAGTGGACGGGGAAAAGTGGCCTGCGGCGTGCTGCTGGGACAGGCCAGGCTGGGTCCTGCACTGCGCCAGGAATTGCTGCTGGAAGGTGGTGGACTCGAGCCCAGCCCCAGGGCTTGCAGTGAGCCCATGTGGCTGCCGCCGCAGCTCAAGGGTTTTGTCCGTCCCCTGTTGGGGACTTTGCTTTGGGACATCATCTGTCCCCTCTCTGGCCACCTCTCGAGCTGCAGAAAAGCACAGGCAGCACAGTCCTGCTTTCCTCATCCTCCACCTCTGGTTTCTGTACCTGGGGCCAGAGCCGTGTTGCCGGAGTACTGCAAAAGCAATTCCCTCCCCTCATGATGTCTAGATTTTTTTGCATCATAGCTTTTTTGGATGAAACGTTTCCCTCGTTGCTGTTTGAAAGCTGGCCTATTTTAATACTGCCAAGTGAAAATGGGTTCGTGCACAGAGAAGATCCCAGTTGCTCTATACAGCTTCGCTGTTGTAATTATTCACTGCCAGTCTTCTGCTTGCAGCAGCTGTATAATTCATCAGCTGTGTTTTGTGCTCATTTCTCAATCAATGATGAAAACATTGATTAGTGTCAGGCTGGGACCAAATCCTGCAGAATCCCTCTACGTCGGCTCTGTTCGCTGATGACTCCTTGTTTGGAGATGGGTTTGCAGCTCTCCATCCATTTAATGAGGGTTTTATCAAGATTCTATAGAGCTAAATTTGTAATTAGGATGTCATATGATATTAAGTCAAACACATTGCCAAAAGCTAAGCAAATAATGGCTACATGGTAACCTTTATCTACAAACTCACAATTTTCTCAAAGGATGAGACGAGGCTCATTTGACAAGGCATTTTCCATTAGACCACACGGAGGGTATTTTTAATCCTTGGGTTCGATATTAATTGAATCCTGCATGTCCTCTCCATTTTTCCATCTGACCGTCACACTGGACCAACCGGTTGTTAACCAGGGCGCCCGTTTCACCCGCCGAGCACCACGTTGGTTCCTGCCAAACCTGGCGCGTCCCCAGGCTTTGAGCTTTTCGGAAGCGAGTGAACGGAGAGAGCTCAGCTCAATGCGCTGCCCAAGGGCCCTCAGGTGCAAACCGTGTGGGTCTGCTGATTCAGAAACCCCACGGATGTCATCTGCGATGCTCTCCGGTGTTGGTAGACCAGTGAGTAGTTCATCATCTTTGTGTCTTACGTTCCCTTCCTTACTAAATGCAGCAGAGAGGCAGTGCGTGCCTTGTCACTGGCAATGCACCTCCTCGCCTAGAAGTGCCACGGCTCCTCCGTGCTCAGGGGGTTTCAAAGTTCAACTGGGTGAACCCTGAGCGAGGCAGTGTCATGCCAACAGCTGGCCTGAGCAGGAAATCGGACTGGAGACACCCTGAGGCTGTTCCTGGCCAAAATCTTCTTACGCTTCTCTAGGTCTATGAAACAGACCTGCAACCTCATTAACGCTTCTCTGGTTTCTTACAGAGAACAACTTGTTACTGCTCATGGCTTTGCCAGCCATGGATTCTGCTCTGTCTACCATCCTCTATCAATATCTCTGCTTCATAACTCACTCTGGTGATCGCTACGTATTGATTGGTATCTATTACTTTCTTCCTCATCATGTATATTGTCATTTTGCCTCCAGTGGCTGTTGTCAGGTTACCAACTTTGAGGACTGGCTTTCAGCCAAAGCTACATTGTCTCGCCTGTGTGGTACCAGCTTTTTTGCCCTAATGTAAGTTCTTCTGAAACTGCCAATTTTCCACTCAGAAGCTGTTGGTTTTTCCCCTTCAATGTCCCTCATAACTTCCACTGTCATTGTGAAGTTTGCAAGGCTGCTGGGTTCACGGGTGATGAAATGGCACTGACCAGCCGTACCAGTCCATGGCGGAGTTAATGTGACTCCAGAGCACGTTGGAGTCAGCCAAGCAGGATGGAGCAGCCGTGCTGAGACATCCAGCCTGCCTGGAGCCCAGGAGAGGCTCTGCTCCCTCCATCACACCCGACATGGTGCCTGAGCTGCCCTGTCCATGCTGGGGTGTCTCTGCCCTCCCTGGCAGCCTGGTCTGCTGCTTAACCATCCGTAGTATTAAGCGCTTTTTCTTTTTGTCTACCCTGAATTTCCCTGTGGCAGTTTAATCCCATTGCTTCTTGTCCTGTCCTGCCTTTTATCTAACTGGAGCATGTTGCTGTGGCGCTCCCCAGGTCTTTACTTCTCTGGGGTGAGTCGTTCCCTCTTTCAGCCTTTGCTCATAGGCTGTGCTTCTGCACCATCTCATCCTCCTCGTCCTCCCTCTGCACCATCCCCAACTGGCTCACGTCCCCTCCATGGCCAGAACTAGGCCAGATCCTCTACCTGGTGCCACACCAGCCCTGTGCAGGCTACACACGATGGCACATTTCTGTACCAGATCTCATTCTCTGACATTCACCTCTTCTGCACGGGCACACCGCTGTTGGCTCCAGTTCAGCTGAAGGTTTGAAGTAGCATCCAGCTCCTTTCCTGCAGAATGGTGACGGATTCAGATTCTGCCCATGCCAAGCCCCTGGCCAGTCTCTCAGCCCCTCTCTGGTTTCACTGTGAACCACTGGGGCTGCTCTTCTCCCTCCCTGCAAGGCAGCTTGGAAGTGGGGCACGGGCAGAGAGAGCAGAACACGTAACCCCCTCCTACTGCGCACACGCACTGCATCCATTCCTGTCCTGTGCCCTGGGCTATTTTATTTGCAAATGTGGAATTTGTTGTCCTTGTTAAAAGGATCTAACCTACTGGCTCTTTGCTGCCTGCATCTTCATGTGATGAAGCAGATGGCTCCTATCTTGGTATGTCCTTGCCATGGTCAGGAGCTGCTGACAGCCCTGAACGTGTGTGCAGCTGCTGTGTGAATCTCCCCATGCTGCCCAGAGCCACTTCTTGTCATCGGTAAAGATGCAGGTACACACTTTAGGCCAGTAGAGAGCTATAGAAAGCACTGCAAACAAAAACACACACCATAGCACAACACAGCAAAGCCCAGCTCTCCTCTTTTCCTCACCTCCCTTTCAGTTTCTCACTCCTTCTGCCATAACCATTGCAAGTAGTTTCCTTCTGCCCACCCAGAAGGAAAGGCTAAATGCATCCCTTATCATCCTCCAGCTGAGCTTTCTGAGTCATCTTCCCCGTACGTTTCTACCTGCGTCTCTCTGTGCTCTTTGGCCTCTCTCTGTGCAGGGTCAGTCCCCGCGTTCTCTGCTGCTCGGCCTCGTGACAGGCAGAAGTGCCCCTACAGGAGCCAGCTGGGCTCTGCCGTGCCCTGGGCTGCACACAATATGCACGCCGCCTTTCCAGCTCTGCCTGAATCCTATTGCCAACAGTAATTGCAAATGTGCAAAACAGCTGGAAATGGTTTCATGTCTGTATGCAGCACCTTTAGATATAGCGAGGGTTGGACGCGGTGCAGGGTGGGATTGGAGCAGAACTTCCGTGTTTAGATGTTTACAGAGACACACGCACACAAACTCTGCTTTAACAGCAAGATTTCTTCTTCCATCTTAAACATAACGCAGCCACCTCAGACTTCCTTGTTTCTTCTGCTGTGCGGCACCAAAGTCAGGACAAAGTCAGACTGTTATTTTGCCAAACAGTGAAGTATTAAGATGTGGATGGAGCAAAAACTGAGTAATCACTGAATCACTGAGCAATCAATTACCATCTGGTCTGTTCCTGGAGCTGTTTCGGGAATCCCGACCTTGAGGAACCTCCTTCGTTTGGGCCAAGTCCTGCACCTCCACGGCTGCTAAATGGCTCCTGCCGGTGCTGGAGGCCCCTGGGAGCAAGGCCTGTCTCTGGTAGGTGCAAAACTGGCTTCCTTTCACCAGGAGGGGTGGCACAACAAGGGAACACATCACCTTGGGGGGGGGGGTTCCCCATCCAGGACAAGTGTCACAACTTGTCTAAGCAAAGCTGCTCTAGCGTAGGTGAGAGCCATGTCTCAAGGAGGCAGCGAGACCAAAGTCCTCCAGAGGGCCTTTGCTTCCACACTTGAGGGGCTGCATAGGAGAGAGGTTAAGGAATATTTTCCCTGCATGAAACATCCACATTGTTGTTTCTTTTGTTATGTTGATTGGCTTTATTTATCACAGTTTATTCTGAGGGAGTGGTTTATGTCAATGTGAAGGCACTAACTTAACCAACAGCAATGAAATGAGGTTACCGTCCTGCTCGGATCTTCCCTCATGCTATAGCTGATGCTTGTCTGAGTATTGGCTTTCTTTTATTTATCCCTACCTGCTGTATTATTGTAAGAAAAGAAGATGAAATTATTATTATGCTGTTCTTGAAACGCCCACTGTCCTGCTGGCAGCTCTCCTGGTTCAGAAGTAAGGGGTCTCATCCAAATTCTGTGTCTCCTGGGCAGTGACTTCCCTTGCAGAGCTGTAGGAGCACACCTTTGAAACAATCCCAACCAAGCGACTAATGCAGACCGTAACAATCTCCCTTGCTGCCACTGTATCCTTTGTTTTGGGTCCTTGGCAGCTCCTCTTACCTGTATTGATTGCATGGTTGCCCGAAATTGTTCAGTGCCAATGCTGGCATGAATTCCTCTGGTGGCAGCATTAGCATTAACTGTAGAAACTCACAGTCAATGATGCAGTGGGGCACGACGGGGCTCTCATGTTCCTTTGGGCTCCTAATGGGTTAGGCAGTGCGGGGACCTACCGCGTGCTCCCAGCTTGACCCCAGTACGGGTCTGGGAGCTGCTGCGAGGTCAGGCTGCCTCCGAGCACCGCCACCAGCCCAGCTCGCCCCTCGTGCTCTTGGGCTCAGTAAATGGCCAGAAAACTGCCTCGGGAGCGAGGAGCAGGGGTTTTCTGCTGGCACAACTGGAGAGTGGCAGGGAGGCACTCTAACTGTGTTCAAAGTGGAGTTTGGGAAAAGACAGAGGGAACTGAGAAAAGATGGAGGGGTTTATGTGATGGGATTAGATGTAGTTTTGTCCTCTTAAATGCCTGAAGTACATTATTATTATAATTATTATTACTACTATTATTACTATTAGTTTATGAATGGGTCTGTATGTGTATCAACAAGGCTACACATGGGACTGAGTCTGCCTGGCTCCAGCCTA
This sequence comes from Nettapus auritus, assembly GCA_011076525.1. Lineage (NCBI taxonomy): Eukaryota > Metazoa > Chordata > Aves > Anseriformes > Anatidae > Nettapus > Nettapus auritus. The sequence continues at coordinate 1,740,412 of CM021781.1, forward strand.
CCTGGCGCCAGCCATGGCTCGTATTTATAACATTATTTTTGCATTCCTGGGCCATGTTTTAAGGCAGGTTTGTTCAGTGCTTCACATTGCAAGCCCTTAGTCCAGACTGGGCTTCTCAGTCTGTTGCAATAAAAATTGAGTAAATAAGAGGTATGGCTGAGTGACAAGACTTCTATGTGGTTCGTGTGTGAGCTTTTGTCACCTGGCTGTTGTAATGCCAGTGAGACCTGGATGGAGGCAGCTCAAGATTTCAGCCAGCAGAGTAATAGCTAATTGAGTGTATTTCAATCATGAGATCCACAGAAGGAAAGCAAACTCCACAGAGTAGAAGGAAATTGCATCTTAGAGTAATCTGAATGTGGGTAGATAATTAGGCCTATATTTCATGGGAACATTTGCTGGGCAAGATAATGAAAAGGCGGGCAACATAATTTTCTTTAAGTAGTGTGATGCCTCCCGCTAGGGCCAGGGTGTGCCAGCGCTGGTGCTGCAGTGCAGTGGGAGCCTGGGAAGGCATCACCTGGCCAGAGGAGCTGTTCCATGGCACTGCCAAGCTGAAGCCATCCTCCCCACCTCTAATGTCTGCTCAGAGAAAGCAGGTAAGGCTCCTGCACTGCTCTTGAATAAGAATTAATCACACAGCCTCGTCATCTTTCTCTCACTCAGGATGGCAGCCACAGCAAAATCTGCTCAGGTTGTGTTTGTCTAGACAGACGCAGGTCAATTCAGTGCTAACATGGGAGACCCCAGTGGGAAGCCAGGCTTGGAAGAACTCCTGCTCTGAGTCACTCTGATCCGGGCTGGAAGACTGGCAGGGGCTGACGAAGCGGCTCTGCAGCTGAGGTTCAAATGAGATGCAGCCTGGTTGTCCATGCCCAGGAAATCCCTCGTGTGAGAAGATGATGCTGGTGCTGAGCATTGCCCTGAGCGCTGGCTCCACATGCTGCTAGTGGGTTGCAGCACCCACCCCAAAAGGGTGCAGCAGCCCTCAGATCCCCACCCCCAACTATGGCTATGCATGGAAGCAAAGCTCTAAGGCCTTTTTCAGTGTTGCTTTTTCCAAATTTGGGATAGAAATGTTATGCTTGTGCACATCCTCCACACCAAGATAAGCACATATTCTCCCTTCTAAATCTCCACTTTGGAGTAGGGCGGCTCCTGTCTTGGCCTTGCTACAGACCTTGCTGCCTCGTGCAGGAGCAGGGAGATAATGTAAAATAATATTTTACAGAATCTATTTTTTTATATTTACATTTAAATATTTTTAATATTTACAGAATATTTTAAGAAGGTTTGGGCAAGTGCAGTGACTTAGGGTGGAGGAGAGGGTTTCCTCTCTGTAACATGTAATCAGGGTGCGTGATCAAGGTCTAAGAGGGTCTGACTTCCCCTCCTGCCAACACTGCACTCATTAGCACATCAGGGCTGGTACATGTCACATAACAGAAAGAAAGGCTGAGAGGTTGTATCCAGCCCTGATAATTACTGGGTAGGTCTTTTACTATAAATAGCCAGGAGTAAGTTGGCCTTAAGATGGGTCTGAGTGTTCTGTATCTGAGCTGGTTCAGAGGAGCTGCTCATCCAAAGATCAGAGCTGTCTTTGGGACTGTATTTGAACAAGCTCTTATTTTCTAATGCCAAGTGCTTTGCCGTTTAGGAACAGCTCTGTCCAAGTGAATCTGCACAAAGCACACCCATAATTCATGGGTAACTCCAGCTTGCTAGTTATTGATACTGTTTCTGTGATGTATTGCCTAATTTTAATTATGCCAGTTTTGGGAAAGTTATTTTCTTATAGTGCCTCATTAGAGTGAGGTTTCTAATCAATGAATCCAACGGGAACATCTTGAAGTGACTAAATTAGCCAAGTGGGAAGTTAGCTAGGTGATATTTCAGTGACCTCCCGGTACCTGGGAGACTTTGAGCTGCTCATTGCAGCTGGACACAATAACCATTGTCCTCAAACTCTTTTCATGCACTGCTATACAGATAAACACGGACAGCTCCTCCGGCTCCCCCACCACCACGGATTTAGTGCTGTCTCTCAGGACAGTTGTGACTTGTCAGAAGAGCTGAACTGGGACACTGTGTTTATGGAGAGTTTGTCTCTTTTCAGGACAGCGCTTTGCCCCTCCATTAACACCATGCTTGGGACAGTTTTGTGCAAAATGGCAGGAGCAGGGGGTTAAAAATGTCCCTGCCTGAGCCAGTCCTCTCTGCTCTTCTCTAGTCTCAGCACTTCTCCTGCCTGGGAGGCGCCCCCACCTCAGGCTTGCACTGTGGCATTGTGCAGCCCTGGGAAATGTCCCTGGGAGTGGGGGTCCCACACCTCCACAACACTGCTACCATGTTATTGTGCCCTTTCTGGGAACTAAATAACGGTGTTACCTGCAGGGACCACCAATGTTCATGGTCTCACTTAGGAACAAAGAAATTACAGTCATCTCACATGGGAACAGCATTAAATATCATGCTTTGTCCTGTTTTTATGCTTACCATACTGCTGAGTCGCTTCCCGTCAGCCTCCCGGGTTTGTACTGCATCCAAAGCAGCAAACAGACTGTGATGCACAAGTGCAGCTTGGGTGGGGATGGCATTCAGATGAACCTGGGAGAAAAACAGGCCGTTTCTCACAATAAGGCTTCAGAGCCCAGTGCAGTGCTCTGAAGTTCGGATTGTTTTTCTCCTGTGTGCATATCTTTGTAATTATCTGGACTGGATGTCCTGAGCCATTTTATTACCTAGTTTTTAACTATCACGAGGTCTTTGTATATTCTTCAGTATCTCATGAATTTATGACCCTGAATATCTAAGCATTATCAGCAAGTTTTGTCATTCCCTTTTTCAACTCCTTTTCAAGATTATTTACAAATACACTGGAGAGTGCAGACCCCAACACAGGCCTTGTGGGGCTCCATTGAAGACCTCCGTCTATTCAGGAGCCTGCCTATTGATTGCTATTTTCTGATAAATCCTTTAACCAGTTATTTATCCATTTAAAACCCTTTCTGTGAATCCCATGGCAGTAAGAAACTCCTGTGACAGACCTTTTGGGAATCCAGGCAGACTGTATCTCATGATCATAGACTCCTTTAAGGAACTGTAATAGCTTTATGAGGCATTCTTGTATTCAAGGAAAACCATCTTTTTTTTTTTTTTCTTTTTTCCCCCCTCCAATTTCAGATGTATCCAAGTACACACTAATCATACTATTTACTACAGTTTCTATCAGTTTGTCCAAGAGCAACCTCAGACTTCATGGTCTGTAATAACCCCAAACCTTTCCCATTTGTCACCTGAGAGCTCTCAGACAGGGAGGCAGTTATGCGCAGTGACTTCATGCTACAATTAAGTAATTACACTGTTTCATCCCTGAGTTCCTCATCCTGAGCACTTAGGTGAATGCCACCTCAGCCTTGTGAATTTTGCACTCTTTGGTTTGGCTATTTATTCCTCAACTTCTGCCGACAACTTGAATGTGAGCTATATCCTGCGCTGCGTCCTTATAAAGATTTCGGGTACAGAAGCTTCTCTGAGCTTGTCCTCACTGACTACAGCTGCAAAACATTCACTTTGTTCTTTTGTTCTGACCTTATCTCCTACGAGTGCTCCTGTTGCACCATGGCCAACTTCTGACTCTCCGGCAAGCTTCTTGTGCTTCGTGACTTTGAAGAGTTATTGTTATTTGCCTTTGCCTTTTGCAGGTTGTTCTTATAACTGTTTTTTTTTTTTTAATTATTATTATCATTTTTTGCTCATCTTAATTCTCTTTTTGAATCTGAATTGACAGGGTACACATTCTTTTGTTTGTTCAGACAAAAAGGACTTATCTAAACATGAACAGATTGTATCCTTCAAGTCTGAGAGTCATCAGACCATCTCAGACCACCTCATCTCAGCTTGACCTAACAAGGTCCAGGACATCGGGGTTTCCTACTAGACAAATGTGTGGTTTCGTTGTTGTTTTGTTTGAAAGGATTCTGTAATACCAGATTTTTGAAGTGTGATGCATTTATATAGATAAAAGTCGTCAGTGGCCAGGATGAATTTAGTCTGTCTTGGGCTTGGGCTATGTCACCTTCGCTGGTACAAAGAGGCGAGCATTTCTCAGGCCAGCTACAATTATTGTTGAAGCTGTTGTGGGGTACGCTCTCTTAGGGTGAAGTGAGCTCAGCAGGGAGCCCCACAGGTAGATGTTTGGGGTCTGGGCAGAGGGACCGTGATGCTCCCTGCCTACTCGGCCTGCTTGCCTACGTGTGTGCGTCTGGAAGGCCTGTTGCCATGGAGAAGCGATGGGGAGCCGTCTGCCTGGCTTGCCTGACTTTTTTCCTAGCACGAAGCAAAGGCATTTTGCCAGCCTTAATGAGCCGAAGGCGTTTGGCACACTGGCTGCATCCTCATCTTTGTCACACTGGGGTACGCAGACCCCCAAATACTGGGAGAAACTCGAAGGCAGGGAGGAAAACTCAAATGCAGGTGAGGAAGGGAGCAGGGAGCAAGAGAGAAACTGCAGAGATGGGCCAGTGCTTGGGTGGGCTACAGAGTGATGGAGCTGGGCCCTTCTCAGGGGTGCCCAGGCTGAGAGGCAGGGGCCGTGAATTGCAACAAGGGAAATTACAATTAGAGACATGGAAAAAAAATCCTTCCCTGTGAAAATGGTGTGTTTCTGAGACAGGGCCAGGCATGGTGGTGGCATCTCCATAACTGGAGATCTCCAAAATCCATCTGCCCAAGCCCTGAGCCACTGATGTGCCTTTGAAGTGAGCCCTGAGTTGGACTGGACCTTCGGAGAGATGGAAGAAGGAGAGCTTCAAAGAGCTCCAGGAGGCGCAGATGTGGGAGACAGTGGTCTGAAAATGGGGTGAAGGTGGAGACATCCCTGCTTCTTAATTTTGGGAATTGACAGTACTGAACACTGCTGCCCTCACTGCAACTGATTGTATGGTTCACATTCTCTAGTTCTGTTTTTAGGTGTTCCCTAAAAAACAGGTGTAGTCTGTCTTTCTGTTGTAGAAACACCTTGGTGGCATGACTATACAAGAAAGAAGGGGAGTGGGGCTTGTGATTGTTAGGAGCAGAACTTTAATGGGAGTCCTCTTCTGCGGGAAGAAATTCAATATATTGATGCTGGGTTCTGTTTTCTACCTGAACAATGTCACCAATAGCAACTTTGGGGTATTTCCAGGTAGATTTGATGGGGATTATGTCAGGGGTAGGGTAGAAAATCTGATGATTTATTGTTTGTTTGCATTTAAAAAAATATATATATATATTTTGCCAGCTGTTGCAAAGGCTTAAACATATAAAAATATTATGCAATAAAGAACATTTTTCCTGTATTTCTGAAAAAGAAAAGGGGGGGGGAAAGCACAGTTCAAAGGCTTAGGCAGAGTTTATTTATAAAGTATTCCCATGTATTTCTCTTTTCTCCCTTCCTGTGACAGCGTGTGCACCTCTAGATCTGTGTGTCTCTGTTTTCAGTGGTGTGAAGCAAGGCTGGTCACCAAATTAGACGAGCAGCTCTACCAAACTTACTTCCAACACAAAGGACTGAGGCGTACCTCCCCTAAAACCTGCTCTCCAGTATTAGCACACTGGATGGCGACCGCAGTGTTTAAAGCTGTCTCATCATTCAGTTCGATGCTGGGTGACAGCTGTGCCCTGCTCATCCTGCTCAGGTTGCAAACCCCCCAGGAAGTGTGACCCTTGTCTGCAAGGGCAGCTCTACTGAGCGAACAGGACACGGCGACCAGCTTTTGGTGGCACTGACGGAGAGGCTGATGTCACTTAGTACCTCTCCTTCAGTCAGCTGGTCTAAGCTAAAAAGCACGGTGATGTCTTCATTCTGCACACAGGGAACTTTTTCTCCTCACTGCTGGTATCTAAGCAAAGATACATTTCTGCAGATTTGTTATTCACATATTGTCTGTACAGGTCCTCGTGGCTGCACACGCCAGAGGAGCTGGGTTTTCTGCTCTCTGTATGAAATGCTTTGTTTTTCAAGTGGCAGGTTAATAGAACCAAACAGTTGCATTAAGACTTGAACAAATTAAGTCTGTTTTCTTGCAGATTTTACTATGGAGCCTATGGGGAGTGAGAGGGCTGAAGATTTTTTTTCCCAAACTTTCAGTCTCTTCCATACAAGGAAGGCTTGGAGAGTCAGTGGGACAGCCCAAGTGCTTTTTCTGCACATACTGTGAATAATAATTAAAAATGAACCGTCCCCACTGACTCAGGTGCCCCGAAAGCAGATTTTTATCTACTCTCTGCAGGAAAAGCACTTTTCCAGACCCTCCTTGGGGTCAAGACGTACATACGTGAACTGACAAGGTGTCGGGGCTTTGCTGAGGGAGCAGCAGGTCAGAAGGGCAGCTCCTCGCCCTGCGTTTGTTCTCTACCAGCCGACGACCCCGAGGAAGGCGTTTGCTGTGGTGGATGGCAATGGGGACGAGGAGGACTCCGCCGAGGCCCCTCGTGGCTCTGCTGCCTCCGGTCACCTCCTGTGCCCCCACGGGCACTGCTCGGGGCTGGTGGCAGTCGTTCGCCGCGAGGCTGAAATTAACAGAGGCGAATGCGTGTTTGCAGCGACCCTTCCGAGGTGAAGCCCGACGGCAGGGCTCCCGCGGCCAGGCCTGACCCCAGGGGGGCACAACTCGAGGTCCCCTCACGGCCCCGGCTCGGGCTGCGAGGGGGGGGTCTGCGGGAACCAGCCCCTCACAAACCCTCCCGCTTTGGCCAGCGTCCACCTGCGGCCGGGGCGGCTCCGTTCCCCTCGGAGCAGGGCGGCGGCTCGAGGTCGAGCCGGCTGCAGGTGACGGAGCCGTTCCCTGCCGGGAGCCTGGGGAAGCGCCCCCGGGCCCCGACCGCCCTCGGGGGCTGCAAATTCACCTCAGGTCCCAGCAGAAGCCGGCGGGGGCTCGGCGCGGGGACCCTTCCCGGGGGGGGGGGGGGGGGCGGGCTGCCCGGCCCGAGGCGTCCGCCGCCAGCCGCCAGGAGGAGGCGGGGGCGGAGGAGGGAGCCGGCGGCCAAATATAGCGGCGCTTCCTGGGCGGCGGGCAGCGCCCGGGCCCTCCCTCCTGCCGCAGTCAATGAGGAGGCAGCGGCCGCGGCGGAGCTCCGCACTCGCCGGGGGCAGCGCGGCGGGGCGGGGAGGGTCGGGGGGCGCCGCCGCCGCGCCATGGCGGGGCGCTGAGGGAGCGCCGCCCGGCAGCCGGCCCCGCCGCGGCATGGGCAGCCGCGGGGTCGTGCGATGAGCGCTGCCCCCCGCGCGAATATGGGCACAGCCGTGTCCAAAAGGAAGACGCTGAGGAACGAGGCCATGTCGTCGGTGGCGGCTAAAGTGAGGTGGGTGGCGGCGGGGCGGGAACCGCCCCGGGCTCGGGGCGCCGACCCCCGGGCCCCGTCCTTCCCCCCTGAGCCCTCGGGGGGCCCCTGCGGCCCCGCTGTGGCCGCCGGGCGCTCCCCGGCCGTGGGCGAGGTGAGCCGGAGCGGGGCTGCAGAGGGGCCGGGGGTTCGGCAGGGCCGGCTGTCGGTGCTCTCGGGGACCCGGCACGGGCAGCGCCTCGCACGCCACCCGCGTGTCCGAGGGCAGAGTCGGCGGCTCTCTTCGAGGGGGCTCCTGCCCCTGAGCGGGGACCCACCCGCGTGGAAACCCGGCCCCGCCGCGGCCGCAGTGTCCTCAGCCGCCTCCCGGCCGGGGGGCTCGGGCTCCTCGCTGCGCCTGTGCTGGTTCCGTGCCGTTCGTCCTGCAGCGCAGAATTCCGCTTATTGTCTGCCCCCGGGGCTCCTAGCATCGAGGACAGGAGATCCTCGAAAATGTACTTGGGGCTTAAGTTTACAAAGCTACCGCAGGCGGGCTTTGTGCCCGTGCCCTTTACCTGGAAGGACGGCGGTGACCCTTCTGTCACGTACCTGGGGCACGGGCTCAGCGGCCAGCTGCTCCCCCAGCACGGCCCTGTACCCGGCAGGTCTGTCAGAGCCCGCTGCACCCAGGCGAGCTCCTTGCTGCTGAGAAAAATGGGAAGAAATAAACTTTTCAGCTGCGTTACATAACGGCTCCTTTGTGTTAGACAAAAATCGCGTTAGAATAACCTGGAGTCGTGTGTAGGACTTGATGCGCGCTGCCGAGAGATCTCAGTCACCTCGCTGAGGCTGTAGCTCAGCATTATGGCATCTCTGCTGTGCCAAAAGGAAGGATGTCGTCTTATGGCTTGAGGGGGACGCGTCCAAAGATGTCTGTATGTTGCTGTGTGTTTGCGTTGTAAAGAAATCCGTCGTTCAGAGTCTGGAGTGCATCTGGAGAAAGCTGTCCAGGCAGAACCTGGAACTTTTCCCCGCGTTATGCTGCACCGTGTTCCTAACTGCAAACGTGAGTGCTTTCAGCGGTGTTCAAAGGTTTGGCAGTGAAGTTCCCTTTGGCAGATGTTAGCCAAGTGGATGTAAAGAAATGACACAAAATGCACCATAAATGTTGTAATGGGGCTCTGGGAGTAGGATTAGACAGGCAGTCACACAAACAACGTATTCTGTAATAGGCGAGAAGATTGCAAAGGGTAGTGTGGGTGTTCGAGAGCAGCGAACGCGTTTTGAATACAAATGCCTGCATCAGGATGGGCAGATACTACTTGTGTGGTGTCTGCTCTGCAGAGTCCAGGAGGTGTCTCGGGGGTTCTGGTCTGCCCCGTACCTGCTGCAGCTACCGGCACGCTGCCGCTACGTGGGAGCTCGGAGGTGCCTGCTGGTGGTTTGGCCAGGAAGGTTGGGTGGGTGGGCTTGGGCGAGGGAATGTAAGGTCTCTGAGGGGTGTCTGGTCACGTAGATTATGGCACTGGACAGGTGCTCCTCTGTCTCCACATTCATGACCTGTCTTAGAAATGCCTCTCTGTAAAAGCCTTCGGGGAGGACAGAAAACGTGTTGAGAGCTCATTGGGTTGTAGCTTTGTGTGAAGAGGGTGTTGGTGGGGAGCAGGCACTGCTGGTTTGCCTCCATTCTGCTGCACCAGGCATCTCAGCCCCGGGCTTGTAGGAATGCCGAAGGTGGCTGGGACCACACAGCACTGGCAATCCGCCCGCTGAAGGGCTTCCTCTGGGCTTCCTGGGGCAGGCACATCCTCTCTGCCCTGCCCTGCGTCCTCCTCCATTCATCCTGCATGTCCTTCTTTATCTACGGAGAGGACTCTGCAGGACGGCAGGTAAGGCTACAGAGAGAGCCTACTTCGTCCTTCCCGGGAGGGCTGCGGACTTGGGTTACCTGCGCTGGTAACAGCGCTGCAACGATCGGGTCCCCTGCGCTTTTGCATAGGCAGCTGTGGGATCCTGCTCCTGTGCTGCAGGAGACACTCAGGGATTGTTTCTCTGCGCCTCCTGAGCTCTGCCCTGTTAATATTTCACCTGGGGCAGGTGACTTTTTGAGAGGAGAAATCAGATCCTGAAACTTACTGTAAGTCCGAGCGGCCGCTGATATATTTTTGTTATGCATGGCTGGGGCATGTGTGCGCATTTGCCCATCTTACTGAGCAGGGAGCATCATTTGTTTGCTGTTGTGAGTAATGCGATGTAAGCAGAAGGTGCAGGCTCCCTAGATTCTTTAATTAAAATCTCTGCAGAGCATCTCAGGGGAGTCTCCTGTCCCAGGAGAATTAATTAAGCTCCATGCAGTTTGTTGTGTGTTAGTTCTTTTAAGTACCTCTCCAAAATAACAGCGTAGTTGCTCGATGTTGAGAGCATCCGTGGTGCTGCCAGCTGTGGTCCCTGTAGCCTTGTCCTCAGAGAGCTGCAGCACCGTGCACCCATCCTGCGGCCAGCAACGCTCACCTGGTAGAGGTGCTTTGCTCGGGTTTGAAGTGTGTGGACGTGAGATCTCGCTGTTGCCCTTCTTCCTTCCTGTGTGCTTTTTGGCCTTGCTGCTTTGGGGACACGACACGGGTGGCAGTGATGGCGTGGTTGTCCTCGAGACCCGACCTTGGTGCCGCCTCTCTGCCAGCAGCTCCCTGGCTGCTGCGGTTCTCGTCAGGGTCCTGACCGAGAAGCATCTGATGCTCTCCTTGGCTTCCTCAGCACGCTTTCAAGGGCACAGATGAGCCAAAGCCTTTAGGAAAGGGCTGCCTCCGTGCTTGTAGCCTGAGCCCCTACAGAACAGCCAAATGTGGCAATAAACCAAGTCTTTCCCTTCAGGTCCCCTTTGCATGGCTCTAGCTTGCAGCTGTCCTTGGGGAGGGGTGGTAGTGTGGGCAAGTGAGACAGAAAACTTTAGCTGGGTGTTCCAGAAGCACCTCTCCTGGTTACAGTTAGCAGGAGAAATACCTGAATTGAGTGTGTGCTTCGTCTTACCCAGGACCGTGGTGTCTGGTCCAAGGTACCCCTTGGAGGGAGGAGGATTTGATCGCACTTCGCCTCTGCTGACTAGAGGCATCCAGAGGATGCTTTTAAACAAGGCCACAAGATCTAGTTGCCGAGGAAGGGCATATCTTACACCGACAAAATGCTGAATGTGTTCCTTGCCTCAGGTTTCTTACCGCGTGAGTAATTTCTTGGCTCAGATCAGGGTTCTCCTTGCAGCCTAGATTCCTTTTTTCTGATTGTGAATTTTCCTCTGAATGGTACGAACTCTTTCATGTTTCAGTTACCTTCTTCTTTGTCTTCTTCCTGCTTTGTCCTCGTTCCTCCTGCCAGAGCTTTGTGAAGATAAATTCCCCCGAGACTGTGGGGACTTTAAGTTCCATCAGTGACTTCCGATTTCCCTTTCTTGAATGAGAACTTTAAATTTTCCAGGTACGCAGATATGGCAGAAGACTAATTTTTTGGGGGGTATTGTTACTATCAGGTTTAAACAACGCAGGCATCAACAGTCTGTAATGACTGCGCTGTTCTCTGTGGGCATGCTGCCGGCGTTCCCCTCCCTGCCTGGTGGCGAGCAGGGCTGCTGCTGTAGGACGTGGGTCAGGAGGCGTCGCTCCCGTGTTCCCGAGGTGCAGCACTGCCAGACACTGTCACAACAGGTTCCTGCTCTGGGCAGTAAGTACTTCTGAGGATGCATAAGAGGGTGGCGGATGTTCTTTATTTTCCCATGTAATCCTCCCAAATACTCTAAGTTTCGCTTATCCTGCAGCAGTGCTTGAAATGGAGTTATCACGGGGCTTTCACGTATCGCCGACTGTTTCAATACACATTTTTTCCTCTCAGTTCAGTGTCAGTTCAGCGGAGTGCATAAATTTGTGTGCATCAATTTCTCAGAGCTGCCAGTAGGCATCAAGGCCCCCTCTATCCTGTTGATGTGATTATTTCAGAGACATAAAGGCTATTCCATGCTCATCACGCTGTAATTGATATCTCTGTTATTTGGCCGCTTTCCTCCTTCTAGCAAATGTATGTCTAAATTTCTGTGCTTCGTTACAAGCTCTCAGTCTGTTTCTCTTCCAGACCTGAGTCCAGCTTTGGCACCTGGTGCACCGTGAGTACTGAGAAACACCCGCAGATGGGCAGCTGCTTTTGCTGCCAGTGTCGCGCTACCCATCGCACCCTGTGCAGCCTGGAAGTCGTTCTGGTGGAGAAGCAGCCTGAGAAGATGGCAGTGTTCCCTCAGAGGCAGCGGCAGTCTTGTTTTTGCTGGTTACGGTCAATAGCTCAGCGTACGGAGGCAGCGGTCCCTGGTTGATGTCGTTTTGCTAAACCACACAGCACTGGCTGTGTTACGTGCAGGTCTGATCTGCCACCAAAATGAAGACCTCCCTCTGGATGAGTCAGGGCTGAACTTGTCATGCCATCAGCTGACTGCTTCTCAGTATTACCTGCTCATTTGTATGCTGCTTTCGCAGGGTTATAGCCCATCTGCCACGTATCTGTAAGGCACCCTGCGCTTCATGTCACTTGGGTGAAGCAGGGTTCCTTCTTTTCTCTCTTCCAAGTTAACTTGTCGTAAGGTGTCTCAGCTGTGAGCCCCTCTGGGTGGTTTCTGCCATGAGCAGGCTTGATGGATTTTGGCGGTGGTGGCTGTGATAGGGTGGCAGAACTGAGCCTAGAGAAAACTGCGATTGTGCAGCCCGTGTTAATACCGCGTGTTGATAAAATAATGGGGTGAAGAGAGCAGTTACCATCTGTCTGGATTTTGCTCTGACTTTATTTTGATCGTGTCAGCAGAGAGCCGAGGAGATGGGGTAAATGGCAACTGATAATACTGCCGAACTGGGGTGACTGAGCACAGCGAGGCGGGGAAGGAGCACAAAAGGCTTGGTGAAGCAAGGCCAGGCATAAGGAGCAAGCGTGGCCATCGGAGTCCCCCTGGCAAAGGGCACATGCAGACATCTGTGGGAGATCAGCTGAGGCACAGCCAAGGAGAATCCGGTGGCACATGGGAGGCAGGAATGTAGAAGGGAACCACTGAGATAATAGACAAAAAATTAGCCTGAAGTTTGGAGTGTAATTGGCTGGAAAACCCCCGATGCACACTGTTCTGTGCGGGCTTCTCTGGCTCATTGGCTGTCAGTGGAGAACTGTGATCGAGTGTCCCAGGTCGTTTGCTCGTGGGTTGGCCAGCGGCGTGCGAGAGCAGTGCAGCAGCAGGACCACAGCTGCAGGCTCAGCCCGGCATCAGCCGCAGCGCTTTGAGTAGCTCTGTGCTCCTCGACTGGGCTTCTGCTCTGCGGGGAGAAATCTGGGCTGTCGCCTGTTGTTGGGGGCTCTGGCATGCAAGATTCAGCCCTCCTGCCTCTTCTGCCTGGGGAAATGGGAGGCTCCAGAGCACCTTTAAACCCACAGCGGGCTCTGGTTCTGAGCGATGCTGTTCTTGCCGTGGAACGAGTGGGGTGGAGGGTGGCAGCGCTTCCCTGGCTCCGTGTTAGCCACTTGCAGGTCAGGAGCCCACAGTCTGCAAGCTAAGGATGAAGCCTTGGTTCAGATTTTAGGGCAGATGGGTTGGAAGAGATGAATGGAGGATAGCAGTAGATGCTCTTGGAGCTTTTGAACTAGTTACAGACTAAGCTTTATCTTCATACTTCAGAGTATATTTATGCATAAATCCCTGTGCTCTCTCACTGATAATTTGCTCATTATTACTGTTCTCCATGGAGTGACTGCTGATGCATGAGAGAAACTTCAAAGTCTTTTCCAAGGATAGAAGTGTCCCCTTGTCCTCACTGAAGGAATGTTGGAAGTCCCTAGCCCAGCTTTCTGCTGGAAGCAGGGCAATTTTCAGTGCTAAGCGAGAGCAGCCGTGGCTTCTGGCTGAGCCTTAGCCCCTTTTGAGCTGGTGCAGCTCAGGAGGAGAGCCATGGCCTGGTGCTACCATGCTCCAGCTCCCAAATTTGCATTTTTCTCTTGTCCCAAGACCAAGTCCTGCATTTTGCCCCGATGGAAAGGTAATGGGGACAAGGAACAGCCATGAGGCGCTTGTCCTCCCAAATGGGTGAACCGTGACAGTTGTCCCTTTGTGCTCCGTAGACTGCTGCACTAATTGTACAGCTCCTCCGTGTGACACAGCCTGTGCGTGACTGTCTTGGGGGGTGCGTAGGCCCTGGGCAAGGCAGTTTGGGCAACTGCCACCCCAGGCTGGTGTGTAAAGGTACAGCTTGGTGCTAGACGGGCAGGAGTCTGGAAACAGAAGAACCTCAGCTCCGTATGTTAGCCCATAATGACGCAGAGGTTAAACCTTGTTTCTTGCACAGCTCCAGCTGCACTGCTCCAAAGCGTTTTGCACTTGGCTGTGCTGAAATTCAGTCCCAGAGAGATTAAATTGCTCTCTTTCTTCATCATTCATATCGATCCCCTTTGCTGGCTGTGGATGACAAATGGACTTCCCACTCCTTCCAGCCCTAGTCGCTACGGGAGATACCTTTTAGCTTTTTTCATCTTTGCCCCTTTGGGAGGGGACGTATAAAAGCAGTAGGAGAAAATCCTGGCTACCCCGACTGGGATATAGCGTGGCGTTGGGTGGCAGAGCAGAATGTTGTTGTGGAGGTCAAAGCCCTTCTGCACTTCGGCATTGAGTGGCCTTTCTGAGCATGGCCGGTTGGTGCACCTTGAGCTGGAGGGGGGTTTTCTGTGGCTGAGCACCCCTGAAGGAGGAGGCTGGTGGACATGATGCTGTGACACGAAGAGTCTTCCCTATTGTCACGTCTTCATCACCTCCCCCCGCAAGAGATGCCAGCGTGCTCGCAGGCTGAGAGTACTCATCTTGGCTTCCTGAGGAGGGGCGGTGCCCGTTTGATCCTGCTGTCTGCGAGCCTCCACCCAGTGTTATATTGGGGAATGCATGCCTTGACCTTCCCTTTCACGTGTGGGCTGAATGCAGAAAGCTTTTCCCAGATTGGAATACTCATAGGTTTGCTGTCTTACGTAGGCCTTGATGTGTAATAAGGGTTAAGTTCACCCTGCCTGGTTGAGTATGAACATATTTCAGTAAAATCTGTCATCCATGGGACCTAAATCCATCGGAGAACAGGGAACTGCTTTTGTGGAGTCTCTCAAATAAGGGTGTCCAGTAATCTTGACGTAGCTTGAGAATTTAGGGTCAAGACAGGTGAAATGGGTGTTAGCATGAATATCGGAGCTGTGATTGCTCACAGATGGGAGCATCCAGAACCACAGTAGGCAGGCTGGGGTGATGGTTGGGATGGAGATAACCTCCCCCGGGCTGCAGGGAGGAGCGTCACTCGGACAGGGTGGCTAGAGGCAGTGGTCCAGTTCCTAGCTGGGAGATAAGGGCACCACAGGAATGAGACCAAGTTTAGCACAGGTGCATTTCATCATTTTCAGTCTTAGCAGAGAAACTGAAGACTAAACCAGTCCTGTCTTTGTAATCCAGCTCTGTTTAAGGAAATGCTTTGGCCAGGGGAAAACTGAAGCGCATTAATGGGGTAGCCTGCACTATTACTGCAGCTTGTTTAAGTTGGTGTCACCTGAAGCTGAGGGAAAGCAGCAGTGTGTATTGAACTGTCCCTTCTTTCTTTGGCATTTAACCATTACTCGTCTCTTTTTTTTTCCTCTTCCTGCTGCCTTCTGTGGCGCTTGGATCTGCAGAGCGGCAAGGGCTTTTGGAGAATATCTTTCACAAAACCACCCCGAAGGCAGAAATGGCTCAGGTAAGAGTTTGCAAACATGCATTGTTTGTATCTGTATGTGCATGCACCTATTTATTAATAGGCCTTAGAATGAAAGTACATTTATGATAAATCAAGGGTTGGTGTGAGATCTCGGCTGCAGAGAGACAGGAATCACCCTCTGGATCTGTGTGATGCTCTGGAGGAGGAAAGGCAGTTTGGTGACCCAAGTGTTGGGTGGGCTGTGGGGACAAGTTCAGTCTTAGTGGAGCTGTCCCTGTCCTCTGTCATAAACTCACCCCTAGAGCTGATGTTCTTAGAAGAAACTTAAGCTGAAGAATGAAAGACCACACTGCATGAGACTTCTGCACTGGTTTGTCACTCTTAAGTCTTAATTTCACTGGGGAATAAAAAAAAGAAAAGTGATTTCTGGTGTGTTAGCTGACTTGCGTAGTATGTGTTCTGCAATCTGTCTTTGCTGGCAAAGGTAACCTTTGGATTTGTTCCCAGGGTTTGCTTCAGCAGGGGTTAAAAAGTGATTTGCCTTGTCTAGTTGAGGACACCAGCATATGCTAGCTAATGTGTTAATTTTTTAGATACAGAAATTGTCCCTGTCAGCCTATGATTAGTTCTACTTGATGGATGGGGGGGCATGAGAGAAACTCACTTGGCTTGTAACAGGGCTGCACCTTCTCAGTGAGGAAAGAAAATGTCTTGCAGACATTAAATTCACTACAAAAATCCATTAGAAAATCCTGTGGAATCCATAGAAAATCCTATGTGAAGGGATAATAGCTTGTTCCGTAACATTAACAACTTTATCCCCTGTAAGAATTTCAGATAGAACGCAATGTAGAGTGACGTTATCATTTTATGTAAACTGTAAATGTGTGTTTATTTAGACCTCCACAGGCAGGAAAAGCTTCTTACTCAGCGAGCAAGCCCAGCCACTCTGGTGTGTGACAGCCTGGTGAAGGAGTCCCTGCCTTTTTTCTTAGATCTGTGCTGATGACCTTCAAGTTGTCCTTGGCCGAGTTGTGCTAGCTTTGTGAATGGAAGGGCTTTTAAACAATGCACTGCTGTTTTCTCGCATATTTTTTTTCAGGCTTGGAAAACTCCAGTGACACATTACTTGTTAACAGCATTTGATCTAAGAACAACCTGTGGTGATGGGGGAGAAGAAAGGGTAGGAAGAGGTTGGGGTTTAATGTAGCTGAGATGAGGAGTCTGAGACAGAGGGAAGGAGAGGGTTGGACAGACTGCAGAGACAGGCCAGGCAGATCTGAGGAGACTTTCTGGAATGGCAAAAGCAGACTTTGGCCGTTTTTGCAGCTCCTTCTGTCAACTGGACCCTTTGCTGGTCCTTTCTTGCAGGCAAAACATGAATTCCTTTTTGAATGCAAGTGAATTTAGTTGCCATCATTAAAAATTGAGCAGAGACAGGTACATGTGGATATACCAAAATTCTTATGGGATCTGTCAGTATTAAATTGGAAATAAGTCAGTAAAATTCCCTAGAAATGACTCTGAATGTTTATAGAAGAAGGAAAAAAAAAATCATCACTTCTAAAGTCATCCTTTGAAATTCTGCAGCATATAATTTAACACAGTCTGTAGCATTTCTTTATAAATAACTATGGTAGGAAGGCTGCTATTCTGTAAAAACGTTGAATGCAGAAAATCTGTCTTCCTTTTGTTCATCCCAGTTGTGCAGTAAGAGAGAACTCAATTCTTTCCTTCCTGCAGAAATTCCGTGCATCTCAGTGTTGCTTTGCAACTTTCTGAACACTTCACCTTTGGCTCAGCAGAGCACTTAAGCTGTACGATTAGCTTCGATCTGATGACTCCCACGGAACAAATGAAGGATGTCTTTGACACTAGTTGAAGATGTAGCACATATCTAGGAGTACCTGAATCTGCTCCAAGTCGCCAGCTGGGCTGAAGGGAGCAGGGAAGAAGCACTGTCGTGGCTGCACACGCCCACTGGTATCCTGTAGTTAATTCCACTTGCATGTGTTGGTGGCTTAGGTCCAGGAAGCTCAGCACACTGAAGAACAGAGCCCTCAGTGCCTGTGTGTCTCTGCTGGCAGTGCTCTGGGCTTTTACTGTGCCTTTACCTGATGGCACAGGTCTGCGTTCTGCTGTGATAACCCCAGGTGTATGCGTGGCTTCTCTCTGTGCTGTCAGCAGACCGCGGCAGGGATTAAGGCTCTAGCCCAAATGTGAATGGAAGGAGACAGGCCTTGACTTAAGTAGTTTATTGTCCGGAAAACAAAACAAACAAACAAACAAAAAAACACTTTTCAGCAGCTACTGAGTGGCATTTAGTCATTGTTGAATCCAGTGAGGGAGAGGGATGGAGGTCAGGGCAAGGTGACAGAGCAATCAGTGGGACAGCAGAAAAGGAGGGAAGGGCAGGATCCTCCTCTTCTGCAGATCCAGGAGGTACAACCCTCTTCTCTCCCTGCAGAGGGGCTGGCAAAGGGATGAGTCCTCATGCAGAAAACGAGGTGGGTGTGCATCTGGGATGCCAGTTCTGTTGCTGCTTTACCTGTTGATTCAGTGCCTAGGCAGAAGGGAGGAGCTCTAACTCCCCGGGCAGACACAGGAGACCCACCATCTGCGTGGAGAAGCCAAGTGTGCAGGGGCTGCCTCAAATTATTCCATTTCTGCTGCACTTTGTTCTCCGAGGATCATCCATTCCGGTTTGACTTTTGTATCTTTAGAGTCCCTTGAGGAAAGGGAGATGATATAACAGCTTTGGCAGTCCCACCTCTTACTTCACATTGCCCTACAGATCAAAGAGCTTTTTTCTTTGGTGGTAAGTTTTATGCCCCAGAGTCTATCTCTAGTGGCTCCTTTGGAGTGCTTGTGTGTGTGCATGTGGCAGAATGGCTTTGAGAAGCTGGTAACAGAGAACTACAGAGGGATTGAATGGCAGCAGGATGGGCCAGCTGCCATGTCCAAGCATTTTAATGAGGGGTGATTTACTTGCAAGGCTGTTTGACTTCTGTTTTCAATAAAGTTGCAGTTTGTTCATGCTTTACTTCCGTCACTAGGGCAGTGGGTACAGAATTGAATGTCAGCACAAAACAAAGAGGAGTGCGGGGTGTACCTGCACCAAGAAAAGGGTGAGGGAGAGTATTGTTGGTTACGGCTTCTAATTCTTCCTGATGTGAGGCCTGAGAACTTAATGGATCAGAAATATTGTGTAACTAGCCCTGGGAACTCATTGATGTCCTATTCTGGAGGAGGTTTTTCCAGGTGACTCGAGAGGAACACTTACCTCTTCTCTGTTGCTTGGCTTGGGGTACTCTGTGTGTGTTCTGTCTGGTTGTAGCATGGGTGGCAATATACTGTTCTCTTCACTTCCCTTTTGCAGCAGGCCTGGCAGTGGGGTATGTGTTGCTGTCAGAGGACTTGGCCCTTGGGAATTGCTCATTTTTTTTGTTTTGTTTTGTTTTCCCCATTGATCCTTAGGTTATTTTGTGGAATTGTGTGTGGGGGGGGGGGGGAAGGAGGGCTGGGCTCTGCTGCAGCCGAAAGGACACAGATCAGTTAAGGGTCTGGTGCAGAGGTGTTAATGCATCTCCTGCCTCTGTTCTTTGCTGCCTTATTCATGCAGACTGAAGGTCTGGAAGGGCTCCCAAGATGAGTGCTCTCCCACATTCAGCATTCATTCTGACTACAGGGCTATTGCCAGAGTCCTTCCTGACTCTTGTAGCTTTCTGGCACCTTCCAAAGACTTTCCATCTTGTCTGTGGAATGACTTTAGTGTAGGAGTGGGTGTCCCTTGGGACAGACTTAGAAGACAGACAGCGAAAAGGATTAAAATGTCGTAAAAGGTGAATGTAAAAAGGCTGGATATAGTAAAATGTGTAAGAAATAATCACTCAGAGGCTCACCAGTGCTCATGGGATAAGGAGTTTTGGAGATTCCCATAGTCTCCTTCTCCCATTTTAAGCATCAGAGACCCCCCACAGTGAGGTACCAGTTTAAATTCCTTTATTCCCATGTACTGAAACCGTGAGGGGAAGCACATGCCCAGGACGTGGGGCAGCGAAGTTAAAACTGATGGCAATTGGAGCACTTGAGATACTTCCTCCTGCCTGGGGGGAGAAGTGGTAAGTCCCAGTGAGGTGGGATTCAGACACAAGAATCCTTTTCAGAGGGAGGGAAGGAGCTGTGCTGGTACTTCTTAACCAGGCAGCTTCTGTTTTGCTGAGCTGGGTTGTTTGGAGGGCAGCTGCTGCTGCCAGAGCACTGGGGCTGGCTCTGCAGGTTGCAGCATTGGGCTGCCCCACTGCGGGCTGCCTGCTGTGGGCAAGCCGAATGTGAAAGGCTCTGGGAGCAAGGGAGAGAAAGATCCTAGCAAGTAAAAGGTGTGCTTAGTGCTGCAGAGGTGATGGGCCTTGGGCCAGAGCTGCCTAGCAGATCTTGATGCAAATTCACTGTGATTAGTAGCAAAAACAGTGTGAGTACTCCACGTGCTTTGCATCAGCACGGACCAAAGTGGATCGTTACCTGAAACTGGAAGAAGCTTCTTTTTAAGTTCAAAGAAGCCATCTTCGCTTTTGACCTTTATTTGTGCACTATGCTTCAGCCAGTGGTGAAAACACTGAAAACATAAGGAGAAATGGGCAGCTCACGGCCTTCCCCGAGCCAGGTAGCAATGGGTAATGATGGCGAGAGAAGACTGCTGAGGCTACCGTGCAATGTGCACATGCTTCATTGAAGCAAATGCCTGTGTTTGCACCCTGATCTTTGCTGCTTGGGTGTGAGTGTGTGGAGGGCAGGAGCCATGTGGCAGAGAGGTTTCGTTGTGTCAGGAACTTACAGTAGGCTTTTCATACTGCCAGGAACTCTCTGTGAGCTTGAGAAGCTCCGGTGTGAGGCTTTGCAGGTGTTTCAGGTCCAGCGAGCCCCCTGTGAGCTGTGCTTTCAATGAAGCTGGGGCTGTGGTCTAAGAGGGACCTTTGATGAGCCGATGTTTGGGCCATGGGGCTGCCGGCGGGGCCTGATTCAGGGTAAGTCTGCCTTTTCCTCCATGGCTTTCCCTGTTCCCTGGATGGGTCCCAGCCGTGGGCCTGGACCCACAACCTGGCCTGCTGCAGGGGTGGAGTGGGGATGCAAAATCTCATCCCTGCAGGTTTCGGGCTGCTTCTGGCATCAGCCTGCACGGTTGTGGTGTGGATGTGTCCTAAACCTGGCTCAGAACGTGTTGGTGCCCGTAAGGTGATTGGGAACAAAGGTCAGGGAGTTTCCATGGAAATGTGGAGGCGCTGGCAGTAGCTGCCTCCTGCTCCCTGGGGTCGTGCCTCGCAGGAACCACTTCATCTGCTCGTGATGATGTTACAGGCCGGGCTAGGAGGCTACCGAGGGAGTGACCGTGAGGCAGTGGCAGCAGCATTGGTTTGTTCTCTAGACCCGTTTCAGCTCAGAAGTCTGACTGGAACCATCTTGTCATATTTGACTACCAGTTCTCTCAGCTGTTCCCTCGCAGAAGCAGGCCTTGTCTCTTCCTGTGGTTTTGCTGAGAAGTGCATGCAGTTGGGGTCAGAGCGCCCGGTAACATCGTGGTGGGGCTGGCTTGGTCAGGCTCTGTAACCCCGTGCTGAGCATTGCCCTTGTCGCAGCCATGCCGCTCTTGTCGTCTCTAACCAGCAGCTCACCAGCTACGGAGCAGCTAAAATGCTTCTCTGACTTGTTAATAATTGTTGTCTCCATCTTAGTCTCCCTGCCTCATGTTTCAATATTTGGAATAAGTTTCCTGTTTTTTCTTTTGCTTTTACGACTGTTCAGCCCTGCAGTGTGGTGCAGTCGGCTGCCCGTCTATCCCTGTGCTGGCTGGGACGCGATGCGGTACGTTAGCAGTTTTGGGAAGGACAGAGCTGACACGGTGGGGAGCTTCGTGTTGCAGCTACAATGCCGCCTCTGTGCCCCATGAGGAGAAGACCTGACAGTGTCATAGCAGCCCTGAGGGCAGTGGCAGGCATATGGGATGCATCAGAACTGAAACTGCAGGAGAACCTGCTCAGCCTTGCTGGTTGAAAAGCTGTTACTCTCTTTGCAGTGCCGTAGGCTCTAGCCAGCTCACCCATCTGCACTCTCATTGAAGGTATCACCTGGGCTCCTTCTGGCGTAAAATAAAAATAATAAAAATAAGTGTGTTAATCTCATTTCTCCTACTGGAAACAATACTGCAAGTCCATATTGTGTAAATCTTTCTATTCATTTTCAGTGGCCGAGTATCAGGTGCAGAGAGGTCTAGTTGAGGTGGTCTAGCAAGGAAGAGGGAACTGGCTCTCTGAACTGTATTTTTGAGATGACAGATGTATTTTTAATGGAGTTTATCTAGATTCCCCTTTGCCACTCCGCTTCTAGTGCTGGCGCTGAGGTTTTAAATCTAAGGTGCTTTAATCATCGGTTTGGCTGCTAAAAACAGTAATAAATTTGGGGCTATTTTTTTTAAGCTTCTGTCTATGCCTTGTGGATATATCCTGCCTTGATTTATAAACTTCTCATCCCACGAGGTTACAAGGCAGCCTGCATCAGATACGAGTTTGGCTCAGTGAGCATCTCCACTGTTGTGAATAGGCATCAGTCAGCTGAGGCTTATCCCAGCGTGTTACCTCTTCTCTAGAAATGCTCTGATAGGGAAAGAAAATGCAAAAGCCTTTTACTGGTTACCTGGGTCAGGGCATGTGCTTGAAATACTCGCAATACGTTCTTTAGCATTCAGTAACTATCTAAGAGTAATTAAGTGCCTACGCATCAGGAACTGCATGCACCAAAAATATGGATTCTTTTTTTCCCCAAGGTATTGCAAATTAACCAATACAGATCACTGCTGTCAGCGGCCGTGTGTTTGCCCATGCATATTCTTTAATGACTGCGTTGGGCAGTGCTGTGCACAAGATGGAGAAAGAAAGACCATAAAGGATCAAGTGAAGCCAGCGAGAAATGCATTCAAGCAAATTGCAAGAGAAGTGAGAGTTGGGTTGGCTCCCAGGACTGGACTGCTGAGCCCCCAGCCCTGGACAGGCTGTTAGATTTAGCCCAGGTGGACATGGAAGCAAGGAAAATATGATGTGGATGTTTGTTACCAGTAGACATGTGATAAGCACTGAAAAATGTGTTGGTCTGCTTATATCCCTGCATCTTGCTGTTAAATATCACAGGCACAATAAATCCTTGTAGAGCCCAAATATGGATGAAATGAAATCCGCTTAAGAGCCCTGATTCATCTGCTCCAAGGTAGTGTTGCAGCTGTGCGAGACAAACACGCTGCTGCTGAAAGCAGTCAGGAGAGCAGAGTTGTTCCTGGGGAGGGCTCGGTGCCCTGGGCTGGCGTGGCAGCATGGGGGAGCAGCTGGCAGTGGGAGAGGTGGCAAGAGCAACGTGCGAGTGAAGTGGAACGGAGCAGCAGTAACCAGGCAGAGCGTGTTAACAGCAGTCTGCTTCAGCTGGCTCTTGGAAGGCAATTCCAGTTATTGCTGAAGTCCCCTGTTACGGTTTCTCAGTTCTTTTCACTAACCATCCCTGTGCCTCTGATTTAATTCAGCATTGATTTCTGGACCAGCTGGGCTGCTTCTCTAGCAGAAGCAAACTATTAACCTTAAATGCCATGGTGGAAGCAGTTGCAGTGCTCTGGCACCTGGATCCACTTCATTGCAAGGATAGATAAGGGAATTGGTCACTTTTACCTGGTAACATCTCATGTGCTGGTGCACATGAACACGTGTGAACTCCCTGAAGCAAGTGCATGTTTGTTTTGGGAGGCCAAGAGTTCATTACAATGCATGTTTGAAGATCTTTGTTTTTTTCCTTTATACTTATTTCTGTAGATAAATTCTTTATTTAGAGAGGTCTTGAATAAAGCTTCACATTCCCTTTACACATTAATTTGTTTCTGTGCATGAAGTTGTTTTTCCAGGGTATAGATATTGAAGGTGCTAAATGAACTGAAAAGAAATAAGTACCCAGTTGTTTGACCCAGAGAAAACATTGGAGTGGTAGTAGATGAAAACTCCTAGATAAGAACAGGTGAAAACGCCTTGAGTAGGGGACAGGTAGGGTAGGAAGAAAAGATTATCCTCACATTCTGCAGACTAGATCAGACAGGCAGTTTCTCAAATTTATCCAGTCAAGAACTGTAAAACTGCCATGATTTCAGTAAAAAGTTGTCTCTTGCTTGAAACCTGGCATGTCCCATTTACATCTGTAAATTTTGTGGAGCCCAAACAGCACTTATGAAGCTGAGGTTGGAGTTGGTCTCTCTGCACTTGCAGTCATCAGCATTTTCAGACCTGCTATGCTCTGGGCACTTTGTTTTCCCCGTGATGACTGTGGTGTAAGAACCTCAACAAAAGGCCCCACGTTTCAGGCTGTTTGCAGTACCCTTTGCTGTCAGATACCAGAGCTCAGAAATGGCAGGTTCTCAAACACCTGACATGTTTGAAGCACGGGAGGTGAGATGCTGTCAGTGCATGCTTAAAGTGCATAACCCCGTGTCTTTGCTCTCATGTACGTCCTCCATAGAAATAGTCATTTTAGGAGGAACAGGGCCAGCTGTCAGCCAGTGTTTCGTGGTGTCTTAAGAAATATGGAGCGTCATTATGCCTGCACAGATTGGTAGGTTTGACAAGATGAGATAAGTACCTAGAACTGGCCTTTGTTTTTAATTTAAAAAATGGTGTTCTTGGCACTATTAGCCAGCACAGATATTGGCAGACCCTGAAGAGCTGTATGCTGGTGTTTTCCCAAGACGTGCCCTCTCCAGAGCACAGTTAGATGTGGGACTGGAGAGGGTCTGAGTCACTGGAGGACAAATGTGTCCTGCTGCCTCTTAAGGGGTGAAAAGTAATTGGAGCTACTTTGGAGCCCGTGGCTGCTTACTGCACTGGTTGGTCCGGGACACCATATCATGTACCTGCCAGGACTCAGTGGCCAAGCTGTTGAGCAACAGCTGATGGAGCAACTTCTTCCACTTGAATGGTAGGGCTTGAAAATGTTCTGGTGGTGGCCCTTGTAGTCCCTGCAGCTCTCCTCCTGGAGGAGGTGCAGATGTCTGTGCTGCCTCTGGGCAGGGGACTAAGGGTGAAGTAGACCACTGCCCACCTCTCATATTTTACCTGGACAGTATCAGTGAGGTGCATGACTCCTCGCTACACTCAGGCATGCCTTTTGGACTTCACGTGAAGTCTGGAAAGACAGCATCAGCTGTAGGTTCAAGGGCACAGATCTCCCTGTAGGACTCCCACAGGCTCCTTCTGGCCCGCTCAAGTAGAGTCACAGAGCTGCCAGTCGTGTCAGCCTAAACAGTCCTGACAGTCCCTTCCTGAGCAGAGAGGCCAGGGACATATTTATCTCCTTGTGGTGCTGGGGGAAGTTGTATCTCAAGCAGAAAAATGAGAGAAAGGTGGCATGCTGTACCAGTACCAGCTCAATTCAGTTCAGTCTCAGCTGCAGGTGGAACAGCAGGAGAGGCTCTTGGCGATGTGAGCACAACCCAGGTTGGGCTTCATATTCAAGAGCTGGTGGTGTATGTCCTCAGCTTGGGAGGGCTCTTTTCAGAGCAGCATGGGAGCGCTTTATAGGAAGCATGATGGGGCAGCAGTGCAAGCTCCATATTGTACAAGTGAGAGCAGGCTTGTTCCGAGGTAGGTTGTCTCCTCCTCCCTCATCTCTCCATGGCCAGCCAAAACTTCAGGTCATTGTCACGTCCTTCCAGATCATGGCTCAGGAGCTAATGGAAGGATGTTCGTTAAATAGCTCATGGAGTACAGGCTCGGGTTTGCTTTCTGCTTCTGTTTGTAATGCTGCTGTCTGTGCTGGACGCTAATGATTTTATTTTTTCTGGGGGTAGTAGTCACATGAATAATGCATTCCCTGCTGAGCCTTTTTAACAGTCCCCTAGCTGCTTCCCATCTGAAGGGAAGTGTAAGAGGTAATTAGCAGCCACTTGAAAAAAGGATTAGCAGGTGGGTGGGAGCTACTGTTGGGTTCATGCATGGAATTGCCATGGAAATGCTGAGATTTCCTGGCACTTCATCCAGTGTGTGGGCTCCAAAGATAGTTGCACTCATGGGCCTCTCTCCTTTCGATCTCACTACCCTACAAAGGGAGCGGCTGCATTTTCCTTCCGGACAGCTTCTGCAGGCGGTGCCATCGCCATCTGCACGCACGATGAAGCCTGCTAACCATGGGTGCTGTGGAGAGTGGGACGCTGTGTTGCAGCTGTCGGCTGAAGTCTTTTTGCATTTCTTTCATGTCAAACCAATTGGCAGAAAAATAGAAAAAAATAAAAAATGGTGGTTTGCCCCTTTTAGTTTAAAAATAATAATAATAAATTGGTGCACAAAGAACATTCAGCGTTTGTAACGTCTTACAGAAAATGATGCTGGCCCTTGTCCTGCAACCCTTCCCTGGCTCAGCAGCCCTTGTGTGGCTAGCCATGAAGCAGGCGGGACCGCACAGCTGAACAAGGGCTGTTTTGCACTGAAGTCATTTCAGGCTGTGCACCAAGAGCTGCATTTGTTTCTAGCCCCATCTTGTATGGTGGCCACGTACAAGCTTGAAATATTGGGAGTATCCGTGAGGAAATATTGGGCATATCTGTGAGGAATATTTCTCATTTCAGTACCAGTTCTGGAGGTCTTCAAAGCTATGGGCACACATTTGTCATACAAGGTTCCTCAGGGGGAGACTACCATCTCTCTCTCCTTTCCCCTTTCTGTAACAGCCTCCTGAATGTGTCAGTGTCTGGGGTGCTTTGGTGTGAAGCAGTAAAGTGTGCAATTTGTTTCAGATCACCTGTTAGCAGACTCCTATATCGGCCAGGAGGACTCCCCCGAGATGCAGCAGGCAGCACAGAACAAGCGCAGGCTCTCCGTCATCTCAGACGGCAAGTTTGAGAGGAGCTTCTCTGAGGAGCAGACAGAGAAGATGCCAAGCGAGGGACCGAAGCCACGGGTCTACACGATCTCCGGCGAGAGGCCAATGCTGTCAGACCACGAGAACGAAAGCATGGAACTGGTGGTGATGAAGGGGGCTGCTCAAGAGGAATGCCACCATGGCCACCATGCGCACAGCGCTGGCGGCTCTCACGGCGTCAGCAGGCACTGCAAGGGCTGGCCAGGCAGCCGGCAGGGCTCCAAGGAGTGCCCAAACTGCTCCCGGCTTGCTGCCCCTTCCCATCATTCCTTTGACCTGGAGCAGCATCAATCCAGTGAGACTGGGTGGCACAGAAAAAGGCTGGAGAGGATGTACAGTGTTGATCGAGTGTCTGGTAAGTAAAGGCAAGTGCTGGATGCTGGAAGGACAAAAAGGGACTCGTCAGCACGTGTGAAGGGTGACCCCTGTCTCTTCCCAGCGCGGCAGTGTCATTGCCACGTGCCTTGAGCTGGGCCCCATAGTTTTTCCCTTCAGCTCCTTGCTGGTACCTTGCACCAGCGTCCACAAAGAGCAATTGTCAAAAGGGGAGTTTACAATAAACTGAGCTCAGTTTGAGGCCAGCTCATCCAAGACCCATTGTCTCTGCTCATCAGCAGCACAGAAGCTGGGTGCTTTTCCCAGTGGCTTGGTGCACCTTTGTGAGGGCGATCTCTGTGGGCTCCCTTTCTGTTGAAGGAAGAGCAGGAGAGGAGGGGCTGTGTCAAAGCACCTGTGTTTTTTTTGCTTATCTAGGATGCCGTTCAGAGCAGGACTCTCTCCTTTGCCTCATTTGGGGGTTGAGGCCGGAGAGACCCTTCTGAATGTGCCAGGGTGATCAGAGGGAGCCTCAAGGTCAGGTAGATCATTCTGTACCATGTTGAATCCCCAAAATGCTTGTCCGTGTGGCTGGAAGCGGTTTAGCAAGATCCCTCATGTAGTGCCACCTCAGTCTTTCCATAAATAATAGCAAATAATACTGGACTTTTTCCCACACTTACTATCCATTTGCTGAATGTTTTCAGGGAATTTGGATTGTAATTGTTTAATTACATTAAAAAAATCCTGATCATATTTAAAAACTTAACCATTAATCAAATATTTGTCACAATCTATGCACTTTGAATTATAAGCTAGAACACAGTCCATCTTCGTCAGCTCTATATGCAGCTGGCAAAGTCTGACCAAATTTGTCTGATTTTTTTAATGCCTATATATATTTTTTAGGTAAACACACATCAAGGCTTTTAGAGATGAGCATCCAGCCAGGAAATGTCATTATTTTCCCCTTGAAAAGATTTAGGTAGAGTATACGGACTGTGAAGATCCCCCTGTACACCTTTCCTGGGTTCACAGTTTACCTTTACTGCAAGTAAAACTACAGCA
The DNA here is from genome assembly GCA_011076525.1 of Nettapus auritus. Taxonomy (NCBI): domain Eukaryota; kingdom Metazoa; phylum Chordata; class Aves; order Anseriformes; family Anatidae; genus Nettapus; species Nettapus auritus. The sequence goes on from CM021781.1 coordinate 1,767,762, forward strand.
AGCTTGGGTTCTGGACTGTAGTTTCATGGCTGGATGCTTAGAATTACATAACTAAATTCATATATGGGTTAATCCTAAAGAAATATTAAAAAAAAAAAGAAAAAAGAAAAAATAACCGATAATCAAACATACAGAACACCTAGAGTCCAACTAACTTGTGTGTAATTTCAACCATTGTTTCTCTGTTTGTACCCTATGATTCTGGGGCTTCACCTCAGACACTATATGTACAGTTTAGAATTTCGTATTTTTATTGCTGAAGTGCAGTAAAAGAAAGAAGATTTTTTTTCCTGTATATTTGACAATCGTATGTGTTTTACCAGTTGAAAGATGCCTCTGGCTGTGTCATCATCTACAGAATCTTGTTCAAATATAGAAGAAAGCCCTATCAGTCATAGCCTTTCAGGAAAGAGATCACAATCCCAGGGGCTTGTTCTTGTGAAGATGAGGGTGGTAAGCTGAGTAAGTTGCAGCCTCATAACACGTTCTGAATTAAGAAAGTGAGTATTTCTGGTTCTGGTATTGAAAGACTTTTGATAAAAGCTTTCCTGAACAAATCAAAATTGTACTCTGTGCTGCGGGACCAAAGCAGGTCGCTTGATATAGAGCCAAAGGAAGGCTCCGGATTGCTAACGGAGGAGTTTAACTCCTCGTAGCTGAAGCTGAACTTTGTTTGCTGGAGAAAACATGACCTAGCAAATGCTACAGAGAGATGCCACACTGCAGTTCTGAGACTTGGGGTCTGTAATTTGCATTTTCAACTAGGCAGCAGTTTTCATTAGGGCTGGAGATTGTGTTCTGAAAACACAGCAGAGTAGTTGCTTAAATGGCAACAAAGTAGATAGTGCTGAACCTGCAGATGCCTCCATGAATATTTCACATTTTGTATGGGCAGGCAGCGGCCACCCTCTGCGCTTGTCCCCAGCGTCTGAGCACTTGCATGTGTGGCTGCACTGGCAGCACTGTGCCTCTGAGACCAAATCCTGTCTTAGCACTGGCACCGTGGGCTGGAAGTTTTCTTGACTTGGTCTCATTTGCTCTGTCTGTCCAAGCAATGTTACTCAGGGGAGAAAAACAAATGGAGAGAATTGAGTTGCACATTTATAGCAGGTTGCAAGAAATGTTTCTTGGAATGTCCTTCATGCATGGCTAGCAAAGAAATCAGAGCAGAGATGAATGGAGCTGAGAGAGACTGATTTCCCCCGAGATTTGTTTTCCAATGCTGCTTTCTCCATTTGGATTGACATGACAAGTTATTGCTGCAAACCAACACTCATGGCAGTTAGTCCAGATTGGCATAATTTAATATGGGTTTTTATGCTGAGTTTATGACGCCCAGCACCATTTAAGAAGCACAAGCTGTTGTCTCCTTTGCTTCACCCAGCCTCTGATAAAAACACATCCACTCATGGACAGAGATGCTGAGATTTCCATGCAGCCTGGCAGGTGCTAGAAATGCTGATATGGCGTCATCATTCCTTCAGTCTTACCCATGGCTCCTTGGCTATTTCATCCCAGTCGCTGATAACAAGAAAGGAGAATGAGATGTTCTACTTAGCCAAAAAGGAGCCTCCTACCTGCGCCTGGAAGCAGAACAGCTGTAGGTATAATCTGGTTTTTAATCTTGCAGATGAGTTCTGGAGCTGAGCTCTGCTCCCTAGTCCCCAGCTGGGTGCTTTTCTGCTCCTGCTCCACTTCTGGCTGGTAGAAAGGCACCTCCAAAGGGTCACAAATCCTTTTACTCTCTGTTGAATGCTGAGGGTAGGGGAGAGACATTTTTATTAGGTTGACTTCCCTCTGTTGGAAGTAGAGAGGAGGCTTCCAGCCATCGTCCAGACAGCACCTCACGAGGATATTAGCTACTGCTCAGAAGCTCTGCTTTGAATCAAAACTAGTGACTTAAAAGCTGTAAAATGTATTAAGAGGTTGTAATCTTTTGAGATCTGTAGTCCCTGAGAATTCTGTACAGAACTGTTGGCTAAATGAGAATTTGTACTATTTCTCCTCCTTTGCTGCTTTCGTGAGTTCGAGGCTTTAAACAAATAATTCATTTGCATTCTGAGCTGTTTTGCATTTCTTCTCTAGCTGGTTTTTGGAGGAGAGCAAGCAGAGGAATTTCATAATAAGTATTTAACATACTAGAATTCATACTTCATTTAAAATATTTATTTCCTTAGGGTGCCTTTATACAAGGCTTGACATAAACTGTTAGCTGAGAAGGAGTGTCTATACAGCTTCCCATGTAATTTCTAAGAAGCTCCACTTCAAAGGCAGTCTCCCCACTTACATCTAGGCTTCTTGTGTGTGTGTGTCTGTAATTGCAGCCATTTAGTGGGCTTGATTGGGTTTTGGCCATCAAAAGTGAGTTTAAAAACAAAATACTCTAGATAATGCCAGCATATCAGTGACTAAGATACTGTAGTGGCTACTGATCTTAAAACTCGAGTGAGTGAATCTAGACGCATGATCAGCAATATGAGGCAAAGCAATAAGCGAGGAAACCACAGATTGGGAGTGAAGCAAGATGAACAATCAGGTAGCTCCAAATCCTGGGGATCCTGTGCAGCAAGATCTCACACAGCTGGTGTCAGTGGATTTTAATGTTACCTCTGGTTCCCTGACTGAATGACCCCAGCCTGAGATTTGTCAACAGGAGCTGCTTCTTGATCAAGTTCCTCCTCCTGTGTCACCACCATTCCCCAAACAAAATTAGTGACTTATTTTGCTGCCTGCTTTTGTCTTAGTGGCCATTACGTGAAGATGATGTGGTGTCCCAATGTAATTCAGCAATAATTCTCAGTTGGTTCAGGCAGGTCAGTGTGTAAACATAGGGGACAAATCAGCACAGTTAGCTCCAGATTACACAGCTGATGTTCTGTTTGACTTCTAAAACCAGAAAAACTAATGAAGTCCAGGTCATCAGGAGTGACTGTATCAGACGTATATTGGAAAACGTTAATGGGAGAAAAAGAAAGTATATTTCTGGCTTACACTTCTGAATAGAAGAAGCTGAATGCTCTTCATCTTCCACAGGAGGCTGTATCAGAAAGAACTGGATGAATGGGACTTTTCAAACTAATGGTACTAAGGAAAAAGCAAAGGCAGGAAAATGCTTTTAATGAAAAATGTTTTTCCTCTGTTTTTTTTTTGTTTGTTTGTTTGTTTTGTTTTTTTTTTCCCCTCTTGTTCAGATGTCTCTTTTGTAGTTCCTAGATTATTCTAGTCTTCTGTGCTTAGGAGAGAGCTTTCATTCGTCATTAGTAGTGTGATAGACAGGCTTAGCATAAATTTACAAAACATTTGGTGGTAGCGTACATACCAAATGAGGGGATGAGATTCTCTTGTTTAACACAGGGCAGGATGCTGAAAAAATGTACTAACAGAAAGAGCCTGGGAAGTCTTGCTGCCTGAATAGTGGCTCTGCCTGCTGGATTGTCAAGCTTTGCTCTCTCTCTTCCAGATGATGTCCCCATACGAACCTGGTTCCCAAAAGAGAACCTCTTCAGTTTTCAAACTGCTACTACAACTATGCAAGCGTAAGTGAAACTACTGCCTTAGCTTTGATCCTGTATGTCAGAGTTTGTGGCCCACTCAAAACTGTCTCTGAGAGCATGGAGCAAACTAAGTTCTATGTTTGGCATTGCAGTCAGGGGGTGAGAGAACCTTGTGTCCCATTTATTCTTTTTTGCACTCATAATTTCTTTCCTATTACTCCCACTTGTTTGTTTTTCCCTTCTCTAAGTCCTTGGGCTATCCAGTTCCCTGCTTCCTTTATTTTCTCTGTGACACTGTACCCTGTCCCTGACTGCCTCTGCAGAGCAAGGGTCTGGTGGAAACACCAGCTGAGACCCTTCACCAGGTACTTCTGCAGCTGCTGCTCTGAGGGAATGTTAATCCAGGCACCATCCATCGCTCCAGACAAGAACATCTCTGTATTATGAGATGTGACCCTATGGCTTAATGTGGTTTTCTGGTCATTTGAAGAAGGTGTTAGTAAATAGCTGCAAAGTGTGAGTGGATCTGAGTTAGGAGTAGCCTCTCCCTTCACAATCCATGCAGGATTTGGTGCCACTGTGCACTGGGGGAATGCTGTTCTCAAAGGACAGGAGGGTGTAAAGGAAGCCTCATTTCAAGGTTGTACCCAGTTACCAGGAAATGACATCTTTCCAGTTTCAAGTATTTCATACCTGGATGAAAAATGAAGGCAGGTGATGAGGGAAATGAAGTAATGTCATGTCTTCTAAGGCTTTTCTCCGGCCTTGTCTCCTTCTTCCTTCCTACATCTGTGTCACCCTCAGCTCTACTATACCCTTTATTTCTCTTTGTCTAACCTGCTCTCTCCATTTTGCAGTCTGTTTCTCTGCCACTTTTTTCCCTCATATGTTGCCCTCCCCAGGTCTCCTAAGGCAGCTGGTGGTTGATCTTGGGATAACCCAGGCCGAATCAGGCCTGTAGGCACTAAGGCCGGGAGGGCTGTATTCAGTGTTGGGGAGAGGGGGCTGCTGAGATATGGAAAGGACCTCTGTCCCCAAAATAAAACTCTTCATGCCCTTTCACTCCTCACCATACCACCTCAGCTGGAGGTGCAGCCCACCCTCCCAGCCTGGGGAACATTACTGGGGGACATTTGCTTGGTGCCAGCCTGCAGACCCTTGTGCTGCTTCTGTTACTTAGCCCCTGTGTCCGCCTGCCTCCTCTTCAAGGACTGTAGGTCTGGTGGCACCCGTGGCTGCTTAACGCTCATTGGCACCAGGCTGAGGTGAGCAGGCTGAGGACAACATGACGGATTCTTGCTTTGCCCTACAAATATTGGTTGGTAACAGTGACTGGTATTTTACAATTTTACAAACCAGACCATGTGCAAAACCAGCACTTTTCCTTTGCCTATGGGCACATCCTTTGCTCTCTGAAGTCATCTTTGCTGTGCAGGATGGTGGCCCCTATAGGGCTTGGAGCTCTTGGAGGACAAAGTCAGGTTGGTTTGTAGAACAGTGCCCTAAGGAAACCCATGAGGAGCAGAGCTCTTGGTTAACATAGCTCCTCAGTTAACATTTCTGCAGTGTGCTGCCTCTAGAAGTCACACAGAAACATCTCCAAAAGTTCAGGGCACCTCTCTGAGCTGGCTGGGAGGTTCCCCAAGGTGCCCTTGTCCTCCTGGCCTCTGCTCTAGTGTTTTCAGCCCAGGGCTTGCTTCCTTCATAGACTGGACTGTGTGATCTGATTTCATGAGTCTTGGCTGCACAAGGGAGAAGGCCTCCCTGCTCCAGAACTCCCTGGTACTGAGCTGCTGTTGTATCCTGAAGGGCCACTCAGCTCACAGTTGTACATCTGCATGTTCTTTGGGTCTACATGGAGCTTAATTTGTGTCCAAGCCACATGCCAACACTGCTCCAGGGAGGTTTTAGCTTGGTCAAGCATGAGTTACGCCACAGAGAACTAACTTAAAAAGCAATTTCCTTCCACCTAACAAGAAACGTTTGTCCCTTCTGGAGTGAGGATTCCCTCAGGATGCTGGCCAGGGCTGAGCACTAATGAATTCCTCTTCTTTCTCTTTTTCCCTGCATCTCCTGGAATCTCTAGCATCTCGTAAGTATAATCTTCGTTTTTTATTTCCTTGTCTGTTGGTGTCTGGGATAAACTGTCCTCTCCTCTCCTGTCCATCATATTCATTCATGCTTTTCCTATGCTAAGGCTATTTGTCAGCTGGCAGAAGGTTGGTTAGATGGCTACACCTGATAAGCCTACATCACACCACACCCATCCTCATCTTCAAAATGGATATCATAGAGGCTAGCAAGCTTTTGTCCCTTTTGAAGCTGGTGTACAGAGGTTTTATGTCTGCAGCCTGCTAGGTCCGTTCATCTGTAGCAGGGATGATGGCTCTTCGCCCCTATTCTTTGGGCTCTATTCTGGCCACTCTTATGCTTTCTTTAGGAGCTTGTTCAGCCATCTACTCTAGAGAGTGAGGACCTTTGGTTTGGTGACTCTTGCCCAGCCCCTGACTTGCACCCAGTCCTGCAAGGCCTGGCTGTCTTCTTCAGTCAGCCTAAACTCTTTCTGTTGTCTGGTGAGAGCTTTCCTGTCTGTTTCATGTCCTTTCCAGTTCAAAGCTGCGTAGTTGGTTAATGGCTTAAAATGGTTTCCCAGGGCGTTCAGGGGCTACGCAGAAAGGAAGAGACGGAAACGAGAGAATGATTCTGCAGCTGTTATACAGAGGTAGGGCCCGCTTTCTCCCATAGCCGTAACCTTGCCTGGTGTTGCATGGGCCCTTTGGGTGTCATTAGTGACGCTTGATGACGTTGAGTATGGTTGTCCCTGTCTGTGTTGCTGTTCATAGGGACTCTAGCAGTGGCTGCATTGGAAATGTGGAGGTGAATGATGCTACATACAGTACTTGAGATAGCTTATCTCTGTCTTCTTAAAGGAACACTGTCAAGTCTCTTCTAAGCTTCCAGATATTCTTTAGCCTGAGACTTAGATCCTGAGTATATCTATATATATTAATGTATGCAATTCCCCCAGCCCATTCACAGATATTTGGAATTTGATTGAGGTTAGCCGAATACTTAAACAGAGACTTTTATGTGCTGTTGTTGCACCTACATATGCATCTCAAGAAAATGCAAAGGAAGGAAAAGGGGAATTGGATTGATTTCTCGTCTAGTTATTACAAAAGGGCCCTGGTTACCCTCTGCTGGTTTTACAAGGCACATCCCTTGGTCACTGTGGTAATCAGAACTGTTCTGTTTTTTTCAGATGTGCCAAGGCTTGTGTATTTTGGCAGCCTACTAGGAAGGATAACACAGCATTTGTGTCATTGGCTAAAAACTGCCATGATCACTTCAGCACTGTTCAAAACAAAGTGGGAGAAAAACATCATTTTTTTTCAATGGGGGAATTGCCAGGAAGATTTTTTTAGTAACTTAGGGGCTGTGTTGTTTTTTTTTCCGACGATAATGAAGACAAATAAGAATCAAAACTGAAGATGTGGTAAATAAATAGACAGTGTATCTTTAAAAAGAAAGAGATTTCTCAGTATTTGCTAGACAGAGATGAGACTGTTAGAAAATGACTTGTTCCTGCAGCTTGTAAGTCAGGAATAGGGGGTTGCATACATTGGTGATACTGCATAATCAGGACTAGGGTTGTTGTGCCATTCTCATGTTATGTGGACAGCTCAGCCTCCTGTGGATACTTAATGTCTAGACAGGATTGTACCATGGGAGCCAGTCTGCATTTATTGGTGAAGAGGAGGTAGGATTGCAATAATGATGAAGTCGGTGTGGGTTTTTGGCTGTGCCATGCAAGGAGACCCTGCCGAGCTGTAAGGATTGCCTGGCAGTCAGCAGTGAGGAGTGAGATCCCAGCCCCATCTCAGTTTGGATGCTTGTTGTATAGCCCTTCATGGCCTCAGATATTTTGGAAGTTCAGTGGTTATCACACAACCCTGTCTATGCATGGTCCTGTGCACAGGGAGGCTGGTTTGTGTGGCCTGGCACGTGTACCGGTGCAATAGATGTTGCCTTGAGGGAGTAATGCCCAGTGATTTGCTGAACTAGGGACCGCTGTAGGCAGAATTTGGGAAGGAGAAAGTGAGCGGTGTTGTCGGGAGCTCTGCAGAGCACTGATGTACTTCAGCCATTCCACCGCTGTCTCTGACCTCAGCTCAGATAACGAAGGTGCTTCTCTTCAGAGTGGAGATGAGTCACTGCAGGTGGCACTGCAGGACAGGGAGCAATAAGGAGATTTTATCGCTGTAACTTCAGGGGTGCTTGTTGGATTTCAGTGGGTGAAGAGATCTTGCTAGTGATCACATAACACTGAGCTGGGCTTTTAAGGTGCAAGTGCAGGAGCCAGGCAGGACGGCTGGGCAGGTTTCTGTAGCCTGACTGCTCACAGAGCAAATCGCTGCTCCCCAGGTGCTGCTGACTGGGCAGTGTTGTGCCAGTCCTGCCATGCTGACATGCAGGCACAGAACAGGCTGAGGACCAAAACAGCTGCAAAAATCTCTCAGAAGGCTGCAGGATGGCTGTAAGATGCCCACACTGAAGTAGTCTCAGGCTTGGATCTCTTTTCCTAAGTGCTTTTTTCTAGAAGAGCTGAGCAGACAAAAAGCACTTCTGTCCCATCTCCAGGTTTTTAGTGCATTGGTTAGCCCCAAATTCTGCCTGGAGCTGCTTGCAGCAGTTTTTAGAAGACGTATCTAGAGAGCTGCCCTCAGTCCTCGCTAATGGGAGAGACAAAGCCGTCTAGGCAGCTGGGAGCAGCACTACTTTATGGCAAAGTCTGCTCCCCCCGCCTCCAGGGCCTGAAGAAGCTCCTCTGTGGAGAGGACAACTGAGCATATAACAGCGAAATTAATTCTATTCTGAAATGCCAATAGTCCTGAAGGGTATAATTAATGGTAGCCTTGGCATTTAACATTGGTGCTCAGTGTCTGATGTGAGCTTAGTTTCACAATGGACCACAAAGACTTTCACTCCAGTGGCTTACAACATATTTAAGACCTATCTGATAAAGAACATCCCTGGTTCCTTAGAACATTGTATTTATTTGATTTGAATCTAGCATGCTATAAAATAACCCAGGTAATCAGTCATCGTGCACCCCAGAAGGCTTTGCATCCAGCTCTGGTCCAGCATACGGTTGAGAAACATCTTGTTTGGGTTGCTTGTTCGAAGAGGCCTGTTGTCTGCTCCACAGCAGTAAGTCTTCCTGTATTCAAGTAGAACTGAAATAAACCATTGAAAAATGTCAAATATAGCCAAAGCACAGGTGGAAATTCGTCATGGAATAATGCTGCTCCTGGCTTCACTATGCACTGCTGGTTTTCCTTCCTGACTTGCTGAATTTGGATTCTGTTGACTTGATGGGATCCAAGGCCAAAGAGGGCACAGTGCAGACCATGGTGTGGTTTAAGTGCTCTTCCTCTTGTGAGGGCTGTGTTGGTCTCTCTGAATCGGAGTAGATGCCTCTGACTTGCTCTGAATGCCTTGGTGTCAGTGCTGGAAGTGTCTTCCAGTCCAGTCAGTTTGTTGAAGTGTCTGCATGGTTGTAACATGTCATTACTCATCCCACTAACTCACGTGTGAGCCAGATGACTTGCCATCTCACCTCTTTCACCAGCAGTAGTCTCCATTGCTTGATGTCTGCAGTGTATGTTGGCGGGACAGGAGGGAATCTAGGAGTGCTCCCCTGCTCCATGCAGGCCGCTGGTACGTGGGCTTGCCAACATCCCCTGGGGGCCACGGGGGCTGCAGTGCTGAAGTCACCCTGGCTGAGCAGAGCTCATGGAGGAGTGAGCCTTTCCTTGCTAGTCCACCTGCTGCTCATTCCCTGTGTCTCTTCTGCTGTCCCGTGTGGTTCCTGTCTCAGTGAGCGATGAGAAGCCAAGGGAGAAGACTCTTGACTCTTAGAGGGGCTGGACAAAGAGTCCCTCTGCCTCGCGCTCTCAGGAGTGGCCAGGATGGTCTGTTTTCTGCAGACCTGACTACAGGCACGGCTGCATACGGAGGCTTACCCTCTGGTGGGCTTTGCTCTGGAGCTGTGCACTCTGCAGCCCCCCTGAAACCTGCTTGCAGTCCTGGACAGGAAAGCACTCAGTTAGACAGGCAGCAACAGCAGCCAGCTGGCCCACGAGGACAGTCAGCCCTGCTGAGCAGTGCTTCCAAGAAGGAAGAAGCCACTTTGGTATTTCCCAGCATTTTGCCCTGGAGAGCACTATGGGCTGCGTGATTGCTAACGGCACTGGTGAGATTTTAGCAGCTGCTACGAATGTGTTTGGGAATGAGCACAGCTCCGAGCTGTGTGAGCACGCTGCCTAGCAGGGCAGAGCCCGGGGCACCCCGCTTTCCTGCTGGAGCATGTGTGGAAGAGAGAGGAGAGGGGAGCAGCTCCTGCTGCCAGCCAGGAGAAGGAGTGTTGCCAGCAAGGGCAGCAGCAGTCTCTTCAGCAAAGTTGCAGCACAGGTACCTTAGTCCTAGGAGAGTGGGTGAAGAGCCCAGAGCAGGCCATGGGAATGGGACTGTCAGGTAGAGCCTCCTTGCACTGTACCACTGACCCAGAGAGTTCAGGAACAACAACTGCACACTCTGCAGATGTAACCCTCCCCAGCTCTGAATGGATGCAGGTTGGGTACCTGGTCTCCGGTGTTTGAATGCCCAGAGGGAAATACGCTGTCTTCCTTTGTTTTCCTCCCCAGCATTTTCAGTTCTGCTGGGCCCAGCTTTGTATTGCTTTTCTCAGAGATTTTGTTTGGCCTTTCTTTCAGGAATTTTCGGAAGCACCTCCGCATGGTGGGGAGCCGAAGGGTTAAAGCACAAAGTAAGTGACAACCTGTAATGTGGCTGTGAGGAGTTGAGCTTTGTGCTGGTGGGACACGGGGAGCCCTATGTTGTGCACACGTGGGTAGAAAGGACCTAGCATTGGTAGGAGAAAGGATATGACTTGCTGATGCCATTTTACATTACGAGAAGGCCAGATTGTTGCAAGTCTCCAAGACACATGGATATCTGCAAGCAGCCTTTAAGCTATTTCCACAGACCCTCGGCCTTGGCTGCGGGAGATCTGTGTCCTCAGCACAAGGTGTGGAAGGAGAGCTGCAGCATCCTTGTCCCGTGTTTGCCTGGTATTCAGCAATCACCGATGTAGACACCTGAGAGGAGAATCAGAGCTGAGCAGAGCAAGCAAGGGCTGCCTGGCCTCTTACCGAAGCTGTGTGCCTGCTGTGGCTCCTTGGGGACAGTCGGTGCTTCATGTGGACCGGTGGCTTTCCCTTTCCTCCTCCCCTGTCCCACCGCAATGTCTTCTCTGCAGCAGGACCTGGGGGAAAGTTGCCCAGTGGGAGCTGAGCGGAAGGTGGAGGAGAGAAAGAAGAACAGGAAGGAGATTGGAGCAAGGGGTAAATAAGGGGAGCATTATGCCCCGCTGGGGAAGAAATCACCTCTTAGGCTGGGGAAACAGCAGTTCCTTTCCCGAACAAGGCAACGCTTCTCCAGAACTTGGCTGGGATGGCTCCCTTATTGCTGTGGAATGGGCTGAGAGTGGTGTAACCAGCCCATGAGAGCTGAGGATTGTTCCAGAAGAGGAAACAGCCTGTTCTTCCCAGCCCCTGGCCAGGCATCACGTACAGACTGCCCACAGCAAAGTGTCGCCGAGTTGAATTTTCATTCTTTCGTCTCCATTCTCTTGCACTGTGGGAAGTAGACAGCAAACAGCTTTGCCCTTTGAAGTGTCTTTATTGGCATCTGAGTTAGCACTGCCTGAAATGAACAGGGCTCACCTTCCCCTAGAGCTGTCTGGAAGTTCAGGCATGCTTCTCTGCCTTGGTAACTCTCGGGTCATGTTTTCAAAGCTTTCTTCGCGTGCACCATAGCTCCATGTGTGGTTTTAAATGAAAGCTGAGGATGGAGATCACCTGAAGAACTTACTGTGTGACTTGTCTCCCTGGACACCCACACTTGGACACACTGCAGCAAAGGACAGGTTTCTTCTCAGCTCTTGTAATGCAAATCTGCAGTGAAATCCTGTGCCTCTGACACGAGATGCTGTCACTAGATATACTGCAGCAAGCTTGATCTGTCTGCTACCAGAAATAGGTATTAGTGGCTATAAGTGGCCATTAATCTAGGTGTAATGGCTCTCACAGGGACTTGCCAAATCAGACGTGGTTGGCAATTCCCAGGAATTTTCCTGTGGGGCAGCCAGCCTGCACCAAGTTGCCTGGATTCTGCTTAGGAAATGCCAGTACAAATGCCCCTAGCAGGAGAGAGGGAGAAACAAAAAAAAGAGGGTTGTGGCGGAGAAAAATGCCTATGATACAGTAGGCAAGCAAAAACTGAAGGATTTCTTCTTTGGCAACAAAACTCAGAAAGCATGAGCTTTCCAGAGACCCCTTCTGTTTGGTCCAGCTCTGATGGAAACAGAGCAAGAAGAACATGCCCTAAAACAGATGTGAAGGGAGAAATGACTGGACAATTGCCTTTTTCTGGTCACAAGTGTTGGCTGTTGAGTGCACCTTCCCTTCCTGTGAAGGCCTTTGAGTCAGGGCATTTATTCTGGGACATTGGCATAGCCCTGATTAATTTGAGGTTTGAGCATTGCGCATTTAAGGAGAGACTATGAAGTGTCCTCCTTTTTCTGTGTTATGTATCCTGTGGTGGCTATGGTCAAAAAGTGGGCACTGCTGCTGTCAGAAGGCCCTTGTTTGCTGTGCGGAAAGGAAACCCATTTGGCAAGTGGAAGAACAAGCACAGGGGAGATCGTGATGTGTAGCTTTGGTGGAATCTACTGGATGTTTTGTTTTGCTGGCAGCAACTGAGGTGGCTGTGGAGTCTGTTAATGTCGTGCTTTGGTTTTATCCTAGCATTTGCCGAACGGCGTGAGAGGAGCTTCAGCAGGTCCTGGAGTGACCCGACTCCCATCAAAGCTGATTCCTTCCATGACTCTCGAGAAAGTGAGTTCTGAGTCCTTTGAGCTTCCTCCTGTGGCCAAACCCTCCAGCTGAGGTGTTGACTGGAGTCCCACTGGAGTAATTTCTCTGTGCCTTTTTGTCCCTTCTGTGATCTTTTTAGTTTTGTGAGATCTGAGCAAATAACACTGCAGGTATATGCACATGTTGATCTGTGTGTATCTATATGTAGAGCGCAAGCACATCTAACCTCATGCTATTGTGCAGTGGCCAAAGGATACCCAGTGGTACAGCTCTCTTATGGTCGTCTATTCCCTTCATCCCTTATTTGCTTGGGACCAAACACCCGACCTGGAAGCACACCCGTCCAAGGCTACATTCACCGTAGTGGGGCTAACCTGCCCAACTGCCCGTGCAAGAGCCTCTTCTGAGCTCTTTCCTAGGCTGGAATGACTCAGAGCACAGCTGTAGTGCTCTGAGAGGTGTAACTTTGGTTTCCTGGCTGTGCTGGCTGCACAGGTGATAGCTTGGGGCAATCTGATCTTCCTTTGGGCTGCCAGGAATTCCTCTGGGAATCCCCAGTAATGCTGCAGTGTTTTGCTTGTGGGGACAGAGATGCTGTTGTGCTAATTTACAGGAGGAAGTGCCAGCATCTTCCCACTGTCTTTTTTTTTCTAAAGGGAATGGCTGTTTTACACAGTTTTCATTAGAAGTCCAGGCAAGGGATTTAATGGTAATGAGTTTGTCCATGCTGAAATGGGTTGTATTCATTACATAAATTTCACTAATGAAATCAACTAATGAATTCAATTTCAGGTAAGCATGAGTTCCGGCCCTCCTAGCTACAGAAGGCACCCTAGCAGGTTGCAGGGGGAGGTGTGAAAGGCCAGGTTCAAAACATGACCCGATTGTTCCTGTGCAGTCTGATTCCTCCCCGCTCCCTCAGCTAACTCAGAGGCGAATGGAAAAGACATGGTTCAGACAGACATGTTCGGTGCTCCAGGCACTGCCACTGGTACTTGGACATCCCAAAAGGCACAAGTAGAAGCATCTTGGTTCTCTTTCCTCAGTACCTGGCTTCCGGGGACCACCTCTATTTTTAACCTTTAACGGTCAATTATATTCCTTCCAGATGTTTTTTTCCCCAGGAGGCATTGAAGGCCAACAGGTAAGGTGAATTTGAAGAGCAAATTCAAGTATATTGTTGAAATACTACTGTGTTTGCTACAGCTGTCCTCACACTCCGGGATTCTCTGCCAGGATCAGTGTGACCAAAAGGCGGAGTTTCTGTATAAGCATTCAACAGATGTAGTTCAGTAATTATTACGAGGAGACCAGTTTTGAAGTCTCTGGACTTTTGCTCATCAGCTTGGCAATGTTAAAGTGTAGAGAGTCTGTCTGCATTCCATCTCCTCCTCCATTTCTGAAATGACGGGGAATGTTGTGAAGTAGCATTTGAAAGCTAACCTTGGTGACTGTGAGAGTGGTGAAATGTTACGTGGTACGTGGTATCAGGCTTTGTGTGTGCACTCTTCGTTTCTTAAGAGTGTTTGTCTGTTTAGAGACGCCAGCCCCAAAGTGTGGTGTCTGTCGCTCTGTTGGAGGAAAGGAGGGCACGAGTCTCACGGCTTGTGCTGCTTCTTGTGAGGTAGCTGCTAGATAGGATTGAGTGGGGAAAACAAGCTGATCTGCCCTCGTAATGCACCTGTGTTCTGACAGGCCATGACCTTCAGGATTCCTGCGGCACTTTGGATGGCGACTTTGACTTGAACTGGGAAGCAGAAAAGGAGCTTGAAGCCATGGCATGCGATGGAGAAGACTTTATTCCACCAAAAATAATGGTGAGGGTTTCCAAGGCAGCTATCTTTATCTGCTTATGCCCTGTCTGTCTTTTAACAGCTGCTGTACGTTCATGTGAAGGTGAGGAGTGTCCATCCCTGGACTCTGCACATTGTGCCTCTTCAGGAGTTTTATCTCCCATGTGGCCGAAGCAGCGGTGTGCTGCCTGCCAGGAGGGGGAACTTTGAAGGCAGCCAAAGCTGGAGCCCAGGCTGTGTTCCAAGCCCACCAGTGCCTGCTTCACTCTCCCAGTGGTGAGCAGAGGTGCCTGAAATCACAGCACAGCCGGATCAGCCGTGTTTCAATGGCCCTCTGGCTTGTGCTGAGACAGGCCTATCTGCTTAGACTCTCAGAGAGCTGGCTGAATGCTTCAGCCAGAGTTGCCAGGCAACTTGCATCTGCCTGACATCCTACGGCTGTGCACATACCTGTGTCTGATGCCATTTTATCCCTTGGCAACTGCTGAGCTCAGCCCTGGCTCGTGTCAGCTCAGGCGTGCAGCCATCCCACCACTGGCCAGCTGTGTGTGCAAATTCAAAGGCACAGACCCTCACATAGGGTGATCTGTACTGGGATACAGCCATCTGTGGTGATGCACCAGCTGCTGCGTCCTCTGTGCACACCTGTCTCCTCTTTACAAACTGTTACCTCAGACTCAGTCCTGCTCATTGGGCAGAGCTGTGCGCTCAGTTGCTGGGTGTTGCGGAGGCTGTGATGTCTGGGGGTGCTCAGCAGGCCTGGGGGTGCTCCATAGAGGACCAGGCTGGGAGGACCTTCCCCAGCAATGCAGGTAGGCCGGATGAGCTGCTGGTTTGGGTAACACCTGGGAGCAACTGAACAGGGCACTGTTAGCAAGGCCTTTGTGCTTCTGAACAGACTTTATTGGCTTCTCATCCTCTTGCACTTCTTTTTTTCCCCTTACAGCTCATTTCTTCCAAGGTGCCCAAAGCTGAGTATGTCCCAACAATTATCCGCAGGGACGATCCCTCTATCATCCCCATTCTCTATGTAAGTATATCGCTTCTGCTGTGTCCAGGAGTGCAGAAGCTGGCTCCACACAGATTTAGTTTTTTTTTTTCTTTTGTTATTGTTTTTGTCCTTATCCCTAATTCCTGTTACAGTGATTTGGAAACACTGCTGGACCCACATTTGGGGTCTTGCACAGTTCTTTGAGGGCTGAGCTCTAGCTGGAAGAGCAAAGTGGAGTGAAAATAGCACATGTGGGTTGTCAGACTATGTAGGCACAGCCAGGCAGTGTGGGAAGGCGAACAAGGGAAGGCAAGGCAGGCCTGAGCATATCAGCAAAGCTATGTTGCAGGGTTTGGGGCTCCTCCTTATGCTCGTACCTAGGCAGTGCAGGACCTCAGAGCTCTGCAGTGGGCCATCCCACTATGTGCAGTGGTGCATCCCCAGCAGTCATTAATTTAACCTTGATTTTCACTAGGAGTCTTGCCTGAGCAGGTGTCTGAAATACCACCAGGGAATCATGGGGCTCTTTTTCCTAATCACTTCGTATTCACTTAAATTGAAAGGGAAGGGTTGGACTGACAGCCCCGAAAATTCAGTCTCCACATGCAGCAGACAGTGCTGCTGGAGCTTTGTTACTTCTCTCTCTCAGAGAGCTGTATGGTTGTCCTGCTGACTCTGCCAGAGGCAAGTGTGTTCGGAGTGTGGCTATTTGTTAGGCTGCTTGAACATGTGTACAGCCATCGTTTGGCTACAAAACATGGGCCAAGAGGAAAATACACAATAACACTGACTGCATCTGGTGGCACGTGCTTTGGACTAGTCCGTGGGTTTCATCTCCAAGTCTTTAGATGGACTTGGGCTTCTTGGACCACTCAGAATTCAGTTTCTTTGAGATGTGTTTTAGGGTGGTAATGCCTGTGATGTTGACTAGAAGCCATCAGCTGTTTTGATCATGTTTACAGTATGTTTGTCTGGGCATATGACTGTATGCAATATTAGAGACTTGTCAGGGGAGCTGGTGTAGTGACCTTGATATGTCTTCCCTCTCTTGGTTTCCAGGACCATGAACACGCCACCTTTGATGACATCTTAGGTATGTTGAGTGTTATTTCTTTTTCTTTACTCCTGCCTGCTGCAAATATAATTATCAGTGTGTTAAAGTCACTGCCCCGTGCCTTACCTGCCGCATGCCATGGCGTTTTTATCACTCCAGTGATACCTGATGCTCAGTCAACTACTATTGGATGTGCTGCAGCAATGAAACTTCACTTCTGTAGGTGATTTTTTTATGCCAGGGTCACAGATTATGAAAGGGAAGTTTGAAGCATAGGGCAGCAAAGATACTGGTTTGTGATATTTAGGTGAGTGGAAGTATTGATGGGGTCAGGACAGGTAGGTCTGGAACAGTGCTGTGGTCACAGCAGAGCAGTGTCTGGTGCTGCACCATACCTGGCCTGTCCTGTGATGTGCCACGTTCTCCTGCTTTCCATGACATGAAAGCAAAGGGTTTGCTCTGACGTCAGTGTGAATGTAGGTGCTGAACACCTCTCACAGCTTGGCCTCCTGCCTGCAAGACTAAACTCTGGTGAGAAGAAAAAAGATTCTGAGAGATTAATTTTTAACTTCCTCCATGGTTTATCTTTTCCAACATGTTTGGTTTGTTTGTGTTTTGTTTTCAGAGGAAATAGAGAAGAAGCTTAACATCTATCGGAAAGGCTGCAAGATCTGGAAGATGCTGATATTTTGCCAGGTACATGAAAGTTCTTATACACTTGGGTAGTTAGTTACAAATTCCTCTTTTTCTTTGGGGGAAATTACATGGAGGAACCAATATTCCAAAGTCAGGTTCTGTTAGAGTGAGCGCATGTATACAGCTTTCACATCTCATTTCCCCAGACAGTGAGCAGTCAAATAAAATTTGACTTAGTGTAGGCAGCTCCAGAGCTGGGCAGCTTCTCAGCTACTTTCAAGGTAGCCCAGGCAATCCTGTATTAGCACAGACCTCAAAAGAAGGCTTTTGGAGAGAGGACGAAGCATTTCTCATATGATGGTTATAAGTTTTCATACAGCTTGAGTATGACACTGACAATGGAGATGTTGATTTGACCAGCAGATGGCAGCTTGGAGCCTCAGTGGAGAGAGAGGGGTCAGGGTACAGACACACGGAGCTGTGGCTGGGACAGATTTAGGCCCTGCTCTGTCTGGGCCTCGCTGGGGATTTCCTTCACAAGGCTCTTGTTCCTGGGGTGGTCATCTCTGGACTCCCCCTGCAGCTGTGCAGGGAACCTTGAAATGGGAAGTGAGGAGATAAACTGACTTGAACTTCCTCGTACGTGCCTAACGCTGCAGAGCAGTAGTGTTTGCACCCCACTGAGCTGGAGATTGCAGTTCTTAATTTTCCTGGTGTTGTGCCCAATCTTTTTATGTCTGCTACTGCCAAATAGCAGTTCTTCTACAGTGGTATCTTGTCTGCTTATCCCTTCTTGTCTGCCCACCATGGCAAGTCCCCTAACATCCCCAAATGGAAGGGACTTTCTTGTCTTCCCTGTTGTTCTCCAGTCACCCAGGGTGAAGTTGTTTTTATTTATTTATTTATTTATATTTTACTTCCTTTTTCTAGAGTGAGGTGGGCACGTAACATTAAAAATATATATATAAAAAAAAATACAGAGAATCCAACCCCCACCACACTCCCTGTATGTGAATATTTTTTGAGTTCGTGCCTACGGTTTCTCCTCTGGAGGTTGTAGCCGTTGTGCCAGCCTGGCGTGTCCGCTCTGCTCCCTTGTGGCATTTCTGGGTATGGCTGTATGGTATAATAAACGTGTCCAGGGCCTGTTTCTTTAGGTGGTTGGCATCTGTCTGTCTCTCTCTTGCAGGGAGGTCCCGGCCACTTATACTTATTAAAGAACAAAGTTGCCACCTTCGCCAAAGTGGAGAAGGAGGAAGATATGATCCTGTGAGTGACTCTGTTATGTTCTAGACTCGCATAGCGTTTTTCTGATCTCTTTTCCTCTGTTTGTAGTATGTGGCTTAGAAGTAGAGGCAGAGGGAGCTAGGATGGTTTAGCCTGGGGGAGAGGAGGACGAAGGGGAATTTAATGGCTTCTTACCCCAACAGCTCTCCCCTTGAAGGAGAGCTGCAAAGATGACAGAGCCAAGCTCGACCCTGGACTGGTGTTAGCCCTGGGATGAGTCAGCAGAGGATTTATGCTCTTGTCTGCTGTTTAGTGTGTCTCTGGACTAGCAATTAGCAAAAGAGAAAAAAAGAAGTTCCCTGTCTTAAGAAAGGCTTTGCTGACCAGAAAGCAGAACATGCACCTCGTGCCTCTGGTGCCTGGAAGTGGCTGAGGTAGCTTTTCTAAGCAGGCGAGCAGTGGCAGAAATCCAAGTCATCCCCCACAGCTGTCTCTGATAACTGCCCTTCTAATTGCAGGGGGAAATGGAATTTGTCTCTGCAAAGCCTGCTCAAAGTCCAGCATGTTGCTGAGGCAATTCTGCTTCTCCTTGCAGAGAGTTAAGCTTTGCCTGTTTTGCTGCCTGCTTCCTTGCGCTGGCTCAAACTTACTTGGCTAACAGTGCTTCGTTGTGGGGGAGAGCATGTATACCAACCTGTTCCTACACAGCATACTGTTGGCATGAGAGCTGAATATTAAAATCCACATCTGTTCAGCACTCTCATGCTCTGGCACAAACACTGTCAATAAAATCCTTAGGCACGTGTGCACATACATGCTTCTGAATGCATTGGAAGAATAGCTGGTCTGAAGTTGGTAATTCAGGGACCTTCAGAAAGCTGTGAACGTGCAGCTGAAAACTTGGATGCTTGGAAGCGAACGTCTCCATCCGACCTGTACATGCCTGGGAGGCAGTCCTGAGAAGGGCTTATACCACAAACAAACATCTGCTCACAGACCCAAAGAGGAACTGCTGGACTTCAGAGCCCACCAAACAGCTGTAACCATGGCCCAAGGAAGGTGGTTGTATTTCATGGCCCTTAGACAGCGTATGTCACTACTGTCACTACTGGCATATGGTGTCTGTGACACTACTGACACGGTTTGTCAGCAGTGACAAAATGTAAAGCAGGTCTGATTCTGCTGAGCAGCAGCAAGCACTCGCTGACATTGAACAGCCAGAAAAATAATCTCTCTGTCTGCTTTCTGTTGATTTCATGTGCTGTGAATGAACACTGATAACACTCCTGCTTAGAAAGGGCAATTCTTGACAGAAATGGGAGAGGGGAGATGGGAAATGGGAGGGAACTGCCACAGAAAGAATGCCTAGTAAAACTGCCGGTTTAAAAAACACTCCTGGTGGACTTTGCTCCCTTGTCTTTACCTTGGAGCTCTTTTGACTCAATGGGCAGCTCCTCCTTCTCTGCTGTGTGACTTGAACCTGTTCTGCCTGTGCTCTTTCCTTTCTAAGAGCCAACGGCTCTTCCTGGGCAGCTTGCCTCAGGCCCTTGTTTGTGCTCACACATCCATGTGATTATTCATGCATATGAGGAGATACATTTCTAAACGATTTATTTTGTTTCTTCCAGCTTCTGGAAGAGGTTGAGCCGTCTGATGAGTAAAGTCAATCCTGAACCAAATATCATTCACATCATGGGCTGCTATGTTCTCGGAAACCCCAATGGGGAGAAGGTAAGAGCTTCCTGGGTCACCTTTCAGGAATGTCTGCTGAGTAGCACCAAGCCCAGGGAGGCAGCAGTCACACTGTGCAGTCAAAACCTTCCTCTTCTGCTGCGTGGAACATGCTGCACCCTATCGCATGAGTGGCTGTTAATGGGTGAACCGCCTGTGGATTTTGCTGTCCCCAGAGGGCAGGGGAGGACTGGTTGGTGACATGCAGGAAGAGACAGGAGCCAAAGCCTCAAGGGGGGAACAGTCAATCAAAGCATTTAGCTTATTTACTGCTGAACTAGATGTTTTAAAAGACATGTAGTGGAACGTTTTCTAGAGGTAGGGAAGAAGGATGAGCAATTCTGGATACCCTGGAGTTCATCCTTGTTTTCGGCTTCTAACTCTTGGTATGTTTTCCTTTCAGCTATTTCAGAATCTGAAAAACTTAATGAATCCTTATAGGGTTGCCTTTGAGTCTCCACTTGAACTATCAGCTCAAGGTAATTTATTTTCTGTACAGAGAAATGTGTCTTCCTGATCGGCCTACCTGTTTTAGTGGGCATCTTCATGAAAAAGCAGTTTTGAGCTCTGTTAAGCCCTGAGGTGACCTTCCTTTTGCTTGCAGTTGCCTTTGGTGTAGTTCATTTGCTGAGCCTGGTTTTCCCCTTGCAGTTCTGCCACCAGTTTGTTCCTTGCAGTTCTGTTCGCAGTTCAGCTATCCTGTTGTGCTGAAGCTGCAGAGCCTCTGCCCAGGCTACTGGAAGTGGCAAAGTATCCTGAACCATAGGCTGCTTTCCAGTCTGAATTCAGGAGATTCATCATTTCACTAGGGCATGTGAAGTCCTTGGGAGAGATGCACATACGAGCAGAACCTTTTCTGTAACCAAGTATGTGCAGGAGTTTCTTCTCCAGAGGACTCACACCACTGGTACCAAGCAGGTTGTTTCATCAACAGGTGTCGTGGATGGAGCCCATTATAGCCATTCCACATCTCATTCCATTTTATTATTTATTTACTTATTTATTTAATTTTATTTTTTTCTTCTAGTTTAAGGTATTTCAAGGGCTATAGCATTTTTTCCTGTTTTGGTTAATGCAAGTATGGGTGCAGTTTCACAAGTGACATGTAGTTGACTTATTCTGAAGTTGCCCATGTTAATTTATCTTT
Source organism: Nettapus auritus (assembly GCA_011076525.1). Classification (NCBI taxonomy): domain Eukaryota; kingdom Metazoa; phylum Chordata; class Aves; order Anseriformes; family Anatidae; genus Nettapus; species Nettapus auritus. The sequence goes on from CM021781.1 coordinate 1,788,774, forward strand.
GCCATAGTCCTTGGTACTTTCTTCTCTTGGATGAAAACATGCAGTTGGTGCACGTGGATCCTTCCCGTGCTGCTCACAGCTGGCATCAGCACTGACAGGTTATTCATAACTCCCACTTAACACCCATAGGAATGTACAGTAGCTGAGTACGTTAGTACTGTGCAGTGCTCTCTGTGTGTCCTGCTGAGGTTTGGTTGCACAGATCCCACGATTGTACACGTATACCAAGAAGCAACTTGCAGGGAAATTCCTGGTTTTATGTACAGCCCAGCAGGCAAGGCCATGGAGTCTGCGCGCATGCATTTAAGCAGTTGATCTTCCAGGAGGTTGGGCTGAAGACTACGTCTGAATTTATCCTGTTGATCAATCTGGGACGCGCTAATAGTGTAACCTCTCTAATCCTTTTCAAAGTCATCTGAAACTAATCTTAATCAGGCCTCAGAAGCGAAAATCTCTTCCCTGAGCCCCGAGTCCAGGGTTGTTTGTCCCTTGTGTTTTCAAATGTAGTCGTTGCCTCCAGTGCCAGCCCTGTGCATGCTGCTCAGCCTGCATGTGCCTTGTGAGACCCCCTCAATCAGTGGTGCCAGTGGTGCAGCGGTTGCATTAGATGTGCTGTTGAGCTTATTGCTGTGAGAAGAGACAAATCTGCAGGACAGAGATAGTTTGTTCGTGCTAATTCTCGCCCTCCCCATCTCCCTAAAAAAATAAAATAAAATAATTGAATTTTCAATGTTAATTGTTTTAGTGTTTCACACGTTTGTAGAATGAGTTTACTCATTATTTGTAATACTCTAAATTCTCTGTGCAGCGTTGCCTCATGCAGGCTGTTGGAGCTGTTGTCTGATACTCTACAGGTCCCCCCTTCTGCAGTCGCTGCAGAGGTCAAAGTCTGGAGCCAGACTTTGTGTTCAGCTCCCACCTCCATGGACAGACATTGCCAGGGGATTACGAGGAGCCTTTCAGGGTTTCAGGATTTCTAAAAAAACATTTGCTTCTCGTGGGCACCTTCGCATGTCCCAGGTAGATGCTGCATGTCAGTATTCTCCAAATGAGGCATGTGGACAGGTTCTCTTGTGCCCCTACCTGTAGGTGTTTTGGTTTGTGGTGCTGTGGCCTGTCTTGTCTCTCCTGTGCTGCAGGGTGTAACTCCTCTGCTTCATCTCTTTTTTCCTAGGTAAGCAAATGATTGAGACTTACTTTGACTTCCGCCTTTACCGCCTCTGGAAGACCCGCCAGCACTCTAAACTTTTGGATTATGATGACATTTTATGAGCTGGAGAAGACTTTGCAAGAAGAAGTTGATCACCAGTGTCCAAGAAGTCATGCTTATTGCAGAGAGACTTTTTTATTGGCACAGGGAGCCCTTCAAAGCCCTACAGGAGGCAGCAGAGCTAACGGGAGGGAAGAAGGAGCCCTCAGAAGTGTATCGGGAGGAAAGTCTCCTGGGTCAAGAGAGACTGGAGGGAAAGGGTTTGACACCTCACTCGCCTCAGGTCAGAGCCGTGGTGTCTCAGGAGGAGCTGTGTGAAATGAGGACAGGATGGAGTTCCTTGCAGAACTGAGCTGTTTTGGGTCAGAATGGGCCAGATTTGATTCCAGGTCCTTTTAAAGACTTTTAAAGCTCAGGTTTTCTTACAAAAAATAAAATAAATTACCCATGCACTACAATGAGGAAGTGAGCAGAGCACAGAGGAGGGAGGGTTTGGTACTGATGGGACCTTCTGTGCTCGGAGATCTCGGAGAGCAAGGACTGCTACACCTACTCCTGCAAGCTTAGGTCAAGATGATCCAGTTTCAATGTGAATATATACTGGAATATAGAATTGAAGTCTAACTCTTTTTGTTTTGTTTAATAGAAATAAGTGCAATTTTTATAGAGAGGGGGGTAAAATCTCTCCCAGTATTAATTAGTTAAAAATAACACACCAGTAACCAATAGATGAGGTATTTTTGGTCTGCTTGAAAATATATTCAAAATGGTAATATATCTTCTGTAGACATATTTAATCACCAGCAAACATGGTTTTAACATAACTTAGCAGACCCTGCATGTCTGCTGCATTGATTAATCTGGTTTGGTTCGTTACTTTCAGAGTAGCTGTGTTGCACTAATTGTATGTGCTCTCACGAATGTATATTTCTCCTCCAGTTAGCCACAACTTCGTTACTTTCTATTTTGCTGCTTGCAAAACTATGTGACTTTAGTTTTGCTGAAATATTTTAGGTTAGGAATACAGCGTCTGACTGGGAAACCTCGGTCAGGTTCTCTATGGTATAAAAATGAATTAGAAATTAATAGCCATGGTAATTACTTGTTCATGCCGGTGTTTTGCTACGTGTTGAGAGATGAGTTCTCCTTCTAGTCTGCTGTGTTGAACAGCGAGGTTACATGACCACTGGAAATCCTCCAAGGAGACTGAGGCATTTGGAAGAAATGCTTCTTGAAGAATACAGCCCGGGTTTGTAGCATGAGTTTGAATCTTCCCTATGTTCACTTGATTGCAAGTTGTTTGTGCATAGATCACCTCTTTTTCCAGTGCTATAAAGACCTGTTTGTTGGTCTGAGCTGCTCACATCCCTTCCTGTGTAGGACAAAGTAAACACAGAGCTTTGTCAAAGCAGGTGTGGTTTGAGAACCCAGATTTGTACTTGATATTTGAGGATATATTTTGGAATATATTTACTTCTTGTTTGTTTAGGGTGGGGGTTGATTTCTGTTTGGGATGGGTTTTGTTTTGTTTTGTTTTGTTTCATCTGCAACTCTCCTGTTCAGAGGATAACTACTACTTAGTCTGTGTTGGTCACTGTAGCTGTTCTGGGAGATTATACAATTTATTTCTTATATAAGTGAAATGTACTGGGGAATAACAGGGAAGGATTACCTTGTTTTCCTGATTTCCTGCTATCTAAATTATTTCATTGTGAAGTGATGGCAAATACATGTACAAATCTTGTTTTAAATACTTACGAAAAGAACTAGTTGTTCTGACCTGTAGAGTACTCCTTCCCTCTGTGACATGTCTGTGGTTGTAATTTTGGGGAGCAGGTCCCTGGCTAGAACTGCTGAACCCTGTACATTTATAGCAGTTTTATAGCAAAGCTTTTGAAGAAACATTGTACATATGGTAAGTAAGGAGAGGAATAGGTGGAGAGAGAGGCAGGAGCCATTGGAAGTAATGCATTGAACCAAGTAGCTGGGAGCTGTTTCCTCCCCCTCTGGTTAGGAGCTGTTAGGAGGCTGCCCTGCGCCTGCTGAGCTGGTGTGAGGATGGGGAGGGCTGGTACCTGCACCTCGCCCCGGCCGGACTCACGTTTTCCAGATCTGTAGTGAAGGGAATAGTGAGCAGAGGCCTAGGATTTTGGGGAAGAAAATGACAGATATTTAAAAAGAAAAAAAAAAAAAAAAAAAAAAAAAGAAGCCAATTTTCTGTTATTTAGCACGGTAGCTTCCACCAGCTGTGGTGCTTGTGAGAGGTGGGAGCCGTAGGTACCAGAAAGAAAAGTCTTGTGTTGTTAAGAGGAGATGGTAGTGGCAGGATGAAAATGCTGAAGCAAAACTCTCTCCCTTTCTAAAACTCTCTCCCTTCTGACCCTTTTACCTCCTGTGGTTATGCTCCTAACTGGAGACAAACAAATTGTTCTTCCTCTTTCTTTTCTGAAGTAAAATCCCAATTCAGTGAACTTGGTAGCATGAATGTAGCATTGTGGAACTATTGAAAATCTTCTATAACTCTGAAAGGGCCCATTTATATATCCACTTCAGTGATTTCTCTGTAGAGCTAGTGTATATCTATTATCATTGACCACTTGTAGAACTTGGGTTGCAAAGTAGAAGGGTAGGTTGTACAGTTGCGTAACTTCTGTAGGAAGATGTATGTTTGAATGAACACTACGACTGTTTTACTGGTGCAGTTGACTGTAGTACAAGTATAATGACAATTAATGCATTTCTCTCTTTTCCAAAGATCTATATCCCACATAGTTTGTGATGTTTATGACATGAGCGTATTATTTCCTTTGTAGCATTCATTTAACTAAAGAGATGAAATACTCCAAAAGCTGTGACGGGAAAGACAATAGAATTTTGGTGTTTAAAGTCTTCTGTGCAAATAGTGTCATTGAAGTGTTAACCGTTTTTGAAAAAGAGGAAAAAAAGACTTCTCCCCTTTGACTTGTTGAATTTTTCAAGTGTCTCTTGGGCGAGGAAGGGATCAGCAGAGGATAGGCTGAAAAAAATAAAGTAAGTATTTAAACCGTAGTGTTAAAAATAGAGCCTGTAACTTCCTCAGTTGGACCAGCCTGTAAAAGATGACCTCTGTGTGTAGTTGTCATCAGCGCACGGCACAGCACAGCCAGCACATCCCCTCTGCAGACGTCAGGCGCCCGTTCTTGCACGCCGGGTGCCTGTGCAGTGGCTTCTGTTCAGGGCAGCCCCTGGCAGTGTCTGTGAGGCACAGCTTGCCCGCAGGGCACCCTGCCTGGGGGAGTTGTGGCTGCTGAGCACACAGGACGATTTGTCCTTCCACCTCTTCATGCTTTTCCAGCTTTGAGCTATCTGCTGTTCAGATGTGACTGTCGGAAGCCCTAAAACAGGTTTGCTCACACACAGTAATTGCTGTCTAAATTGGAGCTTCCCTCTAATAAGGATAATTCTAGTGAGCAGTTTGCGGTTGAGCAGGTGAGCTCACGCTAACTGTCCCTGTTAGAGGATCAGCAGCCCTTTTGCTTTGGGCTCTGCACCGTTGTGTGCTGCCCCACCACGGCGGGCTGCCTGGTGTTACTGCAGCTCCTGGGCAGTCTGGATTTGCTCTTAGCAAGGGCAGGAGAAACAGGGACACCAGTTTAACCCCGAGAGAAGTAGATTAAATTGGGATAGCGAAATTGTTTCACCCCAACCATGTATGAGAGCTTCTGTTCTTCTTTCTGTGAGGCAGTGCGGGATGTCACCTCTAACCCCTCTCCTGGCCTGATGAACATCAGCAGAGGGCTCTGCTAGTTGCAGTGCCCTGGCCTGGGATCATTGCTTGCAGGAAAGGAGAAAGGGAAGCCCCAAGTGCATCAGCTGCCCAGTCTGGTGCTCCTCGGCCAGGCTCAGGCACTGGAAACAGCTGCTGATGGTGCGGTGCCTGCAGAGAACATTCACTCTGCTGCATAGGCACTTGTGGCACTTGTTTTATACAAGGTTTCCTAGAGAGGCTTTTCTCTTTTCACCTCCATTGTCTGGGAAGGAAAGGAAATAAGAAAATTTAGTTACCTGGGGGACAGAGGAAAACTAATACAGCTTTTGGCACCCCTCCTCATGCTGCAGCCACCAGCTTCCCTTTGCAGCTGACCTCCAGGCCTGGGATGGGAAACAGGAATTGGCAGATCAGCCCTTTACTGCGTTAAGTAAACAAAAGCAGAAAAATCCTTGTAGCTCTAGTGAAACATCTGACTGCAAACGGCAGCCAGCCAACCCTCCCTGTCCCTGTGTGAGGACTCTGCTGGGCATAACGGTGGGACCTACCCACCTCTGCCTCCGAGTGCCTCAGGAGCAGCTTGAGCCACGTCTCATGGCCTTGGGGAGCTCTGCTCTGCCTCCAAGGAGCACTGCTTTGCTGACTCTGGAAATGAATTTGTTCCTTATTTCCCAGCCTGGACTTGTATGAAGCTCGGCACAGCTTTCCTGCTCCAGTGGCTTCTGGACAGCGTGCATGTACGTGCTTTCACACCATCTCTTCACCCGCGGTCACATTCCCCGTGCTCTGGGGGAGACTCTTCTCCTCAATTGCCCTCACTTGTTCTGCCACGCGCAGTAAAGCATAAGGCAATGTCACTGTTGTTGTCTGTGCGGTGTTAGCGTCTCTCCAGCTCTTGGCATGCATCCATTTTGCAAATAGCTGCTGTTGTTTCAGGACCCAACTGTGTTAGTGACCTGCGGCTGGGAGTTCCTGTTTCCAGGGCTCTGCTGGCAAAGTGACTGCAAATGCTGCTTGGTCACCTTCAGGCAACACAATCGGGGCTAGCTGAGAGGGAAGTGCTGATTTTAAATAGCCTGGTGGGACCTGGAAGGGGGACTCTGTCCTTAACCCCAGCCCCGCCAGGAGGTGGAACAACAGGCTTGCTCTGCTTTCGTGTCCATGTAAACGTTCAACCCATCAAAACCCAGTGTAAGAGTGACGCAGACATTACTAATGGTCCAGGATGTGGTATGTTACTATGATTTAAAAAAATCCTTCCGAGGCTGTTGGCAATTGGCATGAGTTGCCAGAGGATGTGCTGGACTGTGTCATCCTTCCCCGAGCAACCCAACCACACTGCCAGGAGCAGGAAGCAGATTTGCAGGTACACGTTCAGCTGAATCACTCCATACCCGTGGTTTTGCCGTAACGTTCCCTGGAACTGGTGATGCAGACAGACCTTCCTCAAGGATGCCAAGCAGATATCCTCCCCAGGGATACTGAGCGGCAATACCATTTTCCAAGCCATCTGTAAAAAAAAAATAAAAATAAAAAACTTGTGATCCTGTATCTCGTCCCACTGATCACAGAATGTCTGTGGCTTTCTATGTCTTTCATGGAACTGTTTTTTTTTTATTTCTCCATTGTGGAAATACAAGCCAAAGTCAACTGGAAACTGTTACGGCCTTGATGAGCAGTCAGCTTGTAATAATAATTGTTTACTGGAGCTGTGAGTAAATGGGTGGTTTAATGACTATGAACCTGGCTGTAATTGTCATTACTCCCAGGTAATCAGTAAGATATCTGGGTGTGCTGTCTATCTACACTCCCAGCCATAGCTGCTTTGATTCAGAAACAAATTCTGCCCAACATACTGCCAATCAGTGTGGAAGACTTGGAAGTCTGGAAGTAACAAAATTATGCACATTAAATGTGAATAATCCACCAGAAGGGAATCTAACTTGCATTTTTCCATAAATGTTTAGTAAACTTTAAAGAACTAAGATGACCTAATCATTTCTCACATTACTGTATTGCTTTTAGAGCATCCTTAAAATTAGCCACTCTGGTCTTATTGCAGCATCCAGATGAGCTGATGGTTGATCACAGCAGTAGCGGCCCTAGATGTACTCCTAGGGACCCTCAGGCAGCCAACAAGGCCCAGCTTTTATCCTTCCTAGCGGTGTGGCCTTTTCTTTGAGTCACCGAGCGTGTACAGCAATAACCTGCTAGCACTGCAGCTCCCCGGCTCCTCACTGTCAGTGGGGTTTCTGTGTGTCTGAATGTCGTCTTCCTCTCGTGCCTGTGCGTGGATGTGGCGCCTTGTATATGTGGAGTGTTTCTTACCTGGGGAAGCGGAATTGCAGCGGTGCCAAGAAGGCTGCGGGAACTGGCCAGGGACCGCTCGCTGCCGCGGTCACACTGGCCCTGGCTCAGGACCAGCACACCTGCAGGCAGGTGGCATTCAAAAAGCTCCAAGAGAAAGTGGGAGCCTATTTTATTGGAGTTCCTTTTTATTTTTTTTTTTAATTGCTGAAACTCAGTTGTACTGGTATGGTCTCCACTAGAAGGTCCTGCTGGTGCAGAGCTGGGAATTCAAGGGAAGTAGCAGGTATCTTTGCCCTGACATTTGAAATGCCCCAAAAACATCTCAGATGTGGACATCAAAGCAAGGTGCTTTGAGTAGGGATCCTGCTCGCCTTGCACCACTTGCTAAATGAGACGTTTATTAGGTGTTGAGGTGGGGATACTGAAGAAACCGAGCGAGCTTTGTGTGCCGCATCCCAGGGAAACGGGTTGGAGTTGTACCCAAATAAGCAAGAAGGGGCTGTAGTTTTTCCGCTGTGCGTTTCCTGTTGTTTCTGACCAACACTGTTCCTGGAACTGGGTGACTTCAGTTGTGATGTCAGGCGATAGCCGCAGCAAAAACTGTACTCGCAGGGCTGGGAGGTCAGCGTACTTTTAATATCTGCACTGTTTCCACTGAGTTCAGGCACAAGTTTTCATTTCCACTTCCTTTGCCCAGCTGCAAGCCCTCACTTTGTTATTGCAGAGCTGCTAGCGAAGGCCGCTCGTCGGTTTTCTGACAAGAAACCCAAATATGTGAGCAGTGAGTGGGAAAGGTAAGCGTGCAGGCTTGGAAAATAGGCAGAAGGATACTTTATATCCTGCAGTGCTTTTAAACCCTGAGATACTTGAGCAAATTGTGTTAATCCAAATGAGAAAAGGAAAGAAGTGTGGTTGTCAAAATAATGGGGGAAAAAACAACCCTGAGTGTGAACAGTAATTGACCATTTGACAAATCCTGTGCAGATGAAACACTCTGTGGTCTAGCTGCCTTTGCTTTCACCCGCGTTCAGAGGGAGCTGACAGCACCCTGCTGCTTTCAAAACCAAGGCGTGTAGGAGCAGTGAAACACCGATGTGTTCATCTGTGCTCCTCTGCACCGCCCCGGGCGAAGCTCCCTGAGAAACCGCCCGGCGTGTCCGAGCTGCCCGCGTGTCCTGCTCAGCTGGGAGCCGAACAGGACAGGTGACGAGGGGCTGGAAATGTCGGCCCCTAGAGAGCCTCTAGGCTGGAGAGCTGAGCTTCAGGTGTGCTGGTTTGAGGCAAACACTGAATGGAGAGGTTTGTACACGAGGATTGTAACCTTTGAGCTCTCAGTGGGCCCTGCACCAGCACACTGGCTCCTTGGAGAGGGCAGAAGAAAGTTACTCCCAGGCACTGCCCCATTCTAGACGTTTTCTGGCTGGCTCGGTGATGTCTGCGCCCAGGGCAGCCCTGGCTGCGATGCAGGAGACCTCTGCCATCTCTGCTGCCACTGTTAACATGTTTCTCTGAGACTATCTGCTGCTTTGTGTATGATAACCAGGTTTCAAATACATGAATGTTTCTAGGTTTTAAGATGTGATTTAATAAAAAGAGACATGTCTGGGAAAGCAGGTCTTATCTCTCTCTCTCTCTCTCTCTTGTTATTTTTTATTTTTTTAATTTTTGTTGTTCTCTGGCTGAGTTCATAAAACCAGGAAATGCTATTTGGCAAATGCATTTGCTGTGCCAGCAAATGAGGGAGAAACAGGCGCCAGGCATTTCTGAGTGGCAGCAGCGAGGGAAATGCTGAAAACTAAAGAGCAGAGCTCCGGCGGTGCAAGAGGCCAGGAGCAGTGCTGTGCCCCAGGGATCAGCACGGCGTAGGGCAGGTAGAAGGGGAGAACAGTAAAAACCCCCAATGCATTAACAAGGGACCACCTGAGGGAGGCAAATCCCGTGATTGAGATAGGACGGAGAGATTCAGAGCTCCAGCAGTATCTGAGGCTTTGTGAGTACGGACTGGAGCTCTGAGTAACTTCCCAAGCATTCAGCACTGCGCCTTCTCCTGGAGGAAGGCCGATCTCCGAGCACCATCCCATAAACAGAGGCCTGGAGAAATTCAAGGGAGGCTAAAAACCTGGTAGTCCTTCTGGGCAAACCAGCTCAGCTCCAGGAGCTAGTGACTGGCCCTTCTCCGCCCAGACATTTTGTGCCCCCAGCACCCTGTCGGGCTGTGCCCTCACAAGGGGAGGCCCCAGGAAGCCGACATGGAGGGGTAGGAGGGTGTGGGCCCAGGACAGCGGGGCAGCAGCTCTGCAGATTGCTGCAGCCACAGGGTTCGCCCGTGTGAGAAGGGAGCAGCACGTGCAGGTGTGCAGCGAGGATGGGTCCCTGCTGCCAGAGGTGCTTCTCCCGTGGGGCTGAGGTGGGAAGAACCCACTTGGGCATCGGATCCCAGGCAAACCCTACTGCTCGCTGTGTGTCTCTGAATGAAGCACATCTCCCAGGAGGGCAGAAGACCTCGAATTCACGTAAGTCACTTTCTTTGTCCCTGGTCTGCTTGACTTCCAGAGTAAGTAGATCTGGCTTGAACTTCCAGCTACAAGCTTTCCCTTTTTCTCCAATGCTGAAAGTCACCTGCACATTCCCCTTTCGTTAAGTGCTGTAACTGTAGCCCTTCTTAGCAGAGACAGAGTTAAAAAGATTGGACCACTCCCATCCTTCAAAAGTGCCATCATTTAAGGCACTTTTCTTCAGCTCTGGGATCTTCCAGTATTCATTTCTGCACCCTCCCCGTTAAGAAATGTTGTTCTCCACGTGCTGCCACAACAATGGGTGTGACGTGTGCTTATCTGTCTCATCAGCGTGGCAGATGATAGAAACCACTTCTAACTTCTCACCACCGCCTGCGCAGACAGCTTCTGGCCAGAGACCTGGCCACTGTTAACGCCTTCACTGGGTTACTGGTGTCCTGAATAACCTGCTGGCCAGAAATACAGCCTTTGTTCCTCATTCTGGAACCATTTCATGTCCATACCATGCCGTTTTGAAATCAGTATCATGGGGTACAAAGTCAAATTTGTTGCAGAAGCCCAGCCACAATGGATTATAATCTATCACCTTCTTCCCTCTCTCCTTGTGCTTTGTCACGAAGGATGATGTGTTGGGGACAAACCCAGCGCAGGAGCTGTGCAGGTGGAGTTCTTGCTGCAGTTAAGGTGAAATCATGCACGTCTGAGTCCCGCTGGGCCCGGCTCTTTCCCCGTTCCCTCGCCACCTGGCTATACGTGGGGTTGTCCCAGCAGATCCGATCGGTGCCAGCCCTGCCCCTCTCGCAGGCAGCGTTGGCCATGCCTGGTAGTGACGTGTTGTATGTGCCACATCAGTCGTGCCCCAGTGCCACACCGCTGGGACACCGCAAACTCACGCCTGTGCTGTGCGGTGGCAGCCTGCCACCACACGCTCTTGGTCCTGTCCCCTGCTGTAGTCACACCTGGGTTTTGTAATCGAGCGCTTGTTTTTGTGCCAAAATATGAGAGGTGAATGGGATTCCCAGGAGCCCCTTAGAGCACTCAGCTGCTACTCCAGGGTTATCCACGGGTGTAAATACAGTGACACGGGGGATTAGCTCCAGAGCATTCAATAGCCAGCCAAGTTTCACTTTCCAGTCCTTCATGCTGTCTCACTGACTCAGCCTAGGAAAAAAAAAAAAAAAAAAAAATGTTGACAGGAACTATGATAGAAGGCTCTGCAACCCTGACTGGCAGGGGAGGACATGAATAATGGCTGGATTTTTTTTTATAAAGGCAAGAGGGCATGCAGCAAAACCAGCAGATGTCAGGTTCAATACCCACAAAGGGAGGCGTTTTCTTTGTACCAGGTGCAAGACAAATTGTGTGATTCATTATTTCAGGATTTGTGAGCTTTACATGGGCTCAAAAGCCAACTAGACAAGACCGTGAAAGAGAAATCCATTGAGATCTATGAGTACAAAGACACATTGTTGGCTCTGTAAGTGCCTGAGCCATGAGTCACCAGAGGCGGGGAAATGTCACTACCCGCTTGCCCTGTCCTTATTTTCAAACCCGGGCACCCACTGAGGGCCACTGTGAGGGCCATGATGCGGGACAATGTGCCATGGTCTTGTGCTTTGGTTGAGCACAGCAGGTTGCGTGTAAACTTTACACCACCCTTGTGTTATTAAAGCTTAACTGCCAAGAGCTGCCTCCTTCCATTTCGCTCAGGTTCGCCTGCACGCAGACAGGGCAGGCAGCAGATGTGGACGTTGTACCATTCGTTCCCAGCACGCTGGCAACTTTGGCAACAAAATACCACCAGCAGCCCACTTCAGGTCTCATTGAAGGAGTACAATTGCTCTGCTTTGGCTGATGAGCGCAAAGGTAAGAGCCTTACCAGCAAGATACAGGGCTCCTTCCAGTAACCAGACCTGTATTTTCAGCGAGCTGTTGGAGCGAGGCCCTCACGCCGGGGTGCGGCTTGGGGCAGGCCGGGACCTCAGCAAGTGCTGGCCAAAGGTTATTTACGTCACTGCATGCCAGCAAGCGTGCCATGTTCCCCCGCGCCTCCTGGGCTGAGGATTTCGGCACACAGTGTTATCTGAGGCATGGAAAGTCCTGAGCTCTCAATTGTTTCCTGATTGCACAGACTTCCCAAAGAAACGTGGTGGCAGTTGATAACAGGCACTGCCTGGAAACAACGTGGCAGCGATACTTTTCTCCGCGCTTTTGTGTGTAATGAGCAGCCATCACAGAACAGCGAAAGCAGTATGAAAAATGTTTTCCTGTGATCCTGTTTGCACCGAGCCAACCTCCCGCAGTGCTCTGCAGGCTCGCCCTCCTCCTGCCTGCGGCCCTGCAATGCAGAAACCCCGCTGTCTCCTCCAGAGCTTCCCTTAAAGCGCTTCTCTGACGTGCTGCCCACAACGGGCCTGCCATGACGCTGCTCTGGTTGCTTATTCCTTTCTCTTGCTGCCCACTCACATCCAGACATCTGCACTTTGTCAGGCCATGGCTGAGCTGACAGTGAGGTGATCCTGACCAGTGTCTCTCATTCCCTTCCTCCCTGACTGCTGCTTCTTCTTCTGACACTTAATGGGCCAGTCCAGGCTTCTAAACTAATAGTTTTTTGTTTGTTTTTGGTAGGGTTAGTCGCTGTAGTTCCCGGCAAACTGCCAGTGCCTGGGGGCAAGACAGCTATGGCACCTGCTGAGGGGAACACCGTGCTGCACCCCTGTGGCCCCGCTGGCTGTCCCCTCGTGAGCTGGCGCGAGGCTTTTGCTGGGCAGAGACCTCGGGAAGCCGAGCCAGCTGAGCCCCTTTCTCCTCCAAGCGGGTCACGCTTCCCCCACAAAGTCTGGGGTCAACAGAGACCGACTTGGTGGGGCCACGGACTTGTTGGATGGCCTGGGGGTCGCACAGCCCCGGCTCCCCATCTCCACGATCCCACAGCTCGTGCGGGCCCTGTCGGTTCCCCCTCTCCGCCCCCGCCGGGTTCTGTACGAAGCTGGATTTGCGTGAAGCCGGCCCTAACACCCGGGGGTGCCGCAGGGCCC